>CM053270.1:7275165-7862483 GCA_028583415.1 Protea cynaroides | reverse complement strand
TGACTATTCACAAAGCCCTAACTTTGGCATCGTAATGGACCCGGGGCATCCAGCCCGCCTCCCCCCTTTGCCTTTCCTTGTCTTGCAGGTCTAATCAGCTTGGAGGACCCACAGGACGGATCTGGGCCGAAACTGATGCAGTCCAAGGACCAGCCAGTAGTGGATCAGCCCAAGGATGTGTCAACATGAGCCCAACCCACACTGTTCACGTGAACACTGTTCACGCGGTACTGTTCACGTGAACACTGTTCACGCGGTACTGTTCACGTGAACAGTACCAACAGCATTAATTATGACTCTTTTTATTAGTTTCCTAATTTTCAGTTTATTTATTTCCATTGTCTAGTTTCCTAAAAATTAGGCTAGTTAGTTTAGAAGTCTTAGTTGCTTAGAGACTAAGACTTGCCTAAAATCTAGTTTCCTAATTCCAGTTTTTAGAAACTTTCCTATTTTTATTGTTTTAGAGCCTTCCTAAATTATAAAGGAATGTTGGTTTTACTAAATTTCGTTCTTTCCTATTTTATTTGTAATGTTTCAAAGCTATAAATAAAGAGAATGCAGACTGGCTGCAGGAGAGAGATTTTCCAGAAAAAAAGTAAAGTTTAAAACTTCTATTTTCTGGTTGAGTCTCTCAAGGTTGTGAGACTCAACCAATTGTTTCTTCTTCTTTCTTTGAGATTCTAAGCTTTGTTTTAGTTCACAATCAATCAATATTGGCTGGCGACACTGTTCTCTGCTGAGTATACTAAAGTCTTGCTGATCTGCTACCAATTTCCATCGACGTTAGCTGAACTATAACCAGATCTGGGCGGTACCAGGTACAGCAGGTACAGCAGGCTTTCGAGACTCATAACTCCTATAGTTCTTTTCAGATCCTCCCCAAACTTCAGAAGGTGTTCACAATCATTACAAAGGTCATCCATACCAAGTTTCATCTAATTCTGACGGTTAGATTTCAAGATAAGTGGTTTTTTTCATTACTTTTCTCTGCAGATTTTTTGTATTGGACTGAATTAAGGTCCTGTAGCAAAGAGGGCTTATTAATTTGACTTGCTTTAAACCCTCTTTGCCATCAATTGGTATCAGAGCATGGCTGAGGAGAGTTCTAACTCTCCTAATCAGTCCAACAATCCCAATGACCTTGTTAATCTGGTTCTCCAACGATTGGCCAAAATGGATGCCAAGTTAGATAGCATGGATGAGAGAATGAGTAATTTGGAGGAGCTAAATCATCCTAGGCCTGCTAGAGTGGAAGCCCCTAGAAGGGAAGCCCTTAATGCCAACCTAATGCCAAGACGTATTCTTAGGGCTCCTCAAAGAGTCCCTAGAGAGGAATACCACAACCCACCCTATGACGACTATGATGAACCTATCCGTTACCAAACCCATAAAGTACGGATGGACCTCAAGGAGTTTCATGGGAGACAAGACCCTGAAGCCTTTCAAGATTGGCTGAATGCCTTAGATGACTACTTTGATTGGTTTAGCCTTCCCGAACCTAGAAAGCTACAATTGGCTCGTTCCAAACTAGTGGGGGATGCTCGTGATTGGTGGCGTAACTATGAATATAGTCTCATGAGGAGTCGTAGAGAACCCACTACTTGGGAGGAGATGAAGGAAGAATTGAAAGAAAAATATTTGCCACGATCCTTCCAAAGAAGGTTGCATGACCAGCTGAATAATCTTCGACAAGGCACTATGAGTATGGAAGATTATGTCTATCAGTTTGACCAATTGTGTGCACGGTCAGGTTCACGAGACAATGATGATCAAATGATATCTCGATTCCGTTTGGGGCTGTGACCTGAAATTAGAGAAAAAATGGGAGTGGTTGATATTGTTAGTTTTAACGACTGTGTTGATAAAGCTTTCCAAGCCGAGGACCTTTTGAAGTCAACACCAAAGCCCACCTCCAGTTCTTATGAATTGAAGCACCCTACACCAAACAAGGTAAAGCCATATGGACTACATCTCATGCTACTCCAACGACAGATAAAGGTAAAACTCCCATGGTAGCAGCTATGGATGTACAATGCTATCACTGCAATGCATATGGTCACTTTGCTAGAGATTGTCCACAAAAATTAAAGGTAAACTCCTTAGTTGCTGCAATCAAGGCCAACCCAGATACATAGGTATGTGAACCGCAAAGTGATGACACTTCTGTTTCTAATACGGATGTCATGGATGATAGTGAGGATTCATATGGAATCCATATAATCACCAGTATGGTCTTGATTGCCTCAAAAGTAGATGTGGATAATTTTGATGCCTTTACTAAAGCTCTATGGATTGACAATAGTGACCACAGTTCTGATGAAGACCACGGTGTTATGGAGAAAATTGCAGAAGACAAAAAATTGAATAAGATCGTCCCCATGGATACCACGATTCCATTTGACTTTCCTCAAGATGTTGAGCATGTTGATTTCGTAATACCTTTTAAATATCTTGAAGAAAGTGGACCCAAAGTGATGGATTTTCTTCCAACGTCGCAAGCACGATTTTAAGTTTCAAGATCAACGGATGCTGCCTGACCCCCTCTCGTAGTCATTCTTCACCATTACAAAACTCGTGGACGAGTTCTTTTTAAGTGGGGGGGAGTTGATGCAGTCCAAGGACCAGCCAGTAGTGGATCAGCCCAAGGATGTGTCAACATGAGCCCAACCCACACTGTTCACGTGAACACTGTTCACGCGGTACTGTTCACGTGAACACTGTTCACGCGGTACTGTTCACGTGAACAGTACCAACAGCATTAATTATGACTCTTTTTATTAGTTTTCTAATTTTCAGTTTATTTATTTCCATTGTTTAGTTTCCTAAAAATTAGGCTAGTTAGTTTAGAAGTCTTAGTTGCTTGGAGACTAAGACTTGCCTAAAATCTAGTTTCTTAATTCCAGTTTTTAGAAACTTTCCTATTTTTATTGTTTTAGAGCCTTCCTAAATTATAAAGGAATGTTGGTTTTACTAAATTTCGTTCTTTCCTATTTTATTTGTAATGTTTCAAAGCTATAAATAAAGAGAATGCAGACTGGCTGCAGGAGAGAGATTTTCCAGAAAAAAAGTAAAGTTTAAAACTTCTATTTTCTGGTTGAGTCTCTCAAGGTTGTGAGACTCAACCAATTGTTTCTTCTTCTTTCTTTGAGATTCTAAGCTTTGTTTTAGTTCACAATCAATCAATATTGGCTGGCGACACTGTTCTCTGCTGAGTATACTAAAGTCTTGCTGATCTGCTACCAATTTCCATCGACGTTAGCTGAACTATAACCAGATCTGGGCGGTACCAGGTACAGCAGGTACAGCAGGCTTTCGAGACTCATAACTCCTATAGTTCTTTTCAGATCCTCCCCAAACTTCAGAAGGTGTTCACAATCATTACAAAGGTCATCCATACCAAGTTTCATCTAATTCTGACGGTTAGATTTCAAGATAAGTGGTTTTTTTCATTACTTTTCTCTGCAGATTTTTTGTATTGGACTGAATTAAGGTCCTGTAGCAAAGAGGGCTTATTAATTTGACTTGCTTTAAACCCTCTTTGCCATCAGAAACAAATCATATTCGATTATCTCCCTTAATGATATGCTACAGTTCTGCTGATGTTCAGAATTTCTAGGACTTAACCATTGGCTCAAATCTACTCCTATTTCTTTAGCTACTGTCGGTTGAATGTTCTATTGTTGTTATTGATCTGGATTATGATGTTAAATTTGTTTAATATCCCACTGGTTATTAATCTAATCCTGATTTTATCTATACTATAAAAAGGTTATGTTTTCTCCTATTATTCAGCTGCTGTTATCAAGTTATTGATATTATTTTTGTTTTGCCTTAATCTGTTCTGCCGGCTAGTTACTTTAAACTAATAACAGATTAAGATTAGTAAATCTTAGTCTGCTCTCTTGTGCTGTCAATAACTATTCTGCTGTGTTGAGCTGTCCTAAATCGATACTGCTATTTTGAATGCCTGCGGCTCTATAGAGTAGTCAATCTAATCCTGATTTGATGGGATCCTATCTCAATTCTGATCCTATTAATTAGGTGCCATCAATTTTGCATTCTCCTATTAAATCTAAACTTCTTGTTTTCTGTTTGGACTGCTGTCAATCTTGGCTGTTAGAGTCCTAACAGTCTAAGGTCTGCTTGATATATCCATGTCCCACTGCTGGATGATGTTCAGATTTTAATATCATATTATCCAATCCTACCGTAACACCTTGTCCTTGGCTGTATCTGATTCTGCTTTTCTATCTTGTTTGCACTCGGTTATTATTTTTCTGTTTGTGCTATTTTAAACATTGTATCAATTTCGGATTGGGGCTTTGATTGCAATTGGTTTACATGAAATCTGGACATTAAATTTGGGGTTTCAGTTACCTTTCCTCAATTAATCAAATCTGAATTTCTGGTTCTGTTGTCACGATTGTGGACTTGATGCTGTTTACTGATTTCCCGAGTCTTCCCTGCTTTTGGCTTCAGGTTTCCTTGGGATTGATAACTGTTATTTCTTGACTTTAATACTCTGTAAAACCCCAGTTCCTGTGATAGTGATTTCTGATAATTTTCTCTCCTTTTCAGGCATGTTCTATTTCTACTTGTGCCAAAGGGGTATTTTGTTAATTCTGCCCTAGCCTGAGGTCAGATATTAGAATCCCATATCATATTAATGAATTGTCTTGGTAATGTTAAATTTTATCTTTGTGTTTCTATTATGTGATGCGTGTATGATAATGAAAGTCTCAGTGGAATGCATGGATGTGATGTGGGGTCGTGAATATAGGTGGACGGTGGACCCCCCTAGGTGAGGTGACTAGTTTGTGAAGAGGATAGGTTTTTGGACTAAAATTTTGTAATGAGGGGCTTGCCTTTAATTAGGAGAAATAAGAGAGAGAAATGGGTAAATATGAAAATTCTGGATGTGGGGACAAATTGGAAAGAGTTTTCACATATGGGGATTTAAGTATAATTCAGTTTTAGAAGACGGAATGATTTGCAATTTTTGTTACAATCGGTACCAAAGCTTATAAAATTTCACCATGCAAATTTGATATTAGAGAGGTAAAGTATGGGCAGATTAGTCATTTACACCTCAATATAATTAAGCATTCATATATATCTGTAGAAGTGGAAGGATAGAGAGAGTCTTCCAACGATTTCTACAACTCTCTCCCTCTCTCACTCTTGTCTACATACCAAGGAAAGAAAAGAAAAAGGAAAAGACAGAGAAAAGGAAGAAGAGGAATAAGAAGGAAGGGGGAAGAAAGAGGAGGATTTCTTGCATCCCCATCTGCTCCTGAGTTCTGGAAGTCAAGGAAGAAAAGCAGCTGTTTATGAAACTTGAAGGACTGAGGAAGAAGTGGTAGAATTAAACGAGGAAGAAACCAATTTTGGGTACAGCAGTCCCATTTAGCAAAGTGAAAGGTAAGTTCCAGTTTAATTCTCTCCCTTGTATTCAAATTCAAGCCATGCATGTGAGGATTTGTAAGGTTCTCACTTTCTGAACTCCTGTAGCTTGGAACCCAGTCACCCAAATTCGAATTGGAGCTGCATAGAGCAGCATAGACCATTTGAGACTCCACTTGCTGAAATTCTTATGGAAATTGAGGTTAGTAAAGCAATAGGATATTAGATTGATGCAATTCTGAGATGCATTAACCTCATAGAGAGAAATAGAGGTTGGAGCAGCTACTTGGCCAAGAGAACCCGGCCCCGGACCGAGCCAGGCCTTTGGCCAGCTTCTGGGTCTGGGTGGTTGGAACAGATCAAGCTGGCTGGTCAACCGGCCAGCAGAACCTTCCAGCCGCCAATCAGGAAAATTGGCCTTTTATAGTCCTGTTTTGGGGGGGTTTTGATTCCAGGTTTTTCTAGACCTTAGAGACACCTTAGATTTAGGTTTTTAATTATGCTTTCATTCAAAATGATCAGTCCTAAGTTAGAAATAAAATAATTACAGCACGAATCTCATTCTTGTACTACTGGAATTGGGGAAATCCTACCTGTCTTGCTGTCCCAGTGTGAGAACTGCAGTTAACAGCATTTTTTGGTGAGGGAATTACCTACTCATGCTTGATTCATGTTTTTATAAGTGCTGTATGACTTTTCTAATCTTGTGATGCGTTTCTTATGCTGAAAATCACCTATTTTAGCAAATTGTCTAAGAAGTAAGATGCTGAATATTTAACATGTGTGTAATGCATTTATTCTGCATTATTTTATCATGAATATGCAAATGTCTGAAATTTGATGGATGCCAGTATTTATGATGTGCTATTGGCTGTAATGAGTGAAAGCATCATAAAATGTAGTCTATGGAGCATGTAAACAAGTAGGATTGCTGATCATGCATGAGAATTCATACATATACACAGCATTAACGAAAAGTGTGATGGCCTCAATTGTACTAACTTTATTACACGGTAAGTAAAGCATACGTTAAGAAGAAAAGGGGTAAGTTTTCCCAACTAATGGACGACAAGCCAGATTTCTGGCAAAAGGCCAGAAAGAGTGTGATGGCCTCAATTGTACTAACTTTATTACAAGGTAAGTAAAGCATAGGTTAAGAAGAAAAGGGGTAAGTTTTCCCAACTAATGGACGACAAGCCAAATTTCTGGCACAAGGCCAGAGTATGAAAGATTTGCTAAGACTAATACGGAACAAATCAGATATGTGAAAGAATAATTAAAAAATATTTAAAACCCGTGTTTCTGCCCCCTTCTCAATAAGGGGTAAGGTAATGAGTGGAGATGCATTGCACCTAGAACTTTGGGACTTCACTGCCTACTGCAAAAGGCCTATACGTCAAGGACGTCACCTGTCCGTTAGAGGACCTAGAATCCTGGGAACTCACTGCCTTTCAGGCCTAGATGTTTGGAACACCAACTTATGCATATTACGGCTCCAGGTTTGTGCTCACTGCAGCGACGGCTCCACGTTTGTGCTCACTGCAGCAAACACTAGACCAATGTGCCCAGGTCATTTAGAATTTGTTAATAGGACTGTTGCATTCACACCTTAGGCATCTTTAATTTCAAGCATTGCTATTGTAACTGCCAATATGACATGATATCTATTATCCGTTTTATGAAATTTCTGCTGAAGTATGAGTTATTAATTTCCTTCACTAAACGTTAACCTCACCCTTTTGTTTATATGAATGCTTCTGAGGCAAGTGAAGTTTATCCGGAGGTTCCCCCTGAGCTGGCTGACTTAGCATCTGAGGGAGGAGATGCCTGAGTCTGATGGACTCACTTTTTACTTTTCCCTTTGATCTTTTGAAAACTTTTTTGCATATAAATTGATGCAGATCAAGGCAATTTCTTAACCACGTGGTGTACCAGTGTACCACCCATGCTTGCAAGGACTAGGCCAGGCCAGGCCCAAGCCTCCAATGGCTAGCCTAGCCAACTAGCCCAGCACAGCTGTAGGACAACTGTAGCACAGCTGAAGAACAGCTGGAAGAAATCTTGACCAGTCTTGTTCTTCTAGAAGATCCTTTGAGAGCTGTCCAAGATATCTATTTTCTAAATATATATACTTTCTATTTTGGTTGTTTCTATTTTCAGTTTAAGAAAGATTGTTAGTTTAGGCTAGTAGAATATTGGAATCTCCTCCTTTGTAAAGTTTCCAAAAAAAAAAAAAAAAAAGAGGGAAGATTGAGTTACCTAATTAGGACTAATCTTACCTTCCAAAATTTTACTCAAGCTTTGGCTATAAATATTAATGCAAGGAGAAGCATTCTCAATGTTCAGGAAAAAAAAAACAATGGCTTGCTTGTAAAATCGAGCTAGGCTGTTCTGCTGACTATGAGACTCAGCTCAGTCTACCTCCATCAATTTTCCTTCTTCCTTTTCTACTTCTCTCACCCCCCATCAATACCCATTGTCATATGTCTAGCCACCATTGTCATATGTCTAGCCATTGCTGTAAAACAGCAAGGGTAATCGGAACCTATTGAAATCATCCTCCAGGTATGCTGGAATCCTTCCACAGTGTTGCTGATTAGGAAGAAACACAACCAATATACTCTCATTTCAACCATTCACAGACACACTGTTCACCGATACTGTTCAAAAGCTCTTTAGATGATAATGAGTTTGTTCCATAACCTGAGATTCCTTTCTCAGATTTAGACCAAACTTTGGGGCTGATCCTTATGGTGCTACTATTGCTGCCTTCGACTGAAGTTTAAAGATCATCCAACAGTCAGATAGCTCAGATCAAGCTAAGTTTCTAATTCTGTCCATAGTTTCAAATTTCAAGAGTTCTATCATAACTTCACATCCCATGGTTCAAAATCTCGCCCATGGTTCAAAATCTCGACGAAATCTCGAGATTCTCGAACTTCTCAAACAGGTCGAAACAAGATCTCACACAAAACAAGATCTCGATATTCTCAACTAGTTCGCGTTATTTTCAACCAGTTTTCGAAAATTTCTCGACATTTTCGACCAGTTCTCGACTGGTCTCAACATAATGTATGAATTATGATTGTATGGTTTACTTGACTACTTTAGGCTTTTTTACTATGACAATTAACTAATTATGTACTATTTATATTTATTCTTCTCCTAAAATATAATTTTACTGGCTCATTTGGTCTTCTTTGATCTTCTACTAGTGTAACATTAAGTAAAATAGCCAATATTACCCTAAGTTTACATCTGAACTTCAGACCGACACTGCCAAACATGGGTGTACCGCCCAAAAAACCACCATGTGTGATTATTTTTACAATTTTATGGATTAAATCATGGTTCTGAATTTCGGCTGAAATTTCATTTTCGATTGGAAATATTTCGAAATTTCACTAGCCCGAAACAAAACCAGGTATTGAAGTGGGAAAGTACCAAATTTTGGTTTCAGTCCAAAATTCAGTTGAAATCACTGTCTCGATCCAAATTTCGATATAAATATCCCTATTTTCGGTCCCAAAATTCAGTTTCAGTCCAAATGTAGGATTTTTTTTTTTAGTGAAAATAATTCAATGGATATGTGAAGAAGGTTAAAAAGTATCACATGAAAAAATTGGGCTTAAAAAACCTTTATTTGCCTTCGAAATTGCATTTCGAACACAAAAAAAAAATACCAGATTTCGGCCAGGTTTCAGCCATTTTGGCCGAAATTTAGGTTTTGGCCTTAGCCGAAACCAAGTCCGAAACTGAAATTCCGAACCTTGGTTTAAATGAATTTATATATGCTAAAATAGGGTTTCCCTGTAATATCAGGATTTAAAATGGCCATTTTAGGACCAAAACATACTTTTTAAGCCATTGCAGCTTTTTTACAGTGTCTCGTCGAGATCTCAACCGAGATCTTGGAAATCTGGGTTTCTCAGAGGGTTGAGACACCCTCAAGACTCGAAATTTTGAACCTTGTCACATCCAACCCTTGGATGTGGCCGATACTTTGAAGAGATAGTTATCTATTGGAACCCTGACTAAGGGCAGATTTTTAGGCCCATCTGAAAAGCCGATTATTGGCTCTGTTGGTTTCTATTTTCAGGAACAAGATACTTTACTGTTAGAAGACCTCCTTGATTTCAGATGCTGTTTATGGATTTCTTGTTGCTGGGACTGGTTGTTAAAAGGTCCTATTGCAAGACAAAGGCTTAAATTAACTACTAAGCCCTAGCTTTGCACCATAAATCGATGCCAATTACAGAATAAAGGGAACTCAGAATTATATAACTTTTTTTAGATCGTATGTATATATATGTTGATGTAAATGCCCCCAGAAATCACTGCAGGCCTTTTTGTGTAAAAATTTATGAAACTATGCTTTCCGTTGCTTTATGAAATGAACATCATGTATACTCCTTTTTACTTATGAGCCTCAAAAGATCTCGAAAACTTAGCATAGTGACGCATTCGACCCTGGGTTGGGAGTGTTACACTTTACTTCCTCAATCAATTACAGAGCATTAAGTTCCAATGTCAGTTACAATTTTGAATTCATATTTTTCTCTCGACTTTGCCTTCTTGTTGGATTTTGATGACTATTTATATTCAAATTTTATGTTTTGATTGCCATTAATTGCTACTCAATTTTCCATGTCCTAGGTCTACTGTTCTATTAATATCAATTGTTCATAATTAAACTTCATATCTGTTTGGACTTCTATAATCGGCCGAACAATTATTAGTGGTTTCCATATTCTAATCTGTTGTCATATGCTACTATCGACATTTTTTCTAAAATCGTTGTAATCCTTCCAATCTTGGACATCATTGATCTATCCCGATTGACTACTATTGGTCCACTTCTTGTCCACATCTGCTAACTGGATCTTTGACTTTGAATTCTATTGAAAATATACTTGTTTGTCTTCCATAGTCCTAGCGTACCAAGACTTCACCATATCTCTTAATCCGACCGTTGGATGGTTTTGAAATTCGAATAATTGTTCCTCATGATATACTACTCTATATCCTATAATTTAAAGTTGTCATATTGCAACCTGGTGGTCACAGGTTCGAAACATGGAACCAACCTCTCCATGTTGTAGGGGTAAGGCTGCGTACATTCTGCCCTCCCCAGACCCTGCAATAGTGGGAGCCTCATGCACTAGGACATCCTTTTTATCCTACAGTTTAAAGTCTCCCACCATAATTTGTCCATGTGGAATGATCCGCGTGAAGGAGGAGCATATTTGCTCGTGTTTGTATTTGCTCATGTTGGAGCCTACTACTGTTGCACGTGATGCAACTTTACAACCTCTTTGCTCGTGTTGGAGCCAAGGTTTTAAATCTTAGATATCGACCACGTCTTGGTGAGGTCCGAGATTTCCAAGATTTTCAAGATCTCGTTGAAAATCTCGAAATCTCAAAATCTCACCGAGACACTGCCTTTTTTAACATAGAAAAGTCAAGATTTAGAAGTATGGTTGGAGTCTACTACGTGTGCCTAGCTGCTATCTACTGCTACTACTACTACATGTCAGATTGTTGATTCAGACAGAACTATTGCAAGCTGGAGCAACCTTTACTACTGCTGCATGTGTTGCAACCTTTACTACCTCTCTTTGCTCGTGGACTACCAGTTGCACCAAATTCAACCCTATAAATGATGCTGAATTAAAGGGTCACCAGCAAGTACTTGGTTCGCAGTGACCTATATTGTGCTACTTATCTTCTAAGTACTACCTGCATCTAATCTGATCTACTCTGTCCCTACTACTGTTATCTGCTACTGCCCTACTTGTACGACTAATCTGCCTTATTCTACTGCTGCCACAAGTCTACTGCTACTGCTGATCTGAACTAATCTGATCTGGTCTGATCTATTACTACTATCTGCTATTGGTAATACTACTACCTTATGGTATGCTACTGCCACTACAAATACATTGACTGCTACTAATGGTTTATTCCTTATCAATGGTTGATATCTCCACCACATATCTTGTTCGTTGGTGGTTCTAGTTCGTGATTTGGTATTGCTACCAAGAAGTTCTCTGGGCTCCCTAACGTCTCCGACGATCATATTTTGAAGATCGGTGTTGCGGTTCATTTTAATCTTCTTGTTCCAAGCTAAAGCATGTTCCAACTTGAGGGGGAGTATTGAAGATTGTAAGGTTTTGGTTTTGCTGTCTAGATGTCACCTAGGCCTATCTAGGTGTCACCTAGGCCTACCTAGGTGTCAACTAGCTTAGAACACGAGCAAATATGCTCCTGTAACAAAATAGAGAAGAAAGAAAAGATGGAGAATAGAGATGAGAAAAAGAGACTTAATGTGTATGTCTCTCCTCTTAGCAACCACTATTTATAGACAACACAAAGGGGTAAAGTGATAGGTCTAGGACTCCACATGATAAAAAGTCCTAATTACATTAAAGGTAAGAATTCCACATGTCAATATGACAAGGAATTCTAAATAAACAATAAATCATAGTTAGACAACAATACTAGTCTCCTAATTATATATAATGAATTAAAGATAAGGAGGACTAAGTCAAGAATTTAACTTAATCCCAAAGACTAAGAAGGCAGCCAGCTTGAACAGCTAGACAGCACTAAGCTAGGTGACACCTAGACAGGCCTAGGTGACATCAAAACAGCAAAATCAAAATCGTACAATCTTCAACAATAGGTAAAGTAATGAGCAAACGCAGTTAGTCTACTCCCTAAAGAGAGGAAAAAGGCCCATTTTTTCCACTCAACCAAATCTACACTCCACTCTTTCTGCATCAGCATTTCAAATACTAGATGTCTGACTACTTCGATCAAACAGGAGATCCAAAGAAATGGAAATTATATTTCCTTTGAAACAACCCAAAATCTTAGCATACTTCTCAGGTCCTACCTCCTTCACACCTGACTCCAATCAGCACTCCTTTTTAAGTTTACCCACAAAACTTTGAGGGATCCAAAGCCTCTCAAAAAGACCAAAGAATTTCAGCCTGTTCCATTGATGGTTCCATGAGTATTAAGTGAATAGGCTGCATACTAATACTAAAGATGAGACGGAGAGCACACAATTCCAACTTTCATGCCAAGAAGAGGGTATATTGCTTCGATCATAAATCTCTAAAATTTGGAAATAACTCTTGTTGGACCATCAGTGGAAGTGAATACAAAAGCACAAAAGAGGCAAACTTGTTGAGCAGTGAAAGCTAAATACATGAATTCCATACAAAATGCAAAAGCAAGCAATAAAAGAGGAAACTAACTGTTTTTCCAAGTAGGGTTTCTCCGACAGGTTCTCCCAATCTTTTCTGCTTTACAGCAATTTCTATCTCCTTCTGCAACAGTAACACATGATATAGAGAAAAGAGATTAAGAAAAAAAAATGACAGGAACACGGTGATGAACTATATATTTTTCAAAAAGGATCGTCTAACATAAAAGCAGCCAAACCATAAACATGACAATAATAATTCACTAGAAACGTCATAGACTCAAGAACTACACAAGTTTTCCAGAACCAATACTTTGGCCTTAAGGGTTCCACATATCTCTGCCAATGGCCAGTCTCTATGGCTATCGATCTTGTTTTAACACACCCTTTAGTGAAAATGTTGTCTACATCACCCCATGAAGGAACCCTTCTGTTCACAGTACATCATTTTGAGCCACGTCAAACTGACTGTTGGACAGTAGTACTAGTACACCACCTTGATTAACCACATGTCAAGCATAGGGATCCATCCTAACCATATGGATCACCCTGTATTATGATTTTACAGTTATATTTCCATCCATTAAGTCAAAAACGGAAATTTTGACTTAAAAGTTTATAGTTCCACGTGGAAGAATTCATGTAGAAACTTACATAATGGATAGACAGAGCCACAGAGGCATGGATATGGTTACAAAATTTGAGAGCCAAATAAGCTACCAAATGGCAGTTGTTTCTGTCACGAAGGAAGCCTTTCCTGAGCATGAACATGAAGTAAACAATCTCTCACTATTTATATCATGTCAAAAACAAATTCTTTAGTAAAACTTTATCATTCGTAAAATAATTAACATGTTAAAAATGTGATCTTTTTCCTTCTTTTTTTTTTTTAATTTAATAGACCATCCACAAACATCTCACAGATGATAAACAATCTACAATTCTACAAATGTGACTGAAATATTTGAAATTTCTATTATACATTTGAAAATTCTGTTTTACCAAATCCAAAATAAAAGTAACAATTTTTCACTATAACTTGATGAAGGATCCATGAAAGCAATAGAGCTTCCATACATCTTGAATTTATCTTGAGTTTGCAGTGCTGAGGTAAAGTGAGCCAGAGAGAGATCAAAATAATAAGAAAAAGTTACAAAGAACATGAACTAAAAGGTTGGAACTTCAATTGTTGAGGCCTCAGTACATGTAAAAGAGCACATGCAATACAAGCCATTTTGCTAAACATGGTAGGACAACATGCTTTATCAGCCTGTTGATAGCAAAGTGGCATTTAAATATAGTGCATAAATAGGCCCATGCTCCCGCACTCGTCAATTTTTTTTTTTTTTTTTTTTTGGGGGGTAAAAGGGGGGGGGAAGAAGCAATTTATTGATGGAAGGATACAAAGGTACAGTACAACAAGAAGAAGAAAACAGCAATAGCCACTAATGGCTGGGCACCCAAAAAGGTAATATCAGAGTTTTGAATGTAGCATAAGTTCTAAAGAATGGTTGAATGTCAGTCTCTAGTGACTAGCAATTAAATGTCTAAGGTACAGTCATATGCAGGGATTGAGACCAGATGTGCATGCCAGGGATGACAATTCAAACATCCCTTTGTAGATGTTGGTGGGAAAGAGAGACATGGAACCTGAGAGGTCAACATGGGCTTCAGCCCCAGGCCCCAAACCATAGTTATCACGACAACAAGGCAACTCAAGGTGTTGGAGGGTCACCGGACGCCTGCTAGGCGCCCAAGACGGCCTAGATTCCAATAACTATGGCCCCAACCAAAGGTTTTTCTTGCCTATGTATATGTGGAACCTGCTCTTATATATACACATTAATCACCCATGACACACCTGCCACATGGTATACAGGAATAAGACATGAGTGCTTCAATGTGACAAAAGACATCTCAAACTTCCAACTGGTCAAGTTGCAGGCCGAAGAACAGGGTAATTGGCTTAAAAGCTAATCAAAAGTTTCATAAATTACAAAAAAATTCCTTACTGATGTAATTGAATCTAGCAGCATTCTTATAACTTCTTGTCACCTTGCACTCACTTGTGGTCACCTACCATGCCTATTTAGGGCCAAAACTTGGTGAACATGATGGGTGTGCCATGCTCCCTTATAGGGACCCAAGTCCTATCTACCAAAATTATGATTTACGAAGGTGAATTTTAATAATGTCAACTTAGGGATGAATTCTTATACATAGTATGAGAAAGTAACATTTTTAGCATTATAATACAAAATTAATAAATGGAGAAACCGAAAAAGGCATTAAGAAGATTCTCTTGCCAGGCTCAGTAGGATGGAGGGTAATTTGATCATGCGGTGAATTGATCAGCTTTTTTAGATCTCCATATGAGTAGAGTATCATATCCAGATTGGGTAATGTCAGATTGTCTGTGCTATTTCAATTATATACATTTTTTTTCTTATATTTAATCCATTGAAGTTTCTTTTCAATATTATTTTTTTGGGTAACAATTTATACAATATAATTTTTCCATTCTTAGAAAAAGAAATATTTACTTTTAAATAATTTTCCTGTGCATTAATTTTCCATGAGGTAATGTTTATTTGGCTCAAAATTAACAAATGAATAAAGGAGAAAGGTTAACTTTTCTAACAAACTAGGATGACAATTAAGAGTTAAGATGCCAGATGGCAGTTCTAGCTCATCCTGCTGGCTTTGGTTAGTTCTTCCCTTTTCCTTTCCTTTTTTTTTTTTTTTTTGTGCAAGTTCTTTCCATAGTTGTCAAACTTGTATTGTGGAATAGTTTAGAACGAGCAAAATTCAGATTTAATTTGTTTTGCCAATTTAAAATTTTGGTAGGAAAACGAAACCATGGAAAAAATTCAATTTATACTAATTCAGGAATGAAGGAATGAAATGTTTATTTTTCAATAATTTGGGACCAAAAATGTAATCCGGATTTTGAATTTATTTTTAAGGTTTTATAATGGTTAAGTTTTCTTTTAAGATTTTATAATGCCATGTGTGAGATGGAAGAGAACTCTCCACGCATAGGAGGGAGTCCTCCATCTCTCTTGGGCGCATGAAGCTTGTAGGTAATTGATAGGGAACGCATGAAGCCAACAGACCTACTTTTTGGGTGTGTCATAAGCTGCAACCTCTCCTCAACCTTCACACTACTAGTACTTGCAGCAGCAATTGACACAAACTAGTGTCATTTCAATAAAGACGTGGACAATCTTCTCCACTAAAAAGAACCATCAAGAATTGCTTTCTTCTTGTGATGCTTCTGAACTGCTCTGATGTGAGATATGTGAATTTGCTAAGCAATACAACCACTTGGTTTTACAATGGTAATCCTAGTTGTTAGCACTAGCGATACCATGTGCCGCTATGTGCACATGGGCCCCACTGGTCCCACCTTGTTATTTATGGTTTATTTAGATTGGTTGTTATAGGTTCCCTTTATTATTAGGATTTATTTCTTAAACTGTTTAATTTACTTTCCTAATTAGCTCATGATTATAATTAGGGAAGTTTCCTAAACTATTGTTTTTCCTTCTTGATTATAAATAAAGGAACCACAGGAGGAGAAGGCTAATCGGTTCTTCCTCTTCTAAGAATTGAACCTCCCTCTTTTCTTCTTTCTCTCACGGTTTCAGTGTTACTATTTTGCTTTTATTGTAAACTGTAACTGTTGAATCAGAGATTGAGAATGAATGAGTGAGTTGATTTACCTCACCCCCAAATGCCTTTATTTATAATCAACTATAATGAAGTAAATAAGGAAAGTAGATAGAGCTGACCCAGCACACACATTACACATTTAACATTTAACACATGTTAAATGTGTGTACATAGAACTGTCCCAGCACACACATTACACATTTTAACACATGTTAAATGTGTGTACATAAGTTGTCATTCTTATCTTCTTATCCTAAACAGATCCACTTAAATTGAACCGAACCGTGAATCAGTTCATTACTTACAACACTCCCCCTCAAGTTGGTGCATATATGTCATGCATGCCCAACTTGGACAAAATGACATGAAACTATTTTCCAGGTAGTCCTTTGGTGAAGATGTCCGCAAGCTGGTCAGTTGATTTAACAAAAGGAATCTGAATCTGACCACTTTCCAACTTCTCCTTTATGAAATGCCGATCTATCTTCACATGCTTAGTTCGGTCATGTTGTACGGGGTCATGAGCAATGCAGATGGCTGCTTTATTATCACAACATAAAGTCATAGGCTGAGAATATTGAATCTTCAAATCCTTCAATAGGCTTTGTAACCATGAAAGCTCACATATGCCTTGGGCTATAGCTCTGAACTCTGCTTCTGCACTAGATCTGGCAACCACATTCTGCTTATTGCTGCGCCATGTGACTAGGTTGCCCCCCACAAATGTGCAATAACCAGATATGGACTTCCTATCCAGACTTCCAGCCGAATCAGCATCAGTATAACCTTCTATTTTTAAGTGATCATTTGGAGTTAACAAAATCCCTTTCCCTGGAGCTGCCTTGAGATAATGCAATATCCTATAAACGGCTTCCATATGTTTGGTGTAAGGATCATGCAGAACTGACTCACCAGACTAATGGTAAAGGCGATGTCTGGGCGAGTATGAGACAAGTAAATCAACCTTCCAACTAAACGCTGATACCTCCCCCTATCGACTGGCACGCCATCTTTTTCCTTGATTTTAGTGTTAGGGTCTAATGGAGTATTACACGGACTGCAACCAAGCATACGAGTCTCTGTTAAGAGATCTAGAACATATTTTTTTTGAGATAAAAAGATCCCTTTAAAAGATCGGACTACTTCTATCCCAAAAAAATACCTTAACTTTCCTAGATCTTTTATCTCAAACTCTTGTCCCAATAATGCCTTTAACTTCATGATTTCAGCATCATTATTTCCTATGACTATGATGTCATCAACATACACTAGTAGTGCTGTAATAGTCCCACCAGAGTGCTTTATAAACAGAGTATGATCCGTGTTACTTTGAGTGTAGCCGAATCCTATCATGGCCCTATGAAACCTTCCAAACCATGCTCTGGGAGACTGTTTTAATCCATACAATGCATGCTTCAATTTACACACCTTGTCACTACTAATGTGGTTTGAGAGGCTAGGTGGATAATCCATGTAAACCTCCTCATTCAACTCCCCATGTAAGAACGTATTCTTTACATCTAGCTGTTGGAGATCCCAATGGTGATACACAGCACATGCTAAGATAATTCAGACAGTAGTCATTCTCGCAACTGGGGCAAAAGTTTCATAATAGTCGATCCCGTATGTCCGAGTGAATCCCCGAGCTACTAGCCTTGCTTTGTAGTGGTCTACTGTCCCATATGCCTTTCGTTTGATGGTGAACACTCATTTGCACCCTACTGGCCTCTTCCCTGTAGGGAGTGAAACAAGTTCCCATGTACTATTTTTCTTCAGTGCTCTCATTTCTTCTTTCATTGCTGTTTTCCACCGCTCATCAGTAATTGCATCCTGCCATCTTTGAGGAATGGACACAGAAGAGAGAGAGGACACAAAAGCACGATAGAAAGGAGTTAACGAATTATACTTAACAAAATTAGAGATGGGATGAAGAGTGCAAGTCCTAGTACCCTTCCTAAGGGCAATAGGGAGATCAAAAGCAGAGTCTAGAAGCTCCTTACCTGTGGGCTCCTCAATATCTGGATCCAGGGCTGACGAAGGGACATGTGGAGTAGTTGCGTTGATGGTAATGGCCCGTCCATGCTTGCTTCTGGCACGACTATATACTTGCAACGGCTTAGGGCTAGGATTAGGGCTAGGATTAGATTGGTTGGGTACGGTAGGAGTGGATGGAGACTCTAGTGTAGGAAGAGGTTCTGGTATTTTGTCATTTTTACTTGGTGTACATGAGCTGTCTGAGTCCACACAACTTTGTACCCTTACTTCCTCAGGAGATGCTGATATAAGTAAAGGCACATCTTCAACTTCAACTGGTGCAGGCTCCCCCTGAAGATGGGATTGGTAATACACTAAACTCTCATGAAAAATAACATCCCTTGTGATGATCATCCGGCGAAAAGGAGGATGATAGCATCTATATCCTTTTTGAGTTGCCGGATAGCCCAAGAAAATACACCGTAGACTTCGTGCCTCCAGTTTGCCATGTAGGTGATGATTGCGTGCGTAACACACAACCGAACACCTAGGTGGCAGTGGGAAGGATGAATCGCCAAGTAACAGCCCTAGTGGTGCCTTGTTTTGAAGAAGACGAGATGGAAGCCGATTGATCAAGGATGTGGCTGTAAGGACTGCATCGCCCCAATAATGTGCGGGAACATGAGCATCCATCATTAAAGCACGGGCTATCTTAAGGAGATGGCGGTTTTTTCTTTCATCCACCCCATTTTGTGCTGGTATGTCAACGCAGCTCGTCTGATGAATGATGCCGTGATCCAGTAAATATTGCTGAAAATGACCTTCTAAGTATTCCCGACCATTGTCACTTCGAAATATTTTTAGTGAAGCACGAAACTAGGTTTGTACCATTTTGTGGAACTAGCGGAAGCATGAGAAAACATCACTCTTGTTTTGCATCAAGTAAACCCAAGTGGTACGGGTGTGACAGTCAATGAATGTAACAAACCACCGGTGACTAGAAGTAAAAGAAACCCGAGCAGGACCCCAAACATCTGAATGAACCAAGTCAAAAATACCAGTGCTCCTAATATAAGTAGGTTTATAGGAGGTACGAGCCTGTTTAGCTAGAATACAGGCTTTACATAATAACTCGTCTTGATTACATTGCTTAAATAAAAAAGGAAATAATTGAGATAACACAATAGTGGAAAGATGCCCTAAACAACGGTGCCACAGTTGTAAAGTACTGATAGTAGAGTAAAGAGAGTGCGGGGTTGGTTGGGTAATGAGTGGAGGCTGATATGCTATTGGGGATGAAGGACCATCTGCAAGAAGGTAGAGGCCACCATGCATTATACCATGTCCAATCGTCCTTCAGCTTTCCATATCCTGAAAAACACAGTAAAAGGGAAAAAAGTAACTTTACAATTCAAGGATTTTGTAAGACTACTAATAGAAAGTAAGTTTGTAGAAAAATTCGGGACATGAAGCACAGACTGTAAGGTAAGATTTGGGGAGCAACGGATGGACCCCTTTCCCAAAATAGGTGGAAAGAGTCCCATCTGCAACTCGGACTGTATCCTGCCCAGAGGAAAGAGAATACAGAATAAATAAAGTAGTGGCTCCGGTATCAATGACACATGGATAGGTGTTATTGGAAGCACATTGACCAGTATAGGATGTACCTGACCGAGCAAAGAATGAACCTGATGGCCCTAAAGCTAACTAATGACCAGTGGTGGCAGCAGTGGATCGTAAAAGATTCCTGAAGGCCTGAAGTTCTTCAGAAGTGAGCACAGAGAAGATACAACAGTTGAAGGTCCGGGCTGTTCACAAGTTTCCGTCTGATGTGCCTGTGGAATCTTCCCAAATTTAGACTTTTTCTCCCGTCTCTTGGCTTCAAAATCTGGGGGTTTCCCATGTAACTTCCAGCAGGTGTCTTTAGTGTGGCGCTCCTTGCCACAGTGAAGACAACGAATAGGTTCCTTAGGAGAAGAATAATGTGCTGAAGGCTATGTAGAGTGAAGCGCAGATCGCTCAACTGGTGCAACAGGCATCATTGAGATACGCCATAAGTCCTCATTTTGTAAAATTGCATTAGTCTGCTCCAAAGTTGGGAGATGCTCACGGTTCAGAATTTGTGAGCGGACGTGATCAAAGTCAAAGTTTAAACCAGTTAAGAATGTATAAACTCTGAGTTTGTACTTAGCAATTTTCATAGCAGCAGCATCCACTGCATAAGCAGCTGTAAAGGTGTCATAATAGTCTAGGTCTTGCCACAAGCTTCAGAGTTCTGGATAGTAGTCAGCCACAAAAAGTTCCTTCTGTTTCAAGGACCCAATCTTGACATGTAGGTCAAATATGATGGAGTAATTTCCTACTTGTGAGTAAGACTCCTTAGCAACAGTCCAAATATGGGCAGCATCAGGTAGTAACACATAACCCCGACCTATCTTTGGTTCCATAGATCCAATAAGGTAAGTCATCACAATTGAATTCTCAGAGACCCATTTATTGTAAAATTTATCACTTGGGTCGAGGGCTGTAAGCGCACCATTAATTTATCCAAGGAGTCCTCTGGCAGCAATGGCCATATAGGATGTCTTGGACCACATAAGATAATTGGTCCCATTCAATTTCACAGGATTTAAAGCAATGGTAGTCAATTCCAATTTTAGTACCTCAGAGGAAGTAGCATCAGATAATCCAGACATGATGTAATAATAGAAGCCACTAATGTAACAACTAAAAATATTACCAGTGAAAAAAAACGACACCGCAAAATCTGAGAATTCAGAATTCGATGCACTCAACAACCATGATCATGAAAAAATAGGAATTGATTCTTCCCATATCAATTCCGTAAAAAATCCAGCAAAGAGGAATAACTGTGTCGGAATGATGATTAAACACAAAAGTTTTGCTTTGTTTTTTTTTTTTTCAAAAGAAGGATTCCGCAAATACGGGCTGCACTAAGATGGAAAAAAATCCAAGAAGAGGTTGCTGCCGATGGTGCTAATAATGGGTTAGGGGCTAAGAAAAAGAGGGGAAGGAGGATTTATAGGAGGAGGTAAAGAGAGAAGGGGTCAGATACACCTTGCGTTCAGGTTCTCTTGAGAAAGGAGTCTTATGGCAAGGAGAAGAAAGAAGGGAGGGGAGAGGAGGATTGCGGTCAGGTTCTCTTGATAGGTGGCTCTAATACTTGAATCAGAGATTGAGAATGAATGAGTGAGTTGATTTACCTCACCCCCAAATGCCTTTATTTATAATCAACTATAATGAGGTAAATAAGGAAAGTAGGTAGAGCTAACCCAGCACACACATTACACATTTAACACATGTTAAATGTGTGTACATAGAGCTGTCCCAGCACACACGTTACACATTTAACACATGTTAAATATGTGTACATGAGTTGTCATTCTTATCTTCTTATCATAAACAGATCCACTTAAATTGAACCGAACCGTGAATCAGTTCATTACTTACAACAGTTACATTAGTAATTAGCCTTAAGAAATTATTCAAAAAGTTATGTGGGGACATCTCCTACTACTAGTTTGGATTTTGCTTGTGACCTTTGATAGTGATTATTCACATACCCGGCTATGAACTTTCAATATTTAAACCAATATCACCAATCGTATTTAAACATCCACGTAATTCTGAGAGAAAAAGTTACGTGGTTCATGATATCCCTTTACACATAAGGTAAAGTATATGTGCTTCATAATATATTTCTTAAAATTTAATTAATAGGCTCAATAGTCAATAGCGTAGATACTAATGTAGATGTACAAAATTTAAATTGCAACACCAGTAGTTCCTCCAACTCCAAGCATGGGCAAAGATCATTTGACCACACAATCTAGAACACTTCTTCCTACTCCAACCAAACCCCAAACCTGAAGAATAAACAAGTTACAATACACAGCGCTAATTCTGAATTAGAAAAAGGAAAAGAAAAAAAAACAACAGTAGGATGACACAACAGAACTACGTTTACATTACAATTTGTCGATTTCATAATTCATTCAGATCTACATGGTTGGCAATGTAACATCCTTTTGAGGAATTAAAAGAGCAATGCTGAATTTGGCAATGTAATTTGCTAAATCATTTAGCAACTCATGAGTTGTATACAAAGAAAGCAGCCATGAAGTTTCAGCATGAATGGATGAAATAACCTACTTGCTTACGGAGAAGGCCCAACATCAGATATATTGCAAGCTCTGCACATGATGCGGCATTCCCAGACACGTTGCCCGGAATTCTGGCAACCTTTATTCCGGACCTTGTAGCAGCTTCAACATTGACACCTGTAACAGGAATATGGCACCATCGGGCATAGATCTATGACATTGGACACAAACAAGCTACATAGATACCATAGTTGTCAATGCGTCACAGCGTAGGGGCCCAGGAGGCCTTGTGACGCCTTGGTCGCCTAGGCGAGCGCCTTAGTCACCTAGGCGCCCTGTCAGGCCTCCAACGCCTTGGTTCGCCTTGGTGCCTTGACAACTATGATAGAGACAAATCAGAAGTTGAGAAAGCCCACAAACTCATGAAATTAGTTAAATATTTATCTATTACCAAAGAAGAAAAAAAAAGTTAATTACTGAAATGACCTTCCAATCCAACACCATACTGCATTATAAGCTTCATCTGCGTTGCCCGAGAAATTACTTCTGAATCTAACCGTTGGTTTTTCACTACACAAATATGGTAGTTGGAAATTGAATTTGGCACATCACCAAGGGGAACATCATCAACCTACAAAACTTGAAGACAAAAATTTTTAGTAGGTAATACAGCCAAGAAAAGCTTTCATCCAAAAAAAATAAATAAATTAAAACAAGAAAATAACAACCAAAAGTGCAACTCAAAGAAGAAGATAACCATTCAAATCTGAGAATAACATAAAAAAGAATGATACAACTCAACTCAGCCTTATTCCAAATAAATGGAGCCGGCTAAAAGGATCATTTCTTTCTAATCAACTTATCACCAGTTGTGCATGTCTTTCTTCACCACTTCTAAAATCATTTTAGGTCTACACCTGGCTCTTTTAGCTCTTTCAATCTAAATTAAATCACTCCTCCGTACTGAAGCATTCACAAGTCTCCATTATACATTCCATGCTACCTCAAACAACCTTCTCGCAACTTTTCATGTAAGAACCCGCACCTGAAATCCCGGGATAATTTGGATTTTCAACCATGGTAGGTCTTCCCACGACCAATGCTATAGACAAAGAGCCCGCGTAAGACATTGGTTCCAATTATGGTAAGTAATCCCTATTTTTGACATGGTAAGAAACTATCATTTCCTGATATGGTAGGTTTACCTCATCCAGTCATATAAACTTCCATCATATCCATTTATGATAATTTTTACCCAAACCATTTATGGTAATACCAAGGATCGAGGCAAGACGTACCCTTTGTTGCCCGTGGACGGGTATTAAAAGCTCAGATCCTCCAATCTGGCCTGGCCGATAAAAGGTAACCGCAGGAAGCCCCACCCGCCCTTCCATCCGTCCAACCTCTGAGTGTACACCACCTTGTACGTAAAAGGTGGGGCCCACTTGATAGTATGTGGAGCCCACCTGACTCACCTACCAGTTGAGATCAGTTACCTTGGATGCTAGGTGGGGTCACCCCAATGGTTGATCATAAATCTTTTATTATTTAAGGTATATGACTGGGTTATTATTTTGAGGATTATGAGAGGTTACCATTTAAAGAATTACCAAGATTAGAGTCACCTGTATTGATCCATAGGGTGACATGTGGCAAGAGGTTTGAATTTGAATTTCAAATTTGAAAACCTTACCTTACTAAGGAGTGGAGAGGAAGGTAGGTGAAGGTATTATTTATGGGTGATTGGATTTAATTAAAGGAGAGGATTTAAGTATGGACAGTTGGAGACACATCTTTAATCAAGGAATACCTTAGATGTATTGCACCAGATCACAACACATGGCAGGTTGGTGGCACTTAGAATGAAAGAGTTCAAATTCTGAATTCCTTATCTTGTAGGGGAAGAATGGGAGGGAGCTCCTTTCATGGAAAATCCCCATCCCTAGGATGGTGCCATGTGGTACTGGGTTAGCCGGAGAGACACCTGTCTTAAGTTGGGACTGCCACACCACTTGGACCAGTGGTTAACTACGGAATGGCAGTGTGGGACCTGCAGGGTAAAAGGGAGTAAAACCTTACTCTCATGGTGTCCAAAGAGAGAGAAAGAAAGGGAGGGAAGAAGGAAAAGAGGAAGGGAGAGAGGGAAAGAGAGAGACAAGAAGGAAGAAGGGAGTGGAACCCCCCTTCCCTTCACACGTACTGCTGATGGTGTGCTCTGACTTCGGAGGCGACACCATGGCCGAAAGTTCGGATCGATCCTGGAAGGAACCCCTTCGTTTCTAGGTAAGACTTGAAGACACCCTTATCCCTTTCATTCATTCCTGATCCCAGAGATTGTTCCCCATCTCTGGAGGTGGAGAACTAAGTTCTCCAAAAGCCATTAATGGCTGACCTCTCTTGACCTTGAAATGCGAATCACGGACAACACCCAAGAAGACCTTTGGAATGACCTTCCAAGGTGTAGTATGTAGACCCCAGAGCTCCCTTTGACGTGCTGATCCTTGAAAAAGGTGATGCGACCCTTAGAGATCTAGCACTAAGCTTGGAACCCTTAGGTTTTTCAGTTCGCATATTATATCTTATTAGCCTGTTGGACTTATGGTCGAAGGATACGATGACCGCCCCTTTGACCGATTATCACCTGTATATCCGAAAAAAATGTTTTCAATGGGCGGACGGTAGGAAATCCAGTTGAAGCACCTCAGCCGCCCCTTCATCCGCCTATTCCCTGAGATTGTAACAGAAGCCATTCCCTGACTTGACGGTTGGAAGGCCGAATGGAACCCATCCACCGAACCATCGACCGCCTATCTACGAAAAGACTAGACAGAGACCAAAACCCTAACTAGGGCTTTGCTAAAGGGTCCACCAAGACTCTAAACAACGCCAAGACCTATGTAGGACTTCGTGAAACACCCAACAAGGGTAACCCTATCCATACCTCATATTTGACTTATTGCTTTATGTAATCATCATTGATGTAGGATCTTCAAGGGATTAAGCAAGGGAATGACTCCACTTCCCCAAAGTCCCTTTTTGCATCTCACCACCAGGTGAATGGGAATGGATTTGACTTATTTTGAGGAGTGTTTATCCTATTGACACATGCAATCTTGTTATGAATGAATGTTTGATAACATGTCATTCAATATTTGCTTACTTATTCATGCATCTGCATATTTGGTATCACCCGGGGAAGACTAATGTGGTTGCTGATGCACTCAGTCGAAAGTCTACCACAATGAAGGATGAGGTGATTCCTTCCATTGTGGCACTTCTAGCAAATGTACCTATTCGGGAAACCTGTTCTATTCCCGAGCCAGAAATTAGTACTAGCGAGTTGCTTGTTCAAGAGATAATGGGTGATATTACTAGTATGCTATCAACATTGATACTCTAGCCATCACTTATAAAGGAAATCAAGGGAGCACAACTCATTGATCCATATTTGCACAAATTGGAAGGTGATATTAAAGGGGAAAGCAGGATCCGGATTTCACTATGGATGAAGAGGGTATTCCCAGTTACAGAGGTAGGATATGCGTGCTAGAAGATCCCAAAGAATTGAAAGATATCATCTTGCTCGAAGCGCACAAATCACCTTACACGGTGCACCCTAGAAGCACCAAGATGTATAAGGATCTAAAGTCTAACTACTAGTAGAGAGGAAAGAAAAATGATGTGGCCACCTTTATGTCCAAATGATGTAGCCCTTCTGACTCATTGTAGCCACTTTCAGTGCCAGAATGGAAATGGGAGCACATCACCATGGATCTTCTCACCAGACTGCCCTTGACTCCTCCTTCAGTGGATGTCATTTGGGTGATTGTGGACCATCAAACAAAGATAGATTGCTTCGTTGCTATACGGCAACAATACACCATGGACCAACTATCATGGCTTTATGTGGAGGAGATAGCCCGAATTCATGGGGTGCCTGTTAGTATTGTGTCGGACAAAGATCTACAATTCACATTCAGATTTTGGGAGAGTTTGCATAAAGCTATGGGCACACAGATGAAGTTTAGTACAGCCTTCCATCCTCAGATGGATGGGCAGTCTGAGAGAACCATCCAAACTTTGGAAGACAATATGAGGGCACGTGTCGTTGATTTAAAAAGGTAGCTGGGACCAACACCTTTCCCTCATTGAGTTTGCATATAATAACAACTACCAGGCCATCACAGGCATGGCTCCTTACAACACATTATATAGTAGGAGGTGTTGTACACCTTCATACTGGCAAGAGGTTGGTGAGAGAAGGATAGTAGGGCCAGATATTATTCAAAAAACTTGTGAGAAGGTCAACTTGACCAAGGAAAGGATCAAGGCTTATCAATCCAGACAAAAGATGTACGCTGATGTGTCATGTGAGGCGTAAAGACCATGAGTTTGATGTCCAGAACAGTGTTTCTCAAGGTATCTCCCACCAGAGACGTTAAGAGATTGGGGAAAAAGGGCACGTTGAGCCACAGGTATGTGGGCCCGTATGAGATTCTGAAGAGGGTCGACGTAATAGCTTACCAACTAGCACTACCTCCGGCGTTGGCAGATGTGCACAATGTATTTCACATGATGGTACTGAGAAAATGTGTCTCGGACCCAACACACTTCTTGAATTATGAGCCACCACAGCTCAACACCAATCTATCCTACGAGGTGGTGCCTAAGGCAATTCTCAACAGGAAGAACAAAGAACTTCGAAACCGTTCCATCTCCTTTATTAAGGTAAGGTGGAGGAATCACCCAGAGCAAGAGGATTCATGGGAAAGAGAAGAGATGCGGTCTAAATACCTACATTTGTTCAGCGCTTCAAGTACATCAGATTTCGGGGACAAAATTTCTATTAAGGTGGGGGGAATATAAGACCCGCATACAAAATCCTAGGCTAATTTGGATTTTGCGTCAGTATAATCTAGTGTGGCCTATGAAGGATTTGTACCTTCACCTAATTATTACATTGTAAGTACACCATACTTATAGAGTAAGAGTCATAGTTTTGATATGTATATGATCCTACACATGAGGGTCTTTATGGCCAAAAAAGGTAGGAGAACAAATTGGGAAAAACAGTGAAAACCCTGCAGATTTACACCTACCGAATGCAGTCTGTAGCCCCTACCAGCTGTACCTACGAGACGCAGCCAGCAGGTTCCCACTTGTGTCATTTGACAACTCCATTAGGTGTCCAATGTCACCTAACCAACCTCGTGGACCCTCCTGACCAATTAGGAAATATTCGGATGAACCTACCTTCAATAACTAGGTTTAATCAATTCCAACTGACAGAGAACAATCCAGGGAAACAGGCTTCAATCACTGAAGCCTATAGAGGGTTTATGCCCTCATTTATTGTTTCCCATGAAATTAGAAAGGGGAGAAGAAGAAGAAGGAAGGAGTGGAGGTTTTGGAGATTGGATCCTACCATTTGCCTTGGAGCTGCTCTTGGCTTTATTGGTCTCTACAACTCCCTCCCAAAACCTTGGAACCTCTCTTCTCAACCCTCTAATGAATATAGTGACATAGGAATTTAGGTTTTGGACCCTTAGAATTGATGCCCTAGCCTCCATTATCTCGGGTAGTACTCCTCCCTAGCTATACACCATAGGAATGACCTAGAAATGTGAAACCCTAGCTTGAGATTCATTAAATCCCGAGGTTTTAATGATGTTAGTGATACCCAAAGGCCCATTTATTGATGCATTTATGTTTCCCACCAAATTGGGAAGATCATGAATGCAATTGGGATGAAATCCCAATAAGAATGGTTCGAAAACCAACTTCCCAAGCTGAGAAAAACACCTACCAAATGCACCTACGTTTCGAGACTCCCACAACTAGTAGCATCATCCAGTAGAAACCCCAATCTATGGTTTCCATTGGAACCTACCAAATGACCCTACTAACTACAAGCCCGCAACTAGTAGCTTTGAGTAGCTTCTGGAAGATTTCCATGGGCTACCAGCTGCATCATTAGCCAGGAGCCTGCCACCAATAGAGGTGATTTTTTCATTTAAACTCTGGGGTTTTAGGGACTTTTGGGGCATGTTATAATTGTCATTAATTGCTCAAATTTAACACGTTTAGGTAATTCTTTTGGGTAATTTTGCAAGGGAACTCGCGTGCTTTTAGAGTTCCATTTCAAGCACCATCAAGATGAGTGAGTTTGGCTTGATTTCTTTAACGGAATGTTTATAAGTTATCACATGTAAACATGCCATACTTTATCTGATACAAAATTATATGTCATCCAATAACTACAATGCCACTAACATGCATTGCACGATATCTCTTGTTTATTATTACTCTTGATTATTATTGAATGGTATATATGTTGGTTGTTTACTTTGCTTGTATGGAGTGCAGGGTGTGGCCGATGGTTATTCTGGTACCATGACTGCCATGTAAGCCCTATCATTCTTTATCATACACTTGTGGTAATCCGGTGTGGCCGATGGTTGATCCGGTATTGTGACCCTCACAATTGTACAACTATGGATTGTAATGTTTATTGTCATCTGACTAGGTGGATGTCCCCATGTAACTACACCCCTTTTCAATAGGGGGTTATGTGTTGGGATAGGCCCATTTATAAAGGGTTGGAAATGGCCCACAATACCTCCCCCTTTGTGGCCGAAGGTTGATCCGGTATTAGGGATAAGTCTTAGATGATGTCGATTTGCCCATACTTGAAACGCCAAGAAGGGGCCTACATTAGGGTTGGGTACAAGGAATCAAGTATTATGTATCGGTACCGTATTGGTTAGCTGAAATTAAGAGACATATCATATCGTATTGTGGATACAGTGGATACGCATGGATACAGTGCAAGATACGCACAAAAATGATTAAGGAACATACAAAACACAATTTTAAAGCATAAAAACACTATAATAAGCAACATTGAGAAAGAAAATGTTTCTTACATCATAGACAGACATGATTATGGGACAGGATACGCACAGAAATGATTAAGGATCAGACAGAACACATTTTTAAAGCATAAAAACACAATAAATCTATAATTAACAACATTAAGAAGGAAAGTGTTTCTTACATGTATTACTCAGCTAATTCCATGTCGAGTGACGGCCTGAATCGAACTCTGACTCATATTGGGGAGGAAGAGGTGCAACCAATATTATTTGAAATGTATCTCTTATCTATGTACAGTAGGTAAACCAATCCATAGGTTGATTATAAAAGGTAGTAAACTGGTAGTAGAAACGTGCATACTTTTCTAAAGTCGACATTCTCATTTCTGGGACCCATAATGTCTCAGTTTAACTTCCATGTGATGTACTACCAGCATCGATGTTCACCATTCTTGCTCCATTGTCTGCAGCAAAACTCATGCTCATTGACTCCATTTCATATGTAATCATATTAGTATCATCATCATGGAGTTGTTGTCTACCCTTCCCCTTCCCCTTCCCCTTTGGGTTGTAACTCCTTTGTTGTAAGCTACCACCATGATCATCGTCTTGAGTTGTATGAGTATATCCCGCCTCCTCTGTAAGGTACACCGAATCATATGATTGCATACCACCGCCACTACCACGAGTACCACCAACAACACTACCACCACTGACCCCACCACCACCACTACCACCATCATCATCATCATCACCACTCTCCTCAGAAATAGTGCCTCCATATTTAGCACATGACCTTGTCTTTCTGGCATCACCATCAGAGGGGGACGAAGTACTCTCACTTTGGACTTGATCTTGTGTTGGTGATGGTGGTTGTGTTCCGTCCTCTTCATTTAGTTGACGAATGATGTCATCTACTAAAGGATCAAGTCTAGTAGATTATATATCCTCAACAATCTCATCCATCACAAATGCTCTATCGGTGTCCTCTACCCATGCTCTAACTGGGTCATCCTCATCAAATGCATGGGTCATGTCAAGTGGGTCGATATAGGCTTCTGTCTCATTTGGCCGTTTCAACTCCATAAATTTTTTCATCAATCTCATGTTGTAGTGCACATAGACCAGCTTCTGAAGTTTTTGATGGTTGAGGCGGTTGCATGGTTTAGTATGTATAAGCCCAAAAGTGCTCCAGTTCCTTTCACAACCACTTGAGGAGGCCGTTTGGAAAAATTCCAGATTGCAATCCTCCTCAAGTGTGGAGCACTTATGCCATAGTTAAGCCACCAATCAGCTATACAATGAACAATATTTCTAATTAGTCACTAATTAGTTAAGTAAGACACCAATCAGTTAAGACAAAAATAATATGTTCATTGTCTAACTTACCAGGAGCCATCTTGAATGCAGGCCTTAGCAACCCGATCACCGAATTCTCCCCGGCATTTACAGAAAATTTTAATCTACAGTAGTTAAATAACTTTAGTCAATCATTAAGGGTTTGTGCAAATAACATTTATGGAAAACAAAAGTGGTTTTTGTTACCTGTTCTGTGGCCAACAAGGCATTACTTGTATCTGGCTCCATTCTATTGATAATTTTTCTAACAGCTTATATATATTTCAAATCATACGCCAATCCAGAGTTTGAATATTGTTGATCCGGGTTTAAGTAATATGCTATACATCCAGATATAAGATACATTAGAAATTTATAATTCAAATCATAACCGATAGATATAAAAAGCAATAGTCTAAGACTAATGGAAACCAAAGTACCTGCCATATGAATGTCTTGTAACAACATTCCTTCCCATCGGTTCTCTATAATCTTCAAATATTTTTTCTTGATAATGGGTTACATTCATTTAACTTATACCTTATCGTCCCTATTACATCAACCAACTGCCCCATTGTTCGTTCTTTATCACCATCAACCAACTTAAGTAGAACAAATAGGGGCTTCATAATCTGAGTTATTTCATCAACTTTCTTCCAAAATTTTGTTGACATAAGGATTTCTGTCACCTCAGTCCCTATCTTGGTTACATGATATGTACTCGACAACCATTCTTTACTAGTTACCATCTGGAGTAAACCTGTCTTTCGTTGCCCAAGGTTGTCCAAGGCAACGTAGTTGGTTGCAAACCTTATTGCTCCAGACCTTATCAAGTCCCCTCGTGTGTGCTTCCTCATTAAAGCCAACACCCAACTGTGATTGTAAATAAAATTTGTCACCGTTCTTACTTGACCAAACATTTTGGGCAACTCTTCAATATCTTTAAACATTAAGTCAACACAGTGTACAGCACAAGGTGTCCAAAATAAGTGTTGCCCCTTCAGCATAAAGGTTAGTCCAGCTTTTTTGTAATTGGCAGCATTATCTGTAACAATCTGAACTATATTTTCCTCCCCAACTTCCTCAACAACTTCATCCATCAATTTGAAAATATAATGTGCATCTTTTACGTGAGCGGCTGAATCTACTGACTTAAGGAAAATGGAACACCCATCACAGTAGACAAGAAAGTTGATGATGGACAGCCTTATGGGCCCACTCCAACCATCACACATGATGGTTACTTCTGTTTGAAGGTTTCTATATAATCATTCACTTCACCCACTATGGCATCCAAGTAAGGGCCACCAATCTGATAAGCAGTGGAGGCCATCACACCAGGTCCACAATGATGTATCTCCCCCACCATTGCCTTGAAATAGGGATCTTTGGCCTTGTGTGATGGGATAAATGCACTGTGGAACCATCTAGCGATGGACTTTCCCATTATTTCACCCATAAACTTAGAATGCATTGACTCTTTTATCCTCTGTTGCATTTCTTGGTTTGAAGGGCATTGTAGGAGCCATGTCATGAATTGAATTTCTGGGCTTTTTTTCCTCTTGCCTCTCACTCGATCAAACATACCTCTTACACTGCTGGATTTACTCAATGAAGCTGGTTGCTTACCCCTGTTTCTCTGTGTCCCACTACCACCAGCACCACTACCACCAACACCCTGAGACATAGACCTTATTAGTTGGTCCTCATTCCAACGTTTCTCTCCTGCCTCATGCCTAAATCTCCTAAGCACCTGCTGAATCTCATCTTCAGCATCCATATCGGACCCCTTATAATCCTCTAAATTTAAGTGACCCTCATCCTCCATAAGATTTTCTGTTATTCTCTCTGCATCATCCTTCTTCTGTTTTCCTTTTGCTTTTCCTTCAGCTAAGTGCTTTGCCATTGCCCTGCTCACCTCCACTGGACATTTTGAGCACTTCTTGACATTGGCAAAACCACCTATCATGTGTTGCTTTTGTCGTGTCACCCCACCACCATGATGTTCAGTGCTACAGAAATTGCACTTTGTCGTCAATCTATTGTCATTGATTTTAGTGCAATACAACCAACCCAGGTCTTTGTTTGCCATATTCCTACACACCACAAGTGTGATACGACATACAAAGTTAATATAAAATGTCAAACATGTTTACAAGTTGAACCACTTGAGAATAAAAACTCAATAAAACCAACTACAGAAAAATGAAATAAATGGAATAAGACTCTTATGAAAAAATGAAAAATATAGTCTTCCATTTTCATTTCTACGTAAACAGTCTTATCACAAGCATTGTATTTCTGCAGAGCTCCACTGAATGCATTACAAGAGTTCTTGCTCTATCTTTCATATCCTCAAACACTATATTTCAAGATGGTCTCTTTATGAACCCTATCTTTTTCATTGACCAACAGTTTTGACACCCTCATCCACATAGAAAAAAAAACGTACAATTTATAATAAATAGAGAACTTCCAGAACACAGAACTTCCAAAACACAAAAATAGACATTAGGCCCAAAAACAGAGAAATAGACATGGGTTGAAACAAAAATCTTAGAAAAAAAATAACAAACGAAGACAAGTTCCTAGCCATATTCTATTTAAGAGAAACAAAAAAAATCAGAAAAGGAAATAAAAAATAATAATATTATCTAAATTATATTTCTATTTTTTAAACCAGAAAATAAAAAAAAATCAAAAATTATAACTGAGAAGCAAAGATGGTAGATCAGTGGTCTACACATCTTAAATAAATAGTAGAAGAGGAAAGGATTTATTTTAAAAAAAATATATATTCAAAATTTCTTGTGTTCTTCAAAAATTTCTCAAATCAAACCTCAAATCAGTGTTTAAATCCATGTATGTAGCACGCATTCATCAAATAGGACCATTGTTCATTGATTCATGAGAAGAAACAACACAAAAATCAATTTATTTTGAAAAAAATAAAGTTGAAACTCATACCTTTGCTATTTTCCGCCCTTGGAGCTTGAAGAAATGATTTCGTGCTTTAATCTTCACAAAATCAAGTTTGATGCTACCTTCCCAGTTGTTTTAGGGCTAAGAATCAAAGCCCTAAGGTTTTTTTGAAGAAAATCAAGTTGCAGAAGAGTATTCAAGCTGAAATGGTCGTTAGCTTTTGGAAAAAGACGTTGTTCTAAGCAAGATTCGATACTGCTCAATACTAAAAGGGTGTATCAACCAGTATCGAACCGATACGGTTTAATACTGGTCGATATAGGTTGGTTTTTATGTTTTTTTTTTAAACTATATTTAGAGTGTATCGATACACTCAATAGTGTATCAAGTGTATCGAGGCGTATCGAAAAGTATCGAGCCGATACGCCTCGATACGCTCGATACTGTGTTTTTTTTAAATGGAGAGACGAATCGAGGTGTATCATATCGACTAGTGTTGATACCGATACGTATCGGTACGACCGATACGTTTCGGCCGATACAGTGCATATCGTGTCGATACTTGATTCCTTGGTTGGGTAAGTGTCATCTGACATAGTGTGACGATACTGAATCCATCCCAGTAATGGGGGTTTTCGTCCAACGTAGTGTGACTGTACCCAACCACTACTTTAGTTCACCCTGACTTAATTAATCTATTCATTTATCATTTCTTGCCTATTTGCATGACCCCAATCCCCTCACTGAGCTTGTTGAAGCTCACCCCTATGCACGTGTTTCTTTTCAAATTCTAAGGTAGGTTATCATAGCCGACACTGCGGACACACCCTACGTTGTAGAGGACTACAACGAGGATATAATGGACCCAGCTTCTTAGGCACATGCCTTCGATTGTAGCTGTGATGCGTGTGTTCACGGCGGAACACACTGTTATTGCACCAGATGTCCATATTTTTGTATATTTTGATACTATACGTGATGTATATTCGTACTATGTTTTATTCATATTGGTGATACAAATAACATACGTTTATGTCTATGATTACCAGTTAGATCCATCAGTTTATATTACACCTCCGATTATTTCATAAAGTCTTCCGCTTATTTACTGTTTTACTCTGACTATGTGGTTGTTATGTAATTGTTGATGTGATGTGGTGCCATTGTATCGAGAATTCGAGATCATGGCGGTAGGTTGGGACGGCAGTAAGCGTCCTAGTCATAGCCTTGGTGTTTCGAAAATGGGGTGTGACACCAAATACCCTACTTTTCCATAAATATCTAAAATTTGTGGTTTCTTGATGGTTATTACAACTAACAACCTTTTAAGATTTGTTGGACTAATGTCCAACATTGAACAACAATTAATAAACCACAAAAGGGATTCACACAATGATATAACCATATTTCCATTAGCGACTATTCCTTTATATGCAGGGAAGTCTAATAAAGCAGAAAATGAAGTAAACAACATAGATTGGTAGGAAAGAGAATTCACTAAGCAAAAAATGTAGGCAGACAAGAGACAGCTCATAGTTTGAGAGACCTACTAGAGAAACAACCATTCTGGGACAACCAAAAGAAGACTCCAAACTCGAACTAAACCAAGCAACAAACTTACGAAAGTCTTAGCAAACCTTGAAACCACAAGCATATGGGCCATGAAGCATAGTTATCAAGGCATCGCCTAGATATCCGGGCGGTAATTTTTGTTCTAGGTATTTAGGCCCCTTGGGGATGTTCAAAAGGTGACCAGCCTAGGTCTTCTGGGCATTGCCTAAGCGTCGCCTTAGGGGCCTTGGAAGCCCTAAATGCCCGGGGATCGCCTTGTTGCAGATGTGTAGATTTATTATATTATTATATTTATTATTTGTATATTTTAATTAGATTCTAAAACTAACCTTCAGATTGGCTTTGTATACAATAATGTATTGTACACAAATACATGGAATCATCGTGTATAAGGTATATGGAGGCAAATATCTTTGGTTTGAAAAAAAGAATAGAAACTCAAACATACCGATTTGTGATTAGGGCTGCAGCTTGCTTCCTCTAGACCTCTTCCTCTTTCGGCAGTCGGCTTCCCAATGATTCAGGTATGTTAGTAACTTAGTATGTTGATTTATTTCGGTAGGTTAATGTTGTTCAGTTGTTCTTCTTTTTCCTCCTCTTTGCGAGTCTGCATTAAGTCTGATTTCTTTTTCCTTTTTTTTTTTTGTTTTCTTTTTCTATTACGCCGTCTTCTCTACGAGTCCTCAATGAATCTTCTTCTCCTTCTTATTCTTCTTCTTCTTCTTCTTCTTCTTCTTCTTCTTCTTCTTCTTCTTCTCTGCTACAGGTCCGCAAAAAAAAATTCTTCCTTTTTCTCTGCTACGCACGCCAACTTTTTTTTTTCAAATGTCGACTAAAAACTCGATTCTTTTTCTTCTCCTTCTTCTTCTTCTTCTTCTTCTTCTATGCTACAGGTCCACAATTTTTTTTTTTCCTGTTTCTGCAACGCAAAAGTTTTTTTTTTTTCGAATGTCAATTTGACTCAATGAATTTTCTTCTTCTTCTTCTTCTTCTCTGCTGCAGATCCGCAATTTTTTTTCTTCCTTCTTCTCTGCAACGCCAACTTTTTTTCTTTTTTTTCGAATGTTGATTTTGACTCAATGAATATGTTATGTACCCCTTCTCTCTTGCTTAGAAGCTCATTACACCAGCTGTTTGGTTTGCAATCACTGCTTGCATTAGATGGTATTGTCAAGAACTGAAGTATGAATGAGTGGTCAGACATAGTAGCGGATTTAATAGGGGTTGCCATTGTTTACTGAGTTGATTTGTTTTAAATTTTCTTCTCCATTTTTTCAGTATTTAGTTGTTATAGAAAGTTTCAGGAATGTATATTTCACTATCTGTATCATTTTTGGGCAGCAATCACAGTGAAAACCTATTTTAGATTTTCTTCTCCATATTTCATGTGTTTACTTTGTTTTTCCTGCTGATTGCTGAATGACTATATTTAGTTATTACATTCTATACTTCAATCAATATTTGTTTATTTTATCATATTAGGTTATGCCTTAAATGTTGATTCTTGATATAGCATATTACATTATTGCATATAATATTTAAACATAAATATAGCATTGATATTTTAAGAAGAAAAAAAATACACCAGGACTGCCTTGGTCGCCTAGGCAATGCCTAGGCGCCAACGCCTAGGGTCGCCTTGACAACTATGCCACGAAGCAACTCCAGGTAACCTGGATTTTTTTTTTAATAAATTATGAGATTCTTTCAAATGAATTTGTTTTTTTTATCAGAAAAGTGGATAGAATATGAGGGTGGTAAAATACCAATAAAAAAAAACTAAAAAATACCATAAAAGATGTATAAAGAAAGGTAACATATAATGGAAATAACAAGATTAATTATGAGCAGGTAAGTGAAGGAGAAATCAAAATAATTAAACACACACTGCCCAAATCAAGAGAATGTTGAAAGAATAATATATTTGGGTACACAATGTCATTAAGAGAGAACCAAAAATTGCGAAATTTCTTACTATGCATTTTGTAAGCTCCACAGGATTTAATTGCTTGAATATGTGGCTTATATCCTGGGCTTTGGCAAACAGTTTTACATATATTTATATACCTTTTTCCTTTCATTTTAGTAGCAAACAAATTAATTAAATTATTCCTAATAGGGGATGGGGGACTTCACAAGTTCACATGCACACATATAAAGGTATTAAAAAAGAACGCCGACCTGTGAGCTTGAAAACCCACCATGACAATGCTCTGAGCATAAATATATAAAACTAATCTGACCAAACTTCAGGCACCAATACCAAACAATAGTTCCTCTATTAACAAAAACTACCATTAGTTCATTCTCTCAACAGACAACTAACTCTTGCGTTATTTTCCCATTCACATTAAGACATAATAATCCGCATAAAATAACTTCCTCACTTACTGTTTAGAAAATTGAAGTATCTAATATGTGGTCTAGAGAATTTGATGAAGGGAGGACTGGTTCAAAAATCTCACACGATGAAAATGACAAGAAATTAAGAATAAGTAATTTTACATGTTAACTCTTTATCAACAACCTAATGGGCATGCAGTAGCAAGGAGGGAAGTATGTAGATCATGTAAACATTAAATTCTTTTATGTAAGGCTCAGGATAACTACATAAGTAAGTTTATGAACACATATCAGCTCAAAGACAAAGAAAAGTAATTAACTAAAAATAAAGTACCTGTATAAATGGATAATTTTGCAAATATTCACGTGTGTAATTCTGAGAAGCAGGGAAATGAGGCCCACAAAAGAGCACACGGGTGACGCGATTATCACCATTTTCAACCATTTTCTCCACCTCTCTTGAGAAATCTGCACTGCAATGGGCCGCTCACTTAAAGAGATATGTTGAGAATGCATTACAGTTAGACCCAAAAAGGAAAAAAGAAAATATTTGATTGACTATTTTGCAGTTCCACAATCAAGGTAATCTAGAAAAAAGTAATATAAAGACACTCTTGAGGGGGAGGAGCTTAGTACATGTTGGGATCAGTTCTGCTAAACATTCTCTATTTTATATAACGAAAGATCATGATCATACATAACAGATAACCTTCTTCTTTTTTTCTTTTTCTTTTTTTTTTTTTTTTTTTTTTTTTTTGGGGGGGGGGGGGAGACAGATAACCTTTCACTGAACAGAAAAGCCCTTCTTATTGTAGAAAAATAGGTATAATTTTGAATAAATTTAATAACGATCATGCTAACAGTGACAGGATGAAACACCGTCTTTCTATACAGGCTAAGGAATAACTTAACCACAACTTGATCAAGGGAATTGTGAATCTCAACAAGGATCTAAAGCATAACCAACCAGGCACTGATGTAATGTAGCCTGAATCAATTAATGCGAATAAATCTCAATTTCATATTTAACTGGCATTAGTTGGTACCTTCTCTCTCCTTTTCTGTCTTCATTGGCAAGTGATTAACAAATTCATACTTTCTACAACTACAACACAAACCAATGTGATGCAAACAATTATACATCAAAATTTACATCACGATCCCACCCTGTATAGTACTCTAAATTCATGCAGAAAGATACCTAATACTACTTATTCTGTTAATTTCATCTTCCTGTTTTCTCATAGACTGGTCAATAAGTCCAAGTGCTCTGGTAAAATAAGATCCATACACATGCAACAACTTCTATTCATAAGACTCCGTACAACAGTCAAAAATTCAATACTGATTTCCCCCTTCCACCAATAGCAACACAGCATTAAAGAAACAGATGCAGACCAACAAATTAACCAGAAAACAAAAAAGGTTGAATTCATCTTGTCAAGACCTAACAAAATGTAACAAGACATTAATAAGATCAATTACACTGAGGCATCAACAGTTTAAGTAATCAAGACTAACATCTTAGTTTGAACCTTTTTCTTTTCTGGGTGAATAACATCCTAGTTTGAACCTATTGTTAGTATCGGGAAAAAGAAAGTCTTTGTTTCTATCAGTTACAGACACTATCAGTAAATTAACCAACCAACTTGGACCAATTGAATAAGGGCAGTGTCATATAAAAAGAAGGTCCAACCAATTGGATGCTTATGGCATAAATGATTTTATTACTAGTCAAAATTTGAGGCACGTAATGAATTAAATCTTGTTCCATATCCAAGTAATTCAATGAACTTGATCATACTTGGTTTGGTTGAAAGGTTAAAAATAGAATGTCAGTTTAGCATAACCATCTGCAAATACCAAACAAATTTATAGCTAATGTTCATAAGAAACTTCAAATCATCAAAATTTCAGAATCCCACAAGGGTGAATGCATGTCTTTAACCCTAACACACAAACGGAATTTATTTTCATACTCAACAACTTTTACAGGCCACTTGCTCAAGAAACACTAAAGCATAAATGCATAATCAAAATGTCAATGATCACTCGATGGTGAAATGTGCTTTCAGCCACAAGCCCACGACAGAATGGCCAAGGCCAACTGGCCAGCCCTATGAACAACAACGTTTTTATGCCACATCATCTTTGCAGGACCCATAAAAAACCCCTTACACACACGCAGGAGGACTAACACCGGTAATAACATTTTAATATCAATTTTATTTGTCTATTTAGTCTTTTCTTTCTGATACTTTATTTCCTTATAAAGTTGAAAAGTAAAAAAGAAGAAGTTACAAAATGATAACAACATACAATAATACAAAAGGAGCTATTGGAAAGTAACGAAGAACATGAATAAGCGAATCCACCATAAATTAGGCAGCCACTAAAAAAAAATCATGAGTAATTGAATCCATTATTAAGTTTCAGTTTAAAATTTTTACCAAAAAAAAAGTTTTAAATTTCAGTCTAGTGAGCATCTACCAGACAGCCAAGAACACAAAACAAAATCGAAAAAGAAATGGCAGAAAGGATCAAATTGCAGAAATATGAGAAAGCCAAGCCAATAATGTTAAGGGAGGAAGAAATCAAACAACCCGGAATTGTTCGGTTACCTGCAAAGAAATCGAACTGCAGCAATGGCGTTGTTTGGAAGAATGGCTGTTGCGATTCCTTTCCGATTTAATAGGAGCCGTTGAAGCATTTGGGAAGATGAAAGACTATTTTGACTTTCAAACAAAAATGGACTCACACGTCAGTGTATGTGCGAGAACTGATTAATCGATGATGTGTGTGTTTTTTTTTTTTTTTTTTTTTTTATAAAAGATAAATAAATAAATAAATAAAGGGATCCAACCAGATCTATCGAGATGCTGATAGCTATGTTTAAATATTTTAACGGGTAGATGAGAGTACAATAAGAATTGATAGCCTGTCATTTGGAGGAAAGAGAATATGTTTAAATATTTTAACGGGTAGATGAGAGTACAATAAGAATAGATAGCCGGTCATTTGAAAGAAAGAGAATATGTTTAAATAATTTAACGGGTAGATGAGAGTATAATAAGAATTGATTGCCGATCATTTGGAGGAAAGAGAAAAGAGAAAAGAGAAAAGAGAAAAGAGAAACAAAGTTCTAGTCTTGAAGGAACCGGGGGGATTCAAATCGTCTCATCTCTGAGATTCGGGAGGCGTGGCGGCGACCCCACTAAATGGTCGCCATTTGAGGGTCGGATGAATCCGACCCCTCCGTTCAAGCCGACACTCTCTTGTCGGCTCGGTTTGTCGGCTCGAACGGAGGGGTCGGATTCCATGGCGACCATCCAGTGGGGTCGCCGCCACGCCTCCCGAATTTCAGGGATGAGACGATTTGGATCCGGAACTGGGCAGCATGTACCTCTTTTTCCTAATAAAAATATTCAAAAAGGTGTAAGTATTACCAATTTACCCAAAAGACTGTCCACTTTCATCTTAACCATTCATCTCTTTTTAAATGGACATTTTTGCCTTTTCTTACTTCTCTACCTCTCAAAAATCCAAATGTTCAGCAGCGGTGGTTGTTCGGAAACACCACTGGCAGAGCCGCAGAACCAACCTTCTCCGGGGAAGACTATACTTAAACTCCGACGAAGAAATAAGGGACGAGACCTCTCAAAAATCCAAATGTTCAGTAGGGGTGGTTGTTCGGAAACACCACTAGCAGAACCTCCCTTCTCAGATGAAGACCACACACACTCCAACAAAGTAGAAAGAGACAGGATAAAAGGGCAATAGAAGAGGAGGCTGTGAACTGTGCTCTGTAGTCTATACCATTTTCGTGCTCCTATTTTGAAATAGAATTTATGACTTCTCATATGTGAATTGTGCTCTATTCCACTTCCATCCTCCTGTTTCTTGCCTCGTTTTTTCTTCTAGCTTATTATTTGTTGTTTAATTCTACTATTTTATTGACCCCCTCCATAAGACTTGCACCCAAAATCCCCTGCTCACCTGGATTTTTACAGTGCCAAGTTTTCCCACATTGATAACTGACGTACCTGAAGCAGACTGATGGATATATCTGGATCCTAGGTAAATAAACTATACGGGACCTTTAATTAATCTAGTAGACCTTAGGTGGACCCAACACGTCCACCAATGTGTGGGGCCTAAAACATTGAAACATAGGTTATGTTTTAGTCTTGCCGACGACACAGAGCCGATGGATGAGCCAACCGGCTTCCTACTGAGGTTCAACTGTGGAAGTCACCTTTTGTAAGACCGCACTCCATGAACCCGATCTAAACCTCTATTTCATATCGTAACAGCACTTCCAATTATAACCGGACTAGACAGGACGAGCGGATGACAATCAGGTACGAAAAAGGACCAAAATTGATGATAATTTTCGTACCGGTCTCATGATAGCGGTCTACATACCGATCGACTGGTATGTCTGCGCAAGCAGACTAGTCAGATCCAAAAACAGATCTCTGTGGGTCTCGCTTGCCAAATCTCAGCCCTAGAGACTTTCTTAACGTGGGGAAACTTCCCTGAACTCCATCCTAGCCTATTTAAGGACATTTAAACCTCCTTAAATATCTTTGATTGATTCTTACAAACCCTAGAGAGAAAAAGGAGATCTAAAGAGAAGAAGGAGCTGGAAAAGGTTGAAGAGGAGTTTCCGTTGGACGAAGAACACCGTAGTTCGCGAACCAACGGTAAGTACCTATATTTTTCTCTAGGTTAAGTGTTATTGATGAATGATCAATACCATGTGAGGCTAAGTACTGATCTAAAACCCTAAATTGCCGTTAAACCCTAATTCGGTTGATAAACCCTAAATTGAATTCTAAACTAAGGTTTTTTAGAGCATAGGACTTGAATGGAAGGTAAAACAAATCCTAAAACGTTGTTCAAGCATAGAATGCATAGGAGGAACCCTAGAAACCATAATGGGTGACCGACGAAAGACGAACACTAAGTTGGTGGTCTTTTGGAGGCATACCAGTCGACCATACCAGTGGCACTAGGTGCGACAGGTACCTCTAGGGTAGCCTACCAAGGCTGTCTGATCCACTATACCGATCACGCCATTGTACAGTGACCTGCGACATATATATGCGACCGGTATGTCCAGAATGGGTTGGTTTTTGACCCAGTTGGTTTTCGACCGGTGTAAAACCTATGGAACTAATTCTAACTAAACCCTAACTTTAGTGACGATTCAAAGAGTCACCTACCAGTCAATGTGGTTTCGAGGTTGTAAGACCCGCACTCCATGAACTCAGTCTGACATGGATTATCATGTTATGACCGGTCTTCCCATCATAATCAGGTAGGACAGGACAGTCGGATGATGCAGCTATGCATCGAGGTAACATCAAGGTAAATGTTTCTAGTAGTTTTACCTTGTCCGGTCTCATGCCAGGTCTCACTGTCTGGTCTCACTTTTCAGCCACCAGACAATGCATCTGGACAGCTTAGAATATTGTTGACTTATACCTTGACTGGTCGCACGAGTTGTGCCACCAAACATGTGACCGGACAACTCCAAATCAGAGTCTGAGAATAGGAAAGTTTCCTATTTTGTGTGGACTACTCTCCTAAACGGGAGTGTATCAACAATAGGACATTGCCTCATATATTTAAGCCTTGCTTCCCATTCTCACTCACTCTTTGATCAATTACAAACCCCATAACTGAGAGAGATCTAAGAGCAAAGCTAAAGAAGGAGAAACCCTAGAACTGAGAGAGAAGCTGAGGAAGGAAAATAAGACTATAGGAGAGAAGAAGGGAGAAGAAGGTTGTGCACTCACCGTCGGTTTCCACCATCGCTGTACAAGACAACGGTAAGTCCCCTTATCCCTGTAGAGGTTTAAGTTGAGCATGGATTGAGACCATAGTCACTAATGGCTAAGGATCAATCCTAACATCATGATTTAGCCATGAGGTTGTTCCATGATTCATCGAAGAGAAACATACCTCAGAAGCCATAGTAATTAGGGCATCAATGAAAGGAAAAACCTACATTGGAAGCCATAGTAATTAGGGCATCAATGAAAGACCTAACCCTAATTTAAACTTATTGATTAAATAGTTGAAAAAACTTCGACTATAGAACGGTGTAAGATGAACCCTATAATGAGTGAATGTATCGACTCTGGAGAGAAACAGACCAAAGAGTTAACTCAGACTCCTTTTGAGACATTCTGGAATGTTGTTTAGAAGGATGTCTGGTGGCACCACTGTCAAACTAGACATACCGCTGGACATGCTACTGGACAAACTCACAAAAGGTTTGAAACTTGTCTGGTTAAACTTTATGAATTCCAAGTGCCACAGGACAAGCGATCGAACACTCTCAGGAAGTGTCTCAAAGTTGTCTGGATTGATGTTCAATATGGCTATTGTCATACCGGACATGCGATCGAAAAATGTCTGGAGTGACTTCTGCTAATCTTGACAATCAATCTGAAGAACACTAAACTGTCAGAATTGAAGCTAAATTCATCCTATTGTTTTTCTAGGATTCATAAGAAAGCCAAGCTAAAATTTTAAATCTCGAAAAGAGTCAAACATCACTCAATAGGTGAGGAACAAGACCCCAAACTAATTAGTGAATAATAAACTACCTTGCTTCTTGTTGTTGCTCTACCTGTTGTGCATATAACATATCATCCAATATCTATTATTATTGTTCATGTATATTTATTTTGTTCATGTTATTATGATGATTAAGGATAGGCATGTGTTTATGTGTGGTTGGTGTGTTAGGTGGGGAGAGATTGGAGCTTCAAACCATTCATCATACTTACATCATCTTATTATTGTTACCTTAGCATGCTTAGTACGTTGCAGGATATCAGGGGGAGTGCTGGTGGTGTTGGTCATAGTCTTACCATTAGACTCTAGTTCTATCTCTATTTCGTATTGTAGGGTACTAGGGTAAGACATTGGATAAAATTTGGTGTATATAGGATTGGTTAGTGACGTATCCCAGTTTGCAAGCTCTCGCCAGTAGGAGTGTACGTATTAGTATGGGACAGAGTATTAGGGGGTACTGATGGTGTGCGATCCTTTAGGCTCTAGTTTTATCTTTTTCTCATAATGAGTGCGACAACAGCTTTGGTTGGAGCCTGACCATTGGGTATGCTCACATTCTCGTGTATAGAAGTTAGGACTAATTGTGCAATATGAAGCCTAACTTTACCATAGCACATTGCAAACTTAACCAGACCCAATGATTGAATCTCACATCTTGCATATTGTTTGTTATATGTTTTATTTCTCACTGAGCTAGGTTGTGAACTCACCTTATGAATTCGTATTTTTTTAGTTGATGATGCAAGTACAACTATTGAAGATTTCTTCAATGTACCTTCTGTTGGAAAAGTGACAGCTATGGACGTGTTGTCGGTGGAGAACGGGCATGACTCGTCATGCAAGTATCTCTACTGTGTTTACCTTTAGGGTTTTACTTTTGTGTTTGGGATTATAAGACATAATAAGTTATTATTATTTTATATTTTGGTCTATAATGAATAATTGAATTATTTATTAAATTATCATTTAGATTCTCAGTTAATTATTTAATAAAGACTTTGATTAATTATTTATATATTCTGATTATTATTCAATGTATGGTTTGATTGTTGGCACGATTCTTATATGATCCTGGTTTACTTGAACCATTGATTATTGATGATTCATTCATATTTCTGGTTCGATCAAAATTAAGATATGACAAATGTACCAACTAGATATGCTGTAATTGACTCAAACATTAAACTCTGTGGTGTACCTCGACTAGGAACGATGTCCTAAGCTTTGAGGCGGACCTCGGCAGTGGATGAGGTCCGAGGTTCGAAGTGCTAAGGGCCAGGTCGCCTCCGAGGTCAGCTTCGGATGGCTTTGGACAGACGAGGCAGTGTGTGGACCCACTGGTCTCCACATTGTCGCAGACCATTCTTCCTCCACCTGGGAGCCTGGATCCTTTTCTGATTAAGGTTCTCTCTAGGGAACTCAATCACCCACTGAACCCGTGTGAAATCCATCAGACATGGTGATGGGAGCCTTGAAGGGAATTTAACCACCACTCTTATCCACTCCAAAAATGTCCAATTACTCCCTTGCGAACAAACGGTCACAAAGAGAAAGTTGTGATACAATGAAATGGTATTGAAGTTGCCAGCTAGATTCATTGGTAAGGAGCCTGCCTGCCCGTCGTAGCCAGGTCGAAGGATCTCTCCTAGAGCGATATCCGCCCCCAATCATGGAGTCCGGATCCCTGTGTAGTCCTCACATGGGTAGGTACCCTCTTTGGATTTCATGCCGTTCATGGAGTGCGGGACCCAGTTCCCACTGAAGTCAATCGGCGAGAGATCAGAAAAGGGTATCTATCTAATGTTACCCAATCTATTATGGATATTGTGTAAATACTCTTTGATATTTTTTCTGCGTCTCCATATGATCGGTAAGGCAAGAACCTAATGAGGCAAGAAGTTCCTTCAAAGATCCTTCTTGGTGGATGCCATGGTGATAACCCAGGGACTACAACTAAAGATATACACCTTAACTCAAAACCATTTTTCTATTTAATGTGGGAACTGATATATCTGGCACCTTGCTGATTAAATTAATAAACCTCACTTCATTAATAGGCGGTTCCATCACGAAAGATTCCAAAAACAGTGGCTAGTGATAGGGTCTATGGACTTCTCTGTGGACCCCTGTGCCAGGGTGTAATTGAAAAGCGGTTCTAGAAATGGAAAACTAGCCGTTGCACTCATTCGTCCCAACGGGCATTTTTCTTGACCCCACCAAAGCCACAAATATGACCGTTACCCTCACTTTCCTCCTCCTTATATCTTCTCTTCCCCCTCTGATCTCTCACTCATCTCTCTCACTCATATTCACAATCAAGCTTTGCAGCTAAATCCATCTTCCTACACCTCAACTGCCTCCAATCACACTGCCAGATCAAATTGAACCACCCAACAATGGGGATCTCCTTGAACGGTGGTGGCTCAAGCTCAGTAAGTGGCTCACATTACCATGTCCACAAAATCTTCCTTCTCTCCAATTACCTCCTCTTGGGTGCTGCCTCAAGCTGTATCTTCCTCACCCTTTCCCTCCGCCTATTGCCATCTCTTTGCGGTTTCTTCCTCATCCTCCTCCACATTTTCACAATCGCTGGTGCAGTCTCCGGCTGCACAGCAGCCTCCTCGGGGACAAACCGATGGTACGCAGCGCATATGGTGTTTACCGTCCTAACTGCTATATTTCAAGGCTCTGTTTCAGTACTCATCTTTACAAGAACAGGGGATTTCTTACTGGGGTTGAAATCCTATGTTAGGGAAGAAGATGGTATCGTGATCTTGAGAATGGCAGGTGGGCTTTGCGTGTTGATCTTTTGTCTTGAATGGATTGTCTTGATACTTGCGTTTGTGTTGAGGTATTATGCTTTTGTGGAAGGAGATGGTGTGAATTCTACTGCAATGAAGAGGAGTGCCAAGGTTCAAGAAGAGGACAAGAGTGACTGGCCATGGCCGTTCCAAGTGTAGAGGAGTGAGTGTTTGTTTGTTCTTTGGTCTCTCTCTGGTGCGCGGAGGATTCGCTTAGTTGTGATTTCTGGTGATGAAATTATTATGATAATTTATTTATTTATTTATTGGGTATTTAATTGTTACTGATTTGTTGTACACCGTTCGGGACTTGATTGTATTGTTTTGGGTATTTAATTTAAGTACAGTTTCATGTTTATAATTGATCCACCCACTTTCTCTATTAATTTTTTGTTAGAATTTTACAATACATTTTAGTTAAAATTTCCAAAATAAATTCTCATGTTGCTCTCGGACACACTCATACGGATCTTATAAGTGATGTTTAGTTTCATTAAAAATAAAAATAAAAATAAAAAAGGCGATGTTCAGTTTCACACTATCTAGAAATAATTTAAATTTTTTTAAACTTGTCCCGTATTTTTGGCTTGCTCAATTCTCATACTCTCTAGAGAGCTCCTTCGTCTTGCTCGTCCATGGACCCAGTTCTACTTCTCCAACAATGCTCTGATATAACTACTCTGCAAATCCACGCTCTCTCATCATCGTAAATGGGGTTCACATTGGTCGCATAAGATGCCTTTTTTTTTCTTCTTTTTTTTCACTCTGCTGTTCCCTTTCCGACTCCATGGGCAAGTCAGTCGACTCAATGTTCTGGAATACAGTGCTCAAAGTCTCCTATTGTAGTTTCTTATTTCAGTGGCCTCTGACCTGATGGGGAACCTCACCTTTCAGGCTTTCCTCTTCTTTTTGTTCAGGCCTGCACGAAGCTTAATTTCAGCCTTTTTTTTTTTCACTCTGCTGTAGTCTTGCAGGCCATTTTTTTTTTTTTTTTTTTTTTCTGAGGCCTTACTGGAAGGATCAATGAATCTAAAAAGGCATTTTATAGAGAACTGCTATTTGAAGGAGATTTTTAATGGGCTGAAAATCGGTGCTGCCAAATGTGTGAGGGGGAATTTGAACACAAAGATTCTGTGTTTTCTAAAAAACACCAAACCCGAGAAAACTTGAAGGTTTAAATTTTTAGAAAGAAAAGAAAAGAAAAAAAAAACAGTTCTAGGAAGTCAAAAAAACAATACCGATTATCATTATGGAAGTCAGCTACCGAAAAGAAAAGGAAAGGGGAAGGAAGGGTTCCGCTCAATTTGTGTTTGTTTTTTCATTCTTTGTAGGAAATATTAGCACCACAACAAAAAATATATTGTTTAAGACTATTTAATAAACTTATGATATTAAATACCAAATCATATGATTATGTAATCAATCAATATAGTAAAATATAAAGGAGTTACATAACTTATACAATCTGAATCAACTAAGACTGAGTTGTATTGGTACAATATCATCCTTAAGATTGTATTTGCCCCCTGTACGGTGCAACGGGTTCCCGCAAACCAACCTCCAAAATAAAACATCCCTTCAATAGGACACTCAACCAGTGTGCATTCACTGTTAGGTGTATGTAGACCCGACAACTAAGGTTAACAATCCTTTAAAACAAGGATGGAACAGACTCTATCGAAAAATTAAAGTAAAGAGAGAGAGTTGGAGAGAGAATGAGGACAGACATGAATTTTGTATTCAATTCTTGGATAATTTGGAATGAGGCAACATTCTTTATTTATAGAAGACAAGTGCCTCTCCAAAAGTCACTATCAAAGGATATGGGTGTACCTCTTACCAAAAGGTATAAGTCACCACCCTTCCAAAAGGGTATACTTGAATAGATATGTATCCACACCCATATCCATATCCATTTCATATCCAATTCAAAACAAAATTCAAATTAAATTTCTCTTAAAATTAAAAACAAAACTTTGAATTTAATTTTAAAACTTTTTGAAACTTTATTTGTTTTTCGATATTAAAAACGATATTCTTCCTTTGCTCCAGCCATCCATACTTCATATTTCTCTTCCTGTATTTCTTTCTTTTCTACTTTTCGTTGTGACGCAAGATTTCAGCTGTGATGGGATACTTGATCTCTCCTCCTTTTTCAGAGTCTCTGGAAATGGGTTTTGTCAAATATTTCATCTATTGTCAGAATTTAAGCATTGGAGATGAACGTAGTAGGTTTTTGAATAGCCATGATGAGTAACAATTTCAGATTTCTCCATCCTACTTCAAAAGAATATGTTTTAAATGTGATGATTATTATCTAATTTTTCTCTTAACTCTTGTTGGTCATTTGATTCTGACAGTGAATTTACTGAACAACATTGCATTCTAATAGGTGAATATGTTCGTATGCTGACTTTGCATATGATATATATACTCACACTAAGCTGTTAATTCTATAATTCAATTGAACAAGAACGAGAAAGAAAAGGTTTCTGTAGTGAAATTATGTGTTCCTCCATCCCTTGTTCTTTTTCATGGTCCCCATTCATTCTTTGATTCTTTTCTTGGATTCAGCTAGTGCATTTTTAGTTTGAATTGTCATCTATGTCATGTCACTTTGAAGCTTACTCATATCCCTAATTCCTTCCACACTTTCTTTTGGGTAGGAAGATTGTCTCTAATTGATATGAAAGTATGGAAAACCTATTAGTTCCTATGCACAATATGGTGTTCTCTCTTCAGAACTACGCAATATTCTTAAAAAAAGTCGCAATATTCTTAAAAAAAAAGTCGCAATAATCCCCAGCCAACATTTATTGAATTAGACCTCCTCCAGTGATTTGTATGCAGATTCTGTGAAGAAAACAGAATGGTTTGTGATGATTCCCTTTCTATAGGCACCAGGAGCCGCACAGCACATAGCTGGAAGTCAGAGGGCCTTCTCTGAGGATTCGGCTCTTCTCTGAAGGGCCGTATATCAGAAAGCCCATGGTTGTTGTTGTTACTGGCAAGATTAGTTTCCTATGAATTTGCCATCAACACATTTTTCATTCTAAGAAATTTGAATGTCGGAGACTTGGATTTCTTCCTCAACAAAGGCAGTTTCCCTAATGTATAAAAAAATTAACCCAAAGCCTTGAGGGCGCCTTAAAAGATCTTAGAATACAGCAAACAAAGAAGCCTGTTTTTAACCTCTCAAAGGGTAAGACCAACACCTCAAAGAGGTCATGAGGTCAAATATCCTTGGCATTTTTCTCTATCCAAAAAAAAAAAAAAAAAAGAGGCAAGCTGTCTTTGAGAGAAGCACTACAAAAAGATAAGGTCATAAGGATTTCATTGATGAAAAATGCAAGTGGGAAATGCAATAAACCACCGTTCTTCGCTGTGGACAAATCGTGTATCATGCTCCTCTTCCACAGCCTTGGACAATATTCTTTCTAGAAGTTTCAGTTACTAGGATGAGAGAATGGAGATACGGAGAACCTCAATATCCACAGGCTTATTAGCTAAATGGCAATTGGCACATGCACGCGCTGTCACTTCTCTGGCATTTTCATAACCCTGCGGTGCAAAAATGAGATATGCATTTGAAATGGATGTCCAAGTTATTACATATCACGATCGATAGGGAAATATATCGAGCATATTAGTTCCTCTATCCAACAAAAGATATTTCTGTTTTGCATGGTCCAATCATTGATCCCGAACATTACTATAATAAATTAGGTATGTCATTAGGATAGCTCCCTATCCACAATTCTGTATTGTAGTAGAAGAGTTTTCCTAGAATATAGGAAGATACCCTGTGCGGGAGACCCCCCCCCCAAAAAAAAAAAAAAAAAAAAAAAAGGATTCTCTACCTGTAATGATTCACATGTTTTGCCCTCTTCTTGTTGCTTACCTATGACTCTACGAGGATGATTATTAAATAGTCATTATGAGAAGTGAACTTCCATTCATTTATGCCATTTCACAGCAAATTTCATTTTTTCTAAAAGGTAGCCAAGGAAGATGTGATTTACATGGTTATAGGTTTTTTCTATGCCAAATCATTCTTGCTAGTTTTTGGATTGTCAATATTTATGTGCCTAGCTCAAACTGAGATATATTTCTTTGTCTAAGCTACAGAAGTCTTCACAGTCAATGTTCAGAAAGCTTCAATTGTTTCCACTTGTTACAAAAGGTAATCAATAAGAGTGTGCAACATTGGCAACAGAGGCCACAAATCAATCCGATCCACAATCCCTGCACCAAAGCAACGTTATCAGGACCATTATCTTTTGACATTTAATTGCATACGAGATGCGACCCATATTTTAACCGCAAAGAGCAGAAACAGAGATAATGAAGTCATGCCTTCATCCATTTGGATGACAATGTTGCTAGTTTAAATTGGTAACTCACCTTTGTGTATAGGCCAACCTTAAATCCAAGGACAGCAGAAATTGGTATGCCAATTACATAGAAGGCTACCATGTTAGTCAATGCGGCCAAATGCTGCCAACCACATCCTCTAGCAACCCCTGCAAAACCAAGTCAGAAGCAACAAGATTTAACTCTAGATATTACTCAGATATATTACTCATTCTGAAAACTAGGACAAGCAATGAAAGTTACAGATATTTAACCTGACAAAATGGCTTGTGCTGAGTCTAATAACATTGAGATTGCAAGTAAGGGGGTGATAGAAGAAAATTCATCCCGTAATAGATAGCTATTACTGAAGAAGCTGACCCATAGATTGTGAGCCACGATCAGAGATAGACTAATTGTCAGAGCAAGAATAATGGACAGCTGTATTGTCACTATCAAGGCTTTCTTAGCATGAATGATATTCCCAGCCCCAATCTCATTCGACACGCGAGTGCTGCAACAGTAAGTCTCCATATTTCAACTAGGTAAGGATAGAATAAGTATATCCAACAAAACATTATATGCAAGTCCCTATCCTGCACCAACGTACCTCACAGCTGCACTCAGCCCAGAGGTCATCATATATGAAACAGTTTCAGTGATCACACTGCACAAAGAACCCAGAAACATTGTTAGACCTTATAATGTCTACAGAGTATATAATAGTAAAGAATTCTTACCACAGTGCTATTAATGAAGTGCTGGTTTCCGAATTTGGCATCAATCCAGCAAGTATTACCAGAAGTTCAAACACACCGAACTCCAAGCTGGAAGAATAAACTCAAGAAAAACAAAATAGTTTATGAGATGAATGAACTACCAAGGTATAAGCAAGTTCAGGAACTCAGAATGTTCAGTACTTCCTAAATACTTTATCTCAACAAATTTTAAGGCTAATTGACCTAGCACTCATCTCAATCAGTAGTTTTTTTCTCCCTAGATGAAGCTTAATGTTCAAACCTCCTAGTAGTTGAACATAGATAACTGTAAATAGATAGAATATTGAGAGTAGATGTTACTTTACCACACCATCAGTGCGGAAGAGAGTGCCAGCCTCATATTGGGAAGCAAATGATGTATGGACTCCATTGAAAGTCCTTCCAGTGTATGTTTGAATTGCACTGAGTACTTCAGGTAGAACATCAACATAAGAACCGATAGCCATAATGATACTACCACTGCTAATGGTGCTCCCTTGAAACCAAGAGGAGTGTGGTGAACTAATAGAAATGTTAGGCCAACATGTACTGCCAATGGGACAAGTGAACATAGAATAAGTGGTTTAACAACGCTCTGTGCCTGGAGGAATCTGAGGATGCATTGTAAAAAGCCATATGCAAACAGCCCTGGAATCAAGCACTTCAAATAGGTGCCGGCGACATTTGCTACTAGAGGATCTTGATGAAGAAAAACTAATATGCGTTCGGAGAAGAACCACAAAATGGATGCAGCACCCGAGAATATGAAAGATAGGATGATTGATGATTGTAAGTAAATTCCTAACATCCTGTGAATATTTGCTCCATATGCTTGACCACAAAGAGTCTCAAGTGCCCCGCTCAGACCTGTCTGCAAAGAATTATGATACAATGGATAGATCAAAGCATGATGGATTGGTGAAACATTTATTAAATTAAAGTCTCTCTCTCTCTCTCTCTCTCTCAGATGGATATACATATCTTTCTGTTTTGCTTTGAATGCCTGTGTCTAATATGTAGTTGTTTCCACCCTACACAGATACACATTGGTGAACTTATTATCACCATCGGCCATGTGACAGACATGGGTACACATGGGTCCATGTAATGGAGGATGTCGAACCTATCTCACCTGTCAAGTTTCAGACCCTAATGAGCAGGGAGTGGCTCACAAGCCAATACTGAATGACTTATTATTGTTTTCAACACGTTATTTTATATTCTACAAAAATAAAGTTAAATTAGTTTTGTAATTTTATCAATTGTCACTTCGCACCTACTTTTGAGCCACATCCCCTGCTTGTAAGAAAGTTCAGGACACTGCTATTATAAAACCTTGTTCAAGATCCCTAATACTTGTGTAAGTGAAATAATCGGGTAAAAGGAGATTGTATCTTCTTTTTCCAAGCCTTAAAATGATTCCCTCTCTTCCAAGGTACAACAAATAGTATCATTAGTAACCATCATTCAGTTGCATGGTTCGGTTCCCATAAGTTTATTATGGCTCTCTTAAAAGCGCATACCGAGTTTCGTATGGCTCTCATGTTGCTAATTATTCTCTCAGTGCATTCTTACCATTACTAGAATCATGGCCAACCAGCTTATCAAACTAAAACCTGTTCAACCTGTGGCTCATTTTTATTGTAACTAAAAAGTAAGATGCACTGGAACACTTGGGTATTATTAATAAGCTATTTGTTTTTCCCCCCTTGTACCTTCCATAGGTTGAATCATTGAAGTGAACCCAGCTGATGGAAGGATTACTTTGCATGGGGTTAGGGAGTTGAAACAAAACCTCTCATGAAAAATGCAGAAATAATTGATGGCAGAATAACTAAAATTAAGTTTTGTTTACCTTCTCATCATGAGATCATGACATAAGGCTTATCTAAGCTTCTCTAGCTGTTGGGATCATATGTCATCGTAGGGAGTAAAAGAGTTGGAGGAATAGCTGGACTGGTTGTGTTCCTCAGCTGTTTGTTTTAGAATCATTTTTTTATTCCAAATCTTGATCATAGAAAGTATTTTTGTAAATTCTAGCTTTTAAGTCTTGTTTTAGTACATGGGTTTGTTGAGTCTTGTTATTCCTCATTTCAGCCAAGTTGAGTTTTCAGGTCTTACATTAATCCAAGTTATATTAGCGTTTCCAACACTTTATTATGTTTTCTGATGGAACTTTTCAGTGCTGATCCCATCTAACTATTGAAGGTGTGGGGGCCTAAAGACCTTGACTGTGGCTAGGTATCCTCTCTCTCTTCTCTTTCCTTTTGTTACTCTACAACTGTAAAGATTAGTGATACAATATCTTCAAGAAAACAGTAGAACTAGGGTTTTGTAATTGAACAACATTATGATGGGAAGGTTTCTCTGTAAAATATCAACTCAAAATGAATAATATTGGTAAATAGAGGAAAATGGTATTTACCATGTACAAATAGTCCATGTCATAAATTGGGCTCATACTAAATAGAATTTTCTTACAGTTAGTGGCTGAATTAGGTTTTCTTAGTATCATAATATATTATATTCTAATTATTCTATAATGTGCATGTAATATAGGATAAGTGTGCCTTCTTGTTTTATTGATCCTCCGACCTGTATGGCTAGGAATTGAGGAATCTTCCTGAACCAATCATTGTTGCTGCCCAGGCCAGCAATAAGACCTGCATTGTGCATGTTTGCATATCCTTGCCTGCATCATCTGTCTCCTACTTGGACCCTAAAATCCTAGATAATCATAACAATGCCAAATAAGCACATTGTCCATGGAATTGAGGTCTCTTTTCTTAGATACTTCAAGAGGTTGGACATGATCCCCACAAATTAAGTACTCAAATCAGATGAGAAGTCTTTCATTTTTTCAATCTATGCTGTAAATGTCACTGAATCCTGACTCCTCACATCAAGCAAGTAGACCCTACAACCCACAGAAAAACTGCCCACTTTATTTCTCTTGAGAAATTCTGAAAGTAACTATAAAACCAGCTGTCTACCAATTGATTAGTTTTGCTCTTAACCTATAGAATACATGTTTAACCAAATCCTAGCCTTATTACAACTTTTCCTTTAGCTTGCTTCAGTAACCAAATTCTTGTTGAGACTGCAAATTCGGCCTTAAAAAGCTACATTTCTATTGCCTGAAAATGGATCAGGGAGCCTGACCCATGTTCTACTTAAATATAACCTTCATCAATTGATCCATAAATTTTTTGTAGGTGCACTTTCTGGATATATGGTGCATATTTATGATGTGGAAGCCCGTTGCTTATGTTCGTGGGGCATATATTCTTGCCAGCCAAACTTGGTTTATTTGATCAGGTACAGTAATTAAGCATTGGCTAGAACTAGGCCAGCAAAATATATTAGAGGCATGGAATTATACTAGGCCTATGGTTTTACTAAGAGCTAAGGATTTCAGTGTAAAGTTAAGTCTCCCATAGCAAGTCCACCTGAAGGACCCAAGAGAGATGAAGTTCCAGTTAAGAAAATTCCTTAGTCTTAACCGTGGTCAATCTAATAACGTGCAATGACCATATTTTTACAGGTTCCTTCATTTTTATTGGCTGCTGATTGCGGGCTTTCCTAAAAACTCACCCCTTGAATAACTTTCAGTGACTTCATTTTTTAGACAGAAAAAAAAGAGAGGGTAAAATGACAAAAGGAAAAATGAAACAATAACTCAAGACATGTATTTCTACCTAGAAGGGGAGAAAATTTCTAAAATAAAAAGAACAGACATGGCTTGGAATCATTCACCTGTGATGGTCTATAAACAGGGGTACTACTATTCATCATCCTTATTTGAAGTGTCTAACTAATTATAGAATGGAATACAAAGCTATGAAGCAAGGAGGCTGATTAATGTTGTGTTTGACATGGCAACTGTAAGCAACTGTAAAAACTTGACAAGCAGACATGTTTTTCCTTTTATATTTATATACTAATCACATTTTTTTTTTCTTCCCTAGAAAATTAGGTATAATTGTAATTATGTTTCCCTCCATTCCTCTATATTTACTATGTTCTCTCTCTATCTCCCTTCTCCCTCCCCGAATGTGGGATGTGTGTCGGTGTTGGATATGGATCGGAATTGTAAAATTGCTCACTCATGTGGGCATGTGTGCCAGTGTTAGGTATGGCTAGGAATTGTAGAGATATTCTACAAAGGTGCATGATGCAGGCTGGATTGTGATCTTTTTTTTGGGTTTTAATTTAATTTGAGAATTCTATATAATCTTTTGGTAAAATTTCTTCCACCCCCTTTTAGGAATCTTACTATAAACGTCTCCCACCTCCCTACTTTTGAAATTATTTATTCCCAATCAACTTGATGACCGGATTATTCATCACTAATGTTTTCATAACAATAATACTCTTTAAAATAAAATATTCTATCTAATTTCCTTTTCTTTTTACAGTTTCATTTTTTCTATTTTTTTTTTCTCAGGATTTCCCCGATGAGGACGAACAATGGAAAATTTTTCGTCTCTCTCTAACCCTCTGATTTCTCTATCTAACCTTTGTTGTGTATTCTTTCTTCTTCCTTCCCTTGCTTTCGACAGAGGTTGCCATTGCCCTTCTTGGTTCTCTTCCCTCCCCACTGTTTTCTCTTCCTTCTTTGTTACCCTCTCCTTTCTTCTCTTCGTCATTCACGGTAACCCCTCTTGCTGATTCCCTGTTCTAGCGGTAGTCACAGTCCCACCGAAAGTCTATCGAACTCTCCCTTCTCTCATCCAATCCCCCTCAGATTCTGGTTGCGACCTTCCCTTCCATAAATAAGTTGAATCCCCAAAGCCCATGACCTAAAACACCTCCCATAGTGAAATCTAGAACCTGCAACCTAACCTCTCTCTCTCCTGCCGTCATACCCTGTTTCGGACTTGTAAATCCTCTCAGTTGACAGTTGGTTACAGCAATGGTAAGTTGGGAATGACCTGCAACCTAACTTCTCTCTCTCCTGCCGCCATACCCTGTTTCGGACTTGTAAATCCTCTCAGTTGACAGTTGGTTACAGCAATGGTAAATTGGGAATGATAGGGCAGGTAGTTGCGGTATTCTCTTCAAAATTTCAGATCAAACGGTGTTAAGTTGAGAGAGTACCAACTCCCCAAAAACAATCTGGTTTACCGCCTCTGATAGGGTCGTGACTCGTGAGGAAGAAGACAGCTCCTCCAACGTAACTCCGTTTCTTTTTTCCTTTATTTTATTATTTTCTCATTTAGCTTTTAGTTAGTTTTCCTATAATACCCCTCTTTAGAAGTTTAATTCTGCTTTGTCCTACTTTAAACTCCATTCCAAATCTACCCCTGTTAGTTTAAGTTTAATTCCAGTTCAGTCCAAAGGTTTGTTTGTTTCACCCAAAATTATTCTCTAGTTCTGATTTATTATAGAATTATCATTCATTCCTGTACTTCGTACAGGGAGGAGGGAGACGCTCCGTCGGATGATCGACACGTGATTCTCGAGAAAATCCAAGTCCCATGTTCGAGTCAACACCTAGCCGACAAACTGAGCTGACAGGGGGTGTCGGCTTGGACATGGGGTTCGGATTTTCCCGAGAACCACGTGTCGACCATTCGACGGGAGCGTCTCTCTGGAAACAATTCGGATCCGCCATCATAATTGAAGTTTGATTTCTATATTAATTGGGTAGACCTATTACCGGACCCAATTGGGTCGTCTCTCGACCTGGGTCCCCATCAGTGTAAAGTGAAGAAAGAACTCAATTAAGTGAAAGAAGAAACATTGACAATGTGGCATTGTAATAATATGATTTATGAGGAAGTTACCAACCGTGAGGGCCAATCCAGTGACAGTTGCCCAAGAGTTGCCCAAGGTAGCTCCTGCAAGCTCTAGCTGTCCTAAGCGACCAGCAAACATCACTGACACCAATGTGAAGAGGTAGTAGGATAGGTTAGTAATGATCATAGGCACAGATATATAAACCTGCTTCTTGGCTTCCTTCACATCAAAGATCTTCCTCCATATTGTTTTTTTTCTCTGACTCTGGCATTCTGATATTGTACTGTTGGATGTTTCAATTATAGTAACAGTAGTAGATAATGGAGATATATGTGTCTCAACTGGCTGAATTTCTAGATCCATTACTGTTGTTGGTGTAGACTTATTAACTTTGTCTCTCTTCTCCTCTTAGATTTTTATCTGGAAACCAAAGTCACAAATCCCTCGCACAGACAATTGCAAGAATTTTCTGGTTTTTTTTTCCCAAATCAAGTTGTCTGCAAAATGCAAATAAATGATTTAATCAGTCATACTGATGGTATTAACAGCAAATTTTGCATCTTTTTAGGGGCTTGGCTGGTACTCTCTATCATGAAGGTCATCGGGGACTTTGTACTTATCGTGTGTTTTATCATCAATGTATTGTTGCAGCAATTCAATTAGGAGAATCTATGCATACATTTTCTTTGTATTTAAGAATTGTCTAATCAAGATTAAATAGTTTTGATTAATTACTAGGAAGACAAATAAGCATAAGAAATACCAACCGACCAACCAAATTTTTTCTGTCCATAATTGATAGCATGAAAAGTTATACCTACTTTCAATCAACATCCTCTAAAAAACTAATTAAAGAGAAGATGTCTCATCAAAATCTTTGCATAGCAAAATAAAAATAGGAAAGGATAGAGCCAGACTCCTTGAAAAAACAAGGGCAGAGACCCTAGCAAGAAAAGGCCAAAACAAAGCCAAAAATACAAGCCAATTCAATCAGTGTCGAGGTTCCAACAGGATAGGATAAATCAATTATCCGGGGAAAGGGAAGATAAGGGCATGATGGTTCTATGCACATCGAAGATATTAGCTTCCCAAATTTGGGTTTAAGATCTCGATCTGACTGCCCACATTCACAGATTCCTCTCAAACCAGCTATGGTATACAGTCGCAGCAAAGGGAAGCTTAACAATTTTCTTTCTTTTTAACTCATGCATGACTAATGTATGGATGTATGCTTCTATGATGTGCCTTGTTGCAGCTTATCATATTTTTAAGAGAGTTAAAATTAGTAAAACTAATGGGTTAAAATTGGGAAATGAATAAATTAACCCTTAAAATTGTGGTCATTTGGAAAATGGATACTTCCGTGATGGTAAGCTTCTTGTTTTCATGAATGTTTGAATGATCATTTATTGATTGGTGAATATTTCATGTCTCCTCTTTAGTTTATACTTTATATTACGATTAAGTAGACTAAATAATGACATTACTTTGGTCAGGATATTAGTAAACAGTAAGTACTAAAAAAACATGAAAGGTCCTAAACTACACCCAGTTTCTTGCATGCCTTAGCCAATAAGGCCTTGCCTAGGCACCATGGCGACTATTGAATGTTAGAATCAAGGAGAAGATTATTGATCCATTACGAGGGCCCCAAGATTGAAGTATTGGTTTGATAAAACAATTGTTCTAGATCAGATGATCCAAACAAGGATTGACTGATCTGAGGAGGAAAAAAAAACAGAAATATATTAGACATGGTGAACACACTTTGGGTGCAGATTAGATAGGTTGCATCTGATGTTGATCTGAACCAGACAATCTGACCTGTCCGATATCTGTCTGGTACTCTGGTATATGCCTATCAGATACTCAGAACTATAGTATGCTGAACACCTGCATCACCATCCTTTGTGGCTAATGCATGTTATGGCCTTTTTCCGTAGAAAGAAATAAATAATCAAGCAGTAAATTCTTTTTAAACAAAATCGAAGATGAATAGTGAACTAATTGTCAACCGAATGAGACCTAGGACTCATATCAAACTCAAAAGCAAATCATTGGTGGCTTTGATCTACTCCACCTAATAAAATCTGAAAAAACAAAGGCAATTATTCCCTGATAAGTTCCAGGCATACTTTTTCTATGAGTCAGATACTGCAATATTCATGCAGGACAATCCCTCCATCCATGCATTGAACATTCTGAAATTTCATTACAGAAGAAAAAAATATAAGAAAGTCTAAGCACGATTTGGGGTTATCAAACTCAAATAAGCAGTTGGTGGAGACTGAATTGACTGCCCTTGAATTGAACAGAAGCTGCATGACTATGACAAACAAATGGTTATGAAGTAGTGATCCATGGCCACATGTTGTGTTCTCTACCCATAAAAACTTTTCTCTTGTTCACTTTTTTAGAAAATTATTTTATTCAGCAAAAGAGTATACATTATTTTCAGAAAAAAATTGAGTTAACATGGGGAAAAAGAAACAAAGAAATTTAATTTCAAAGGAACGCAGGACTATTAATTAGGAAGAAAGCCAGCTACAAGTACTTTTTTCCATTCCTTATTTCTTCTATTTGCTTTTTTTTTTTTTTTTGCAATGGTTAGCAATAATGCTGCAAGAGAAAAAATACCTTCAGACTGAACCCTAAATAAAACTGATATCAGAAAAGAGAATCAACAACACAATTGAAGCCACTGCTACCTGTTTTTTTTTTCTAAGAAGGTGGTGGTAGTTTTCTTAAATTTTCCTCCTTCATCGCATCTTCTCTTCAGATCTTCATCTTTGTCCTTTATTTGTTATCTTATACTATATTTCAACTATGCTAGTACTTTGCTAAGATGGTTACCCAAGTTTCAACTAATTTATGATGCTCTCACCAAAAGACAGGTTTCTTATCTTTTTTTTCAAATGACCTAGTTGTTCTTGGTTTCTTGTACTCTTTGTTTTCTCTATTAGCTTGAGATGGCGTGGTAGATGAACAATAATTATGTTAACCTGTGATGCTGTCACTTTGTTTCATGTTTACTGTAGTCTGTACCATTTTTGTTCAGATGTTACAAAGAAAATATAGGAGAATTTTTTTTTTTTGAGATTTTACTGAGGTTTTGGCATTGCTAGGAGGGAGAGGGCAGAGGATGTTAGAGAGGTAAGTGGGAGTGTGTGAAGTGTAGTTGCAAGATAGAATAAGGGACAAAAAGGGTTTTTCATGTAATGTACCGCATCTCCATTATTATAATAATGATTGTATATTAATGCTTCAAAAGCATATAAAAAGAAAATGCATTGTTGTTGTTGACAACTTGTCAGTGTTGCCTTCTACATTTTTGCTTCCTGTTTTCCTTGTAGGAGATTGTCTTCTTCTTTAGACTACAAGGAGATTGACTTTCTTGAGAAGAAGAACATATGTTTAGAGAGAAGAGTTCCTAGTTCTTCCCTTTTTATTTTAGGATAGCTTGAAGCAGCAACAAAATATATTTCTTAGAAGGTAAAGATTTCCTATTGAGGTTGTGGAGTTGAAAGGAGGGGTAGCAGGTGCTGATGTCAGAGTTTTGACTTTCAAGAGAGGATTAGAATGTTGAACAGTGGGGGTGTGTCATGCATCACTTCACTGTGCTTCAAGTCTGGATCAAAGGGGGGGGGGGGGACTTTTAGCACATCTGGGTTCTTTCTTAAGCTAGTATTTGTTATTGTCCTTGTTGATTGTAGGAGGAAAGGTACGACATGATGGAGATGATGTCATGTGGCAGATAAGCTGTATTAGGTGAGATAGTGAGAATGTGGGACAGGAAAAGTGTATCATGTAGCATGCCATGCAACAAGAATTCATAGCTTGCATCCATATGAAAACTTCGAAAATATTTTCTTCGTATGACACAAAGGGATGGGTTTGAGTAACGATAGATCTGTAATCACTTGAACACACCATACAATTGCAGTGCATTCAGCTATGAACTTCCTAAACAACCATCTGTCGTTTCATCCATTCATTCTCTTTGGTCCACATTACATTATCTCTCTCTCATATTAATTTCCATTCGAAGATAGAGTTATTAAACTAAAGTTATTTTGAATATAATCATAGCTTTAAAGGAATTACGTGTGTCATATCTACTGTAACAAGCTTAGGTGTAGTTACCAATAATATTCTTATGCTGCAGCATAGCTTTTGTGTGTTTTGGCCTCTGATAATGAAGTAAGGGCCAAAACTGTCCAAACTGTCCAAACTGTCCCCAATCCACACCATGATCCATATGAAGGGAGGAAAAGAAAAGTCAACACCTCTCTCTCCCTCCCTCCCTCCCTCCCTCCATCCATCCATCCATATATTGGCACATGTTTTAAATTATCCAATAAACTTGACTTCGTGTATACTATTTTGGATGGTTTGTCTTGAGTGTGGGTCTTGATTCTCCAAATCTGAGGCGTGGTAAATTACTGGATCTCTTAATTTAGTGTATTATATATGGGTTCTACTCTTGCCGTGGTCTCCTCTTGCTTACCTAATATATTTGTGCACTTTATTGATATGAAATGGGGCATGCATTTGGCTGGTTAGGGTGTTTGAGGCTTACGGGTTTCTGACATAACACTGTTCCTCTACAATAGTCAATAGTGATGCAAAAATGAATTATCCAATCTACTTATGATGCAGCTTTCCGTTTCCCGTACACCTTTCTAAATAGATTCTCTAGGACCTTGTGTGTGTCCATAGAATACGAGTTCAGTTTTTTATAGGATAAAAGATCTTTGTCAGATCTTAGAATGGTTGACTTAATGGAATTTGTATAATCAGATTGGCTAGCAGGTTATCTAAACTTGAGTTGACATCCATTCACAAACCAACCCGAATTATGCCAAAATGGATCATATAGAGCTATTTGAATTTTGAAGTACAGAAAGCTTATCTTTCTTTCTTTTCTGTTAACCATACTTGGACTACATTCTAAATATATGATTCACATACAAAATTACTCATGCTCGCTTGATACCTATTACTGTTTCTAGGCATGCTACATGTCGATGAGACAGACATGGGAAGATTAGGATTATAATAAAGTCAAAAGGGAAAATGAAATAAAAAATTGGGGCACCCATTGAAAATAAATCCAAAATATTAGATAGTTCTAATTTACAAAAATAGGTATCTGAGTTTTTATGAAATTAACCGACACTTGTATCTCTTCTAGATTTTTTAGTATTATAATCCTCAATACTGTTCCTAACTCGTAATCCCCCCCACCCCACCCCCAAACCACCCAAAAAATAAAATAAAATAAAATAAAGGTGGGCTGGGTTCCTAACTTTCGAGGAGCTCCTACAAAAGGGCTTTAAGCAGATTTGGAATCAATATAACTATTATTTAGTGTTTGAATCTTGTTAGGGAAATCTCTCACGTCACCAATGACATAGTGATAGCTAGGATTCAAGCATCCACGTCAGTACCTGGTTCCCATAAATCCAACCAATGGATAAGTACAAAAGCGTCATTTCTATAGCTTTACAAAGATACTTTGGTCATCACACATCAAACAAGGGTAAAAGCGGTATTTACAAAGATACACTATTCACTATAAATACCACGAATCTTGAAATTTCAGGTATTTTTACATTTATTACTCTTTCTTAGGATTATCGTTCTGACACCTCGGATTGAGAATCTCTCACCTACCCCATTTAAATATTGTTGTGGGCTCGGTATTCGAGCCCTTCGACTGTTCACAGAGCCCTAACTTAGGCATTAGAGTGGACCCGGGGCCATAGGCCCGCCTCCCGAAAAAAAAAATCCAAAAAATCCTGACCTAAGCCGGCCGAGGTGGCCAGCTCGGTCGGGTGACCTCAGTCTGGCGATCGAGGTCAAAAAAAAAAAAAATCCAAAAAATCCGGACCTGAGCTGGCCGAGGTGGCCAGCTCGGACCTCGGCCAGCTCGGTCGGGTGACCTCGGTCTGGGGACCGAGGTCAAAAAAAAAAAATCCCGACTTGAGCCAGCCGAGGTGGCCAGCTCGGTTGAGGGACCTCAGTCTGGCGACTGAGGTCAAAAAAAAAAAAATCCAAAAAATCCTGACCTGAGCTGGCCGAGGTGGCTAGCTTGGTTGGGTGACCTCGGTCTGGCGATCGAGGTCAAAAAAAAAAAATTCCAAAAAATCCTGAGCTAAGTCGGCCGTGGTGGCTAGCTCTGTCGAGTGACTTCGGTCTGGTGATGGAAGTCAAAAAAAAAATAAAAAAAAATTCCCGACCTGAGCCGGCCGAGGTGGCCAATTCTATTGGGTGACCTCAGTCTGGCGACCAGGTCAAAAAAAAAAAATCCAAAAAATCCTGACCTGAGCCGGCCGAGGTGGCCAGCTCGATCGGGCGACCTCAGTCTGGCGACCAAGGACCCAAAAAAAAAAAAAAAAAAAAAAAAAAGAAGAAAAAAAAACGAACACATGAGCTCGGCCATGTGACATCAGGTCATTTCTTGCTTAGTTAAATCTTACAGATTCATCAGAACAATGAGGCAAGTGTTGGGAGAGCATTCTTTTTTTCACTTGCTCAGTCGAACCTTACAGATTCACCAGAGCAACGAGGCAAGTGTTAGGAAATTCTCCCACGTCACCAATGACATGGCGATAGCTAGGATCCAAACATCCACGTCAATACCCGGACGTTCCAATAAATCCAACCAATGGATAAGGACAAAAGCGTCATTTCTACAACTTTACAAGGATACTTCGGTCATCACACATCAAACAAGGGTAAAAGCGGCATTTACAAAGATACACTATTCACTATAAATACCACAAATTCTGAGATTTCAGGTAATTTTACATTTGTTATTCTTTCTTAGGATTATCGCTCTGACACCTCGGACTGAGAATCTCTCACCCACCACATTTAAATATTGTTGTGGACTCGGATACCGAACCCATCGACTGTTCACAAAACCCTAACTTAGGCATGAGAGTGGATCCGGGGCCATAGGCCCGCCTCCCCCTTGTCTTTGCTTGTCTTGCAGGTCTAGTCAGCGTGATGGACCTCATATACGGATTTGGGCAGAAACAAATCCAAATCCACAAATTTGATTTGGAATTATTAGCAGTTCAATTCCATGCAACTGAGGTGCCACCCTTGGCCTGGCCTAGTGGTGAAAACATCTAGCTGTCGAAAACAAAAACTTGGGATTGAATGGGTTGTTGGTGGCAGGGAGGTTGAAGACTATATATATATATATATATATATATATATATATATATATATATATATATATATATATTATATATATATAGGTGTGTGTGTGTGTGTGTGTGTGTGTGTGTGTGTGTGTGTGTGTGTGTGTGTGTGTGGAGATCTCAAGAAGATTTCAACTCATGCCCTCTTTGAGTTGTATGGGTGAAAGGTTTCTGCTAATTCAAACAAGAATAAGCAGTTCTATTGATCCTAAATCTGTAGATTCTAAAATCCATTAATTCCAAATCAATTCCACTACTTCAAATACAAAATAAATTTGGTCAAACCAGGAAATGGAATGGTGGCCTAAAAAGCCTTTAAAAAAAAAAAAAAAAAGAGAAAAAAAAGCATATAAACCATGCAACAATTGACATCACTGATCATTCTATAGTCTATAAGCATATTTTGAAGGAATTAAATTACAAGTACTGTTTCATATCCAGCTTAATCCAGGCATCTTCAGCAGGCCAGCTTCCACCATATCATCTCTCAACTTCTTCACATCATCCCACCTCCCACCACAAGCATACATGTTAGATAGCATCACTCTATAAGCAGTTTTGTCAGGTTCAATCTCGAAGAGTCGACGGGCAACAATTTCACCCAACTCCAAATTTCCATGAATGCAACAGCTTGATAATAGTGCACCCCAAACACCAGAATCAGGGAGTTGTGGCATGGATTGTATAAGATCATAGGCCTTTCCCAACTCTCCAGCCATACCCAGAAGCTTCACCATGTAAACATGATGCTCTGTTCTGGCTTCAATTCCAAACTCATCTTCCATTCTCCTGAAAAGCTCCTGGCCATCTTTTACAAGCCCAGCGTGGCAGCAAGCACCAAGAAGAGCAGAGAAAGTGGATTCATCAGGTTTCAGTCCATCTTTCAACATCTCATCAAACAATTCAAAGGCAGGGGAGGTGAGCCCATGAGAACCAAGACCTGAAATTGTAGCATTGTAGGCAATGGCATTCTTTTCCGTCATATTCTTAAAAACCTGCAACCCCAAGTCAACAAAACCACACTTCGAATACATATCTACAATGGAAGAAGAAACCATGACTTCGACCACTAACCAGTGACGTAGAACATAACCATGGATCTCCCTACCAGGTCGCACAATGGCTAACCGAGCACAAGCCGCCAATACACTTGCAATTAAGATGGAATCTGCTTTTTCACCTTTGAGATAAGTCATTTCCCTGAACAAGAGTAGAGCGTCTTTAAATTGTCCAGACTGAACAAACCCAGCAACCAAAGCAGACCAGACAACCAAATCAGGCCGGGATAAACTACCGAAAACTCTACGAGCTGAACTCAAACAACCACACCTTGAGTACATACTCACAAGCGTGCTGCCCACATGACTGTTAAAGTCGAAACCTTTTTTCAAGCAAAAACCATGAATTCCTCGTCCAATTTCCAGCAAGCAGGGATCCGTAAAGCCTGAAATCAATCCAACTAAGGTATATGCATCAGGCTTTCCACCCAATTGCCGCATCAGGCTAAACAATTCTAACCCTTTCCTCCAAAGTCCACACCACCCGTAACCTGTAACCATTGAATTCCAAAGAACCAGATCAGGTTCTGACATCCCATGGAACACCTTAAAGGCTTCATCAATGAGGCACAGCTTCGAGTAAGCGCTAACAAGTGCACTGCTAGAAATTGAATCTGATTCTAAACCAGACACTATCACTCGCCCATGAACAATTCTCAGCCCAAAGGGATCCAAGTTCTCTGAGCACGCACGTAGAATACATGCAAAGGTGAAATTGTCGGGCTTCACTTGAGTACCAAGCATACGTCTGAAGAGAGAAAACGCATGGTCGAATTTGTGACACTGAGCATAAGCTCTAATAATGGAGTTCCAGAGGTAAACACTTGTACTGGAAGTTCTATCAAACACATAGCGTGCGGTGTGGAGGTCGTCGTGAAGTGCATATAATCGGATGATTCGGGTAGCATAGAAGGGATCGAATGTGAGTTGGTATTTGATGTTCAATGCATGTAATTGTTTGGTTAGCGACAGAGGCTGATAAGATTGTGAGAGCTCGAAAAGAAGGGAAGGCAATAGAAAGCGCATTTAACTGGAAACTAAAATTACTCATTGTGAAGGTGCTGGAAGGAGGGAAGATGCGTATGCGTTAGGACCAGATTTGAAGAAAAATCCATTAACGACCTCCTGCAGAAGACCAGAGAAGATCCCTTCAAGGATAACCGGATGGAGAAGTTGCCAACACAAGTAGCAGTCTTCGTTGGAGGATTCGAAGTGAATGGAATGCCAAATTGGCAACACAAGCGATTTTGGAGTTTGATCGTTGCAAAAACCTGCCGAAAAGGTCCATTACCTTGACATGGGGTCAAGTTGTTCAGTTCATGTAAGAGTCGGGAGGGTTTAAGTACCAGAACTTATGGTTTCCATGGCTTGATTTAGGTATTAACTATCAAATCTGCTGCAGGATCAAAAGCCCCAAACCCGAGCTTTCTTCCTCTCCGTTCTATTACTACTTCTACCACCAGGTTAATCATAAATGAACATCAACTTCATTGGTTCAGATTCGGATCGAACCCTAATATTCCCTCTTCCATTAAAAGCCCCAGTTTTCAGTTGGGCAATCACTCTGATGCTCCAGAGTGAATTGTAGTCTTGCACTTCCCGCAAATAAAGCAGAAAGATGTTGAGTTGGTAGACATCGATGAAGACGTCGTTGACGACATTCTCGAGCATGACAGAGAGAGTGGGATTGGAACAGGAGAGAAGGGAGGAGTACCTGGTGACGTCCTTCTTGACCTTCCAAAAAATTCCAGAATCAGTAGGTTTCGGCAATGTGGTAATACCTTTCTCCCCGCTAGGAAGCGTATAGCTCGAGGACAAGGTGCAACAATGGGGTTTTATTGATTAATCAACATGCAAATCTGATTTCAGTTTCACGCTCGACCAGAGTTGCAGATATTTTTCTTAAATCTTCTGAGTCCTCTTCGAAGTGCTTCTTGGATGTAATCATTAGAGCAAGGAGTTACGATCTCCACCCTATAAATTCAAGTTTATTGGCCTGATTTGGATGAATTACATGGCCTGAATCGAGTTTGCATTTCCCCTGGTTTTACTGTTCCAGCCAAGAAGACGGCCCAACGATTTCTTTTTGTTCCTTATTTAATTCTTCGTCTTTTACAGCTTGTTTCCCAAATTACCCCCAGTTTTAGATGAAATTCAGTTTTATGCTTAATTTGCTTCCAAGATTACCCTCAGTCATTAATTCAAATCCCTACTACGTCTCAGATCATGTTGCTTACCCATAAAGCCGTACACCTTTGCTCGAAATTACAGCATTGCCCATCATTCTATTTCTAGGTCGAGTAATGCCATCCCTCATCCATTGAAACCTGAAATTTATATTTATATATTATTATTTTATTTATTAAATGTTGTAACTGAGTATTATTAACATAGTGAATATATATACATATATCCATACCTTATGTAAAAATACGATCGTATTAAACACATTAAACACATACATATTAACATCGTATACATGTTTTTAACCGGATTTCAATCTCTGTAATGAAATTTAATTACGTTTAATACCAATGCATATCTATACCCAAATTTTTATCGTTCCTAAACTTACTAACTATGAAGTGAATTGTTGTGACACAAACCAAATATGGAATATGAAATTCAATTATGTATTGTTTCAAAAGGGTTGAAGCACTGTCTATATGGGATCATCCTCATGATTGTAGTGTCTCTTCAAACTCTTTTATAAGGGATTATACTGAGAATAAATCTCAAATAGGACTTCTAGAGCATATCTCTGGAAAGCTCACGTAGGCTATGGTTAAGGGCTTATTTGGATCTTATTGCGCAAATCCTCTTACTCCTGCACTGCTGGAGCACTTGGGAATATGTTTCTCATTGACAGCAATACCTCACTCGTTCCTCTAATTTTTCCCATATTTGGAAGTGACAACAAAAGAAGAATAAAGGGTATAGACGGATGAAGGTGAAGCAATTTACCTCCTTTCAATCCAATATGGCCGGTGATTTTATCTGAATAATAATCTGAATCTGGATCTTCCCCAGAAATTTTGATCGGCCACTCATGTCTTGTAGGGAAGAACTTGTCAGATTGGATAGGTTCTCGTGATCTTAAGTGTACTCGGACAATTTGTTCTAGTGGAGAAATGAAGGCAAGGATATGAAGTAACAGCGAGAAGAGATGGAGATGTAGAGTGAGATTGATGAATAAAGCAGTGTCCACTGTCAGCAAACTGCGGGATGGTAGTTGCTGAGGGATCGTAGGCAGGATGCTGGAAGGGTTGCGGGAGGGGAGGGGAGGGGAGGGGACCAAGGGTAATTTAGGAATTTTAAAATACCAGGGGTGAAGGAGAAGTAGTAGAAGTTTGTTTCCTGGGAGAATCAGAAAAGATGTTTATAGTGGAGAATAGGAGATTAGTAAATATAGGGCAAGTATAGGGAAGTGAGAGAAATTTCCCCTCTTGATAAATTAAGATTACAGAACACGAATTAAAATTGAAAAAGTTTGTTATAGTGATTTGTGATTCAATGGTCCTTCCATTAAAATGCAACCATACAATTAGATAAAATGCAAGATAACCAAAAAATTTAGGCTTCAGAGAGATCTATGTTCTCATTGACTGGAGCCATTGACTCAATTGATGGGTCTTGAATTTCTTCAGCATCAGATGGCTGAGATTCATGTTTTGCAGCTGCCTGCAGGACTCGATTCTGAACAGCTGATGATGAAGGTGATGTTGGCAGTCCAATTCGGTTTGGCTCCAATTTTCCAGCGACCCATGAGAATGCCTGAGCTCCAAGTGTAACAGGAACTAGCAACAGTCTAAGGAGAACACGAAAGAAACAAAGAGAGGGATTAATCAAAATCTCATCATATGGCCCAAACTTGCATGAGTAAAATTTTGGGGGTGAATAACTTGCATGTGTAATTACAAAGGAAGACAAATTCGTACGTGATACACGAGTACCCAATAAAAGAATTCTATATGAACTACTAAGAAATGAATGATCAAATTATTAAAACATGGCACGAGGATCACAAAGTCAGGTTTCCAAGTGCATGCAATACCATCTAGATCCAACAATAAATGGAGTTGAATGAGTTATGCTGTTATGCAAGTACAAGACACTTTATATCCTCAGTTTTCTTTATAAATAATGACGCTGTGAAGACCAATAAGGAACTGAGTAATACCCACATCTATGCCAGTGGTTGACCTGCTTTTCACAAGATAATACAAAATGATCAGAAGACGTGAGATAATACCACTGGAATTAGGTGGAAGAAAGAATGTTTCTTCAGAGGATGTTTCTTCAGAGGGTAGGTAGGTGTGGATAATATTTAATGTAATAATCAATAGGATTGGCAGAAACATTCAACTAAGAAAAAGGATATATCGAACGACAGAAAGGTGCATCCTATTGATACAGTCCTGCAGATTAGGGCCATTCGATTCAGTTTTCAAGTCGGATCCAAACTCTCTTCTGGGCTCTGTCAGGTAGTTCTGCAACTCTTTGCCAAGTACAAATCAACTTCAAGAGAGGAAAAGGAAAATTGAAGCACAATATATGCCAAGTGGAAAAAGAAAATCAAGGAAGACCATGTTGCCTATATGATAATGATTCCATGGTTTGAACTTTCAATCGATATTTCAACGACTTGTTCAGTTTCAACACTGGTCGAAACAAAAACACGTGATCTGAGAAGAAAACATTGCATCGGTTGAAAATTTCGATGAAATGCTGAAAGAACTGAAACTTTTCAGTCATTTTACTGAAACATCACTAACAAGCGTACAAAAGTAAAAATTTTGACTAATTTCAATGAAATTTTGCAAGGAAAAGTATTTCGACTAAAAGTGTTGGGAAATCCCCAAAAATCTGGATTTTTGGCAAATTTGCTTCAATTTTTTCATTATCAAGCGATTTTGGAGTACTTTAAACATGTACTTCAATCTTTCACTGGATTTGATCAAGATTTGGGCAAATTTTAAATTTTAAAGTGACTAAAAAAAAGGATAAATTACTCATACCACCCCTGTAAACTTTGCTTATTACACATGAACCTAAAAGTTGACAATAATTACTCATACTACCCCCTAAACCTTTGTGGACCGTTATACCCTTAGTCCATTTACCAACAAAAAAACCCAAAAGTCATTTTTGCCCTTTTCAAAACAAAAATCCCAAAATACCCTTTAAACCCTTTATAGAGAATCAGTCCCCAAATCCATCCCATTGTTCGCTACTGTCGGGCTACACTCTGGTTATCTTCTTAATGAGCCAGCTCCAGCTCCTTCGACTTCCACCTCCATTCAGAAATCCAAAGAGACAGAGCAGAAAACTGAGGACCTCGACATTCTAGATTTTGAAGTTGTGGATAAAGGAGTTGAGATCCAAAACAAAACTGAGGCAGAGGAAACAATATCTGAAGATACTGCAGATGATAGATCAGTTTCTAGTAAGGTGGTCAAGGAAGTTGTGAATGATCAAATCCACCTAACAAGATTAACAGAGCTTGATTCAATTTCTCAGCAGATCAAAGCTCTTGAATCGATGACGGGTGATGAAAATCCAGTTAAAACAGAAAATGAAACTGAAACATAAAAATTAGATGCAGTGGAAGAAAAGGTAACTAGGGAATTTCTAAAGAAGCTTGAGGACGAGGAGGCTAACGAATTCACATTTGATCAGCCCGACATACATCCTCTCAAACTGGAAGCTGAAGAAGATGCAGCGGCTGAATCCAAAGTTTTTATGCCGGACCTTGGAAAGGGCTTGGGTTCCGTGGTCCAGACAAGAGATGGAGGTTATTTAGCAGTCGTGAATCCTTTCAATGTTGAGATAACAAGAAAAGAAACTCCAAAACTTGCTATGCAGATCTCAAAACCATTGGTTCTTCCATCACACAAATCCATGAATGGGTTTGAGATATTTCAGAGAATGGCAGCTGTTGGAATTGAAGAACTAAGCTCAGAATCTTATCTTCAATGCCAACTGATGAACTGATAGAACATATAGCTTTTGAAGGCATTGCTTCAGCAATCATCCATGGAAGGAACAAAGAAGGTGCTAGCTCAAGTGCAGCTCATACCATTGCAGCTGTAAAATCCCTGACAACTGCAATGAGTACAGACAGGAAAGAGCGAATCTCGACCGGAATTTCGAACGTGAGTGAGCAACCAGTGACAGTGGATGAGGTTCTAACTTTCTCAATGCAAAAAATTGAATCCATGGCAGTTGAAGCTTTAAAGATACAGGCAGGCATGGCAGACGAAGATGCACCTTTCGATGTTTCTCCACTTGTTGAGAGGACAGAAATCAGGGGGAAAGATCCAAGCCACCCCATTGTTGCACTCCACTCCTTCCGTCGCACTCCAGTCAGGCTTGAGGTTCCTCTGAACTGAAGAGATTTTGGGGATGAACTCGAAGTGAAGAGATTTTAGGGCTTTAGAGTCGGGCTTTAGTGAAGGGTACCTATTTTAGTCTTTCCACCATACCCATAAGGGTAGTTTAGACATTAAAAGAGTTTGACCTTGATGACATCATCATTTCCGGGTCTTAGGCTATGTTTGGTATCATTTTTGTTTTTGTTTTTTATCTATTTAACAAAAATCATTTTGATGTTCAAAAATAAAATGTTGTTTGGTAGCTATAATAAAAATAGATGGTAGAATGAAAAACAGATTTGGAATACTATGTCTAAAAATGATTTTGGAAGTCTTCCTCTTCCTCTGTCATGGAGCGTCTATTCCTCTTCCTCTGTCAAGTGATCCAATCTCAATTGGGAAAGAAAAAATAGGAGAGGGGAGATAAAACATTAAGAAAGAAAAATTATATAATAAAAACGAAAACAAGGGAGACAGCAACCACTGTTTCAATGGAGACAAGAGGCCATGATGTTATCATTGATATAGGTTCGGCCATGCCAGCCGTAGGATTGCACTCTGGTTCTTGGTATCGAACTGGGCAACATAATGATTCTAGAAGAGATAACGCTATTGCAGAACTGATGGTGTCTGTAGCAGTGATACATGTGATGTTATCGCATGTGGGAGGAACCAGTGAAGTTGAAAGAAGCTTATCGTTGGTAGTAATGGGTGCTATCTGGTAGGGATTGACCCTTCAAGGTGTCACACCAACGATGTTGTTCTCGGCGGGAAGTGTCAGACGGCAGGTTGTCGGTTTGACAATGACTCAAGGTGGACTTTCGGTGTCAGTTACGAGTTCTCATGATGGCGATGACGGTGGGTTCTAGTAGCATGATGCAGACAGTAGAGATGGTTCCTTGCTTGGTAAGGACTCAAATGGTAGATCTGGGTGGTTTTTTTTTGGATTGAGGCAGACGGTGTCGTATTTGGGTCTCAATGCTAGTCGAGTGGATGGTCTTAGACAGCTAGGAGATTGTGATCGGATTGATGGGGTGAAGTTGCAGGTCTGTGTCTCTGTGCTTTACTTCCATTCGTCAACGAGAAAACTGCTTGAGGGTTTGATTTGGGGTGGTTTTATAAAAGGAAACTAAATTACTTTTTTAACCCTTTATTTTAACACATGTTTTAAGTGTTTTGCACAAAACACAACAAAAATAATTTTTGATCAAAAATCAAAAAGAGGTTGAGACCTCTTTTTGAATTTTGACTTGTTTTTATTTTTATTTTTCATAAATAACACTCATAAATTATGCCAAACCCTTTCAAAACTATAAATTTGAACAAAAATCAAAAACAAAAATGATACCAAACACAGCCTTAGTGTAACAAGATTTGAAAAGTAAGGGTAGTATGAGTAATTATTGTCAGCTTTTAGGTTCATGTGTAATAAGCAAAGTTTACAAGGGTGGTATGAGTACTTTATCCAAAAAAAAATATATATTTTTGAAAAAGAAGGATAAATATATATTGGTTGGTTTTCAATTTTTTTTTTTTATGTTAGACACCTTATGACTTCATGGAGTTGGATTTAATTTTTTTGTTCTAATTATTTTTTTCTGGCTTGAAAAAATTGGTTTTCTTGAAACTGATATTTGAAAGAAAATAAAGGCAAATATATATTGGTTGGGACTCAGTTTTATATACATTAGACATCATTAGCCAATCTACAGCTTAATGGAATCGAAAATTTATTTATTCATTTATTTATTTGGATTTCTAAAAAAATGAAATCAAGACAAATAGCAAAAAAATCAATTTTTTTTGTTTGAAAAATCATAATTTTTTTTTTCAACTTATTTTTGTTAGCTATATAGCCTTGTAGCTATATAGCTACAGGGCTGTGGGTCCCACTGTCGGCTGCATATATTTCTTTTTCTATTAGTGATCTCTTTTTATTGTAATAGTGGATTTGTTTCCACAATAGCCTTTATAGTCTTATATTGTTTCCTTATTGATTAGGACTCTTTTTCTTTTCTTTCTGATTTAGGAAAGTTTCCTAAATCTGTATTGTCTCTATAATTATCTTGCTAGTATATATAAAGGTACCATGAGGAGAGCAGACACGTTGTCTATTCCTCTTTCTTTCTCCTACTTCTTTCTTCTCTTTCTTATCTTCTTCTTCTTCTTGCGGTTTCTGGTTATTTGCTTTTCTTCTTTGATAAACTGCTACATTGTATTAGAGCAGTACACTAACCCTGCTGTTTTGATAGGCCTCAACTTTTCCTTTTCCTTTCCTTCTAAATATTATTGTTGGAACAGCAATCATATGCTGTCCACGATGGAAGATTGAACTTCCATTAAATCGAAACCTGCTGCTGTCCTCTTTTATGGTTTCGATAGACATTTGGCTTGACATTGCTGCTACGGTTTGATGATCTGGTTCGAACATGGCTTTGATCTCTGCTTCAATGGTGTAATTGATAACCAGGTTTGATTATTGCTGCTGGTTCCTGGTTCTTAATGGTCACTATTTTCAATTGTTATGCTTGATTATTTACAGAGTTACAAGAAAGTAATGGAAATAAAGGACAAGGAAGAGACAAAGGCACGAAAGGAGGGAAATAACATTATAAATGGGATTATTAGTACAAGTTCTAACACCCTTGCGAAGCGCAATCGGTAAATCATGAGTAGGGTCAGATGTAAGCTCACCACATGGAGATAAAGGCAGAGAATTTGGATCAGGAGTTGCTGATTGGAGAGGTGCAGTGGTAGGGATGCTTCTTCTCGCCATTGCTTGAATCTGGAGAGTAGAGACTGTAAGAGGATCCATAGGTCGTTCCAAGTCAGCCGAGACAGAAGAGGACTCCAGCCAAAATTAAATCATCAGAACTAGCCGAGGGCTCCCCTTGAGCTCTATCAGTATCAGTATCAGTAGTTGGGATAGGAGGAGGTATATCTGGAGCCATGAGAATCTCAATAGGTGGAGTGAGCACATCTTCATGTGAACTAGAACCACATCCATAGAAACAAATGGCAGACGAGTGGAAAGAGAATAACACCGGTATCCCTTCAGGGTCGTCGAGTAACCAAGAACAATACAACGGAGACCTCGAGGATCCAGTTTTCCATGCAAGTGGTGATTTCGAACAAAGCACACATAGCCAAAAACCTTGGGAGAAACAACAATGGTTGAGGTGCCAAGAAGCATCTCCGAATGGCAGCAAGAATCGACAACACAGAAAGGCATCCGATTGATGAGGTAAGTAGATGTGAGAAAGGCATCGCTCCAGTATATGGAAGGGACATGCATCTGGAACATTAGAAATTGATCAACTTCCAAGAGATGACGATTCTTACACTCGGTGACGCCATTCTGGGCAGGAGTGTCAACATAACTCGTTTGATGAATAATGCCATAAGCAGCCAGGTAGGATTGAAAAGACTCATCAAGGTAATTCCGCCGATTAACAGAACGAAGAATGGTAACCTTTGCATTATACTGAGTTTGAATCAATTGATGGAATAGTTGGAAACAGTGAAAGACCTCACTCTTTTGATGTAATAAGTAAATCCACGTCAGATGAGTGTGGCAATCAATAAAGTGACAAACCATTTATAACCAGAAATAGAAACACAACAGGAAGGACCCTAAACATCAGAGTGAATTAAATGAGAAGGCTTGACACTTCTTTTATTTGAAATAAAGTAAATGGAACAAGTTTGCCTTGCAAAAATGCAAGCATCACAAAAAAAACTATTCCTTATTACGAAGAGAAAGAAAGCTAGGAAAAAGCTTAACTAAAGTGCCTAGAGTTGGATGTCCTAAACGGTGATGCCAGATACGTAAATCAGCCTGAGTGGCTGTAGAAGATGATAGAGCTTGAGTTATCGGTGCGTAAGGGGGAGACTCGAGCAAGTATAAGCTAGCTATCAACCACTGTACCACTACTAATCGTTCGCTCGGTCACCAAGTCTTGGAACACAGAGTGATAAGGGAAAAAATTTCACTTTGCTGCATTCCAAATGCTTGCAGCTGAATCCAGTAAAAGGTAACCACGAGCAATGTGTGGATCCATGGAACCAAAGAGGTAGGACATCACTAGGTAATTGACCAAACTCCATTTACTCAAATCTGAACCTTTAGCATTAGGCATTCTTTGCATCCCCGGTAAGGTATCCCAAAAAATCATAGGAAGCAATGGAAAGGAAGCAGGAACGAGACCACATTAAATAATTGTTCCCATCCAATTTAATAAAACAAACAGGGAACGAAGGGAAACCAGAGAAACCATCAGAGCTAGAGTTCTCTAGAACCTTAGAAGCTATGATGACGTCTGACATGGTTGAGATTGAGAGAGAGTTAAAATAACCGCGAACTAAGTCATATGCAACTCAGACTAGTCCAAAAAAACTTCAGCGATCAACCAATTCTTGATTCAAGGGCAATAGCACAAGATTACTGTAATAAAATAAAATGGAAAGCAACCTAAGTAAGAAAACCGTAAGAGAGAGAGAGAGAGAAAGAGAGAGAGAGAGAGGGGGAGGGAGAGAGTGTAAATAACCCCTCCTCCTACTATTGTATATATAAAATTAGAAAGGGAGCAAAAACAGGACTTAGGACTCTTTCCTAGTTACAATCCAACTAGGTAGAAAGACCTAGTCAACAAGACAAATTCCTAGTCTACTTAAGACAACCGATAATGGGCCTTTACATTTAAGCCCACTACAAACATAATAAAATAAAGATAATCAGTAATGGACTTGCGGTGTAAGACCCACACTCCACTAACCCAGTCTAACATGGGTTAACGTCTCGTGATAGGTCTTCCCATCATAACCTGGCCGGAAGAGACGGTTGGGTGACACCACGCATTCAAGGTACGAAACGGACAACTTTAACCTTGTCCGGTCTGATTGGTTGAGGTTGTTCGGTCTCACATATTGTGCAACAGAACATGCGACCGGACAAGCATAAATTAGAGTCCGAGTTAAGGAAACTTTCTTACTTTGCTTAGTCTACTCTCCTAACCGGGAGAGGACTCTAATTAGGACATTGCCCTCTATATATAAACTCTATTCCTTCACTTTCTCTCACTTTTTGACCATTCATAAACCCTAGAATTTAAGAGAGAGTTGAGAGGAAAGCTGTTGGAGAAGAAGAGGCTGTGGAGAGGAAGAGTACACCGCCAGTTTTCGGCAAGCCATGTCAAGAAACCAACGGTAAATCTCTAACCATTATACATAAAATAAATGTATATAATCTTCGGATGATCACCGACGTCAACGACTGATCCCACTATATTCAGGATCGTATCGTTGGAATGATTCATGAGAATCCAATAACAAGAACATGATGATGGACTAGGGTTACCATAGAAGACCAAACCCTAACATGTTCTCAACCATAGAACTACATCGGTGAAACCCTAGATAGAGCCAAAGTATCGACTCTGAGGAAACATAGACAGAAGAGCAACCTGGGGGTTGTCCGGTCTGGCTGATCGGTTGCACCTAGAGTGAGACCGGTAACAGATCTGGACACTCTCAGGAAGTGTCTCAGAGTTGACCGGATTGATGTCCGGTCGGACAATATGCCACACCGGACTGCAACCAGACAATGTCCGGAGTGATTGTATGCCAGTCTGGACAGTGAATCCGATCACTGTAACTTTGTCAGGTTTAAGCCTAATTAAAACCTAATATTTGTCTAGGATTCATAATCAATTCAAGCTAGATTCCAAGGTATTGAGGAAGATCAATATCACTCAACAGGTGAGGAACAAGACCCCAAATTAATTGGTTAATAATAAACTACTTTGCATGCTGATGCTTGTCTGTAATGTGCATATAACATGTCATCCTTTTAACTGTTATAATATTGTTCATGCATATTTATTTCTTTATGATGATATGGTTGAGGATAGGCATATGATTGTGTGTGGTTGGTGTGTTGGGTGGAGAGAGGTTGGAGCCTTGAACCGTTCACCGCACTGACATCGTCGTATCGCCGTTACCTTAGCATGCTTAGTACGTTGCAGGGTATCAGGGGAAGTACTGGCGGTGTTGGCAATAGCCTTACCGTTAGACTCTAGCTCTATCTCTGTTTCGTATTGAAGGGTACTGGGGTAAGGCCTTAGATACAGTTGTGATGATATCTAGGATTGGTTAGTGACGAACCCAGTTTGCAAACCCTCGCCAGTAGGGCCATACGTACCGGTACGGGGTAGGGTATCAAGTGGGGTGCTGACAGTTTGGTTGTAGCCCGCCGTTAGGCTCTAGTTCTATCTCTATCTCTATCTTGTAGTGAGTGTTGTGGGACGACAACGGTTTTGGTTGGAGCCTAACCGTTGAGTGTGCTCACACTCTCATGTATGGAGGTGTAGTTGTAGCCTATCCTTACAATAGCACGTTGCAAACTTAACCAGACCCAATGATTGAATGTTACATCATGCATATTGCTTGTTGCATGCTTTGTTTTTCACTAGCTAAGTTGTGAGCTCACCCACGTATATGTTTTCTTTTTAGTTTCTGATGATGTAGGTTATACTATGGACAACTATGTCAATGCACCTTCTGTTGGAAGAGTAGCAGCTATAGATTTGCAGACGATAAAGAACAAGCATGACTCGTCATACAAGTGTCTCTATTGTGTTTACCTTTAGAGTTTATTTTCGTATTTGGATTATGAACTTGTAATGAGATATTAATTTATGTTTTGGTCATTGAGATAATTGGATTAATTATTACTTATCACAGTAGTTCTCAGTTCATAAATAAAGACTTCCGCTGATTATTTATAGATTCTGATTATGGTTCAATGTATGGTTTGATTTTTGCACGGTTCTTCGTGATCCTGTCTTGAGCCGTTGGTTCATTGACGGTTCATTTACACTTCTGGTTCTACCAGAATTGGGGTGTGACAACTTAGTATCAGAACGTTAGGGCTCTGCCAATCCGACCAGTATGCATTGACCTAAGTCCATGAACTAAGATAGGTAAAAGTTAAAAGCTTTAATACAAACACATACTATAAACCACGTATGTTGGATGAGATAAGGAACTAAGCAAGATCATAATGCACAATATAAAGAGAAATAACCATTAAATTTAATGACTAAATGGGTTATATATAAAAACAAGGTACAATCCACAAATCGAACAGTTACCCTGGAAAAACAAAGAAAACAAATAACAAAATTAAACGAAATAAATCCTTTCATTGGGTTGGTGGGGGTGGTGGAGCAGGCGTCTCCTCATCGCTCTCATAGTCTCGCTCATAGGCCTCTCGGAGTCAGTGCACCTCATCCTGTGTAACCTGAAGGCTCTGAGTGAGCTCCGCTATACGTCGGTTTGTTGCGCACTGAGCCTCTCAGATCTTTAGAAGCAGCACTATCATCGGGTCTGAAGAAGGCTGAGAAGGTCCAGCCACAGGTACGGGTTGGGGGCAAGAGGGGGAATGTCATCTACATCCATGTGTAAATCCTCCCCCACACCCTCAACTGCTACTGCTGCGGTTGCCTGCCCACTCAGTGGCCTCTCGCGAGCCTCCAACTCCTCATCGCTCAAAACGATGTCGTGCATCCGCATCTTGTAGATGGCTTCCCAATCAAGGTCAGCCATCATCGTTTCCTCATAAATCTGCGCACCCTTCATGTTCACCCCAAGACGGTCTAAGAGGGTAGTGATCAGCCAACCATAGGGCAGGTTGCCCTTCAGCCCGAGCGTAGTTGTACCACATGGTCCAGATGATAATGTAGGGAAGATATACCTCTTGCCTAGTAGCCACGCAGAAGGTCAGGACTGAGCAAGCTACAACACCTCATTGTAGTGGCCGCTCTGGGGAAGGATGTTGTGCTGAATGATCCTACAGTACATGCAGGGAAGGGGACATAGGTTGGCCGGCTTCATAGGGTGGCCAGGCTGGAGGATCTGACTCCATACGATTTGGCAGAGGTCCTTAGTCAAATACTTGCGCTCCTTGGGCACACAGTAGTTGGCCGCCTTCATAGGGTGGCCAGGCTGGAGGATCTGACTCCATACGATTTGGCAGAGGTCCTTAGTCAAATACTTGCGCTCCTTGGGCACACAGTAAACTAGCTCACCGTCGTTGGATATACCCAACAACTTGGCCAACTCCTGGGTGTCAAAAGAGATATCGACACCCTACTGGTGATACGGAGCAGAGCTGGTGATACGGAGCTCTCTGCCTCGAACAAAATCGTTGGGGTTGCCCACTAACTCTAAGTTGCAGTAGAACTGCCGCACCAAGTCAAGACTGCTGTGTTGTACTGTATCACTGGCAGCCAACCCAAAGAGCCGAACGCAGCCTCCACGTCAAACCGGTACAACTGCTCCAGGTTCACGAACCGTCCCACCTCAACACTCTTGTCTTGGTACCAGGGGTACTGAGCCTGTGCCTCTGCTGAACGAAAGTGGAACCCATCAAAAATCCGAGTGGAAGGGGGTGGACCGCGAGAGCTAGAAGGTGCCACATTCTTGGCAGCTGCTCTATGCCTAGACATGGTATAGACCTACAAAATCAAATTAAACAAACATAAATAAGTAAAAAAATTTAGAAATTTTGGTAGCATAACAGCGTAAATTGGGGCAAAAGCCTCGAACTCGCCTAATTCATGGACAGGAGGACTTACATCAATGGGAAAACATTTAAACAATCAAAAGAAACACCTAATTAAACAAGGAATTTAAGAAATTTAAGAAAAATTTCGAAATTGGGGATTTTTCCCCCAAAACCTAGGGCAAAAACCAAATCTTTTTGGGGTTTCGATAAAACAACCGATAAAACCCCAAATTGATTGAGGGCTTATGTTCATTGAGACCCCAACATCAATCTTAAATGAAGAAATAAGTTTTTCTACGGTTGGAAATTTTTAATTTAAGAAAAACCAGAAAAGTGCATTGAAACCTTAGAAAAATTTATAAAAGAGAAGATAAGAAAGAAGAACTTACCTCTGGGATGATGCTGTACACTTTGACCGGAGTGAAATTCCTCTAAACTTGTCCAGAGGGACTATAGCAACTTACCGGAGCCGAGTTGGGTCGGAGCCAAGAAGAAGACAAGAAGAGAAAAGTGAGAAAATGATTCAAAATCACAGGTTTTAAAGCAGATTTTGGTTGTCTGGTTGGACTTTTCGATTTCCAAGTGCGACTGGACAAGCGACCAGACATGCGACCAAACACCCTCGGGAAGTGTCTCACAAAATATTCGGATTGATGTCCGGTGTGGCTATGACCAGACTGGACAAAATTTTCAAACTTACCGAATATGTCCGGCGGGATGACCGGTGGGACAAGGCATCTCAGACCTGCGACCGGTCAAGTGTGACTGGACAAATTTTCTTATATAAGTGTTTGTCTGGAAAATTTTGCTCTTGGGATTTTTATTTCACATGCATTGTATGGGACTAACACTACTTATTATTGACTTATTTGGTAAATTGTCTCATACATATTGGTGGTGTTTTTATTGAATTTCTAGGTACTACTAGACTAAAATGGCAGGCCGTACCCGTAGAGGTAGTTGAAGTGCTCGCAACCCAACCCCACCACCAACCAAGATCGGAACTAGAACTGATAACTAGACTGGTCAGGTACCAACCGGTGTGAACCAGATAGAAACAAATCAAGGGGTAAATGTCTAGGCCACACAGAACCCTCTACTTGGACCACCAGTGGATTTGGCCATGGTCGTGACCAATCTGGCCCGTCATGTGCAAGAACAGCATCAAGTATTGATGGAATTGCGAGCCGCACTGGGAACAACCGCACCGACCACTGTCAACAATACACCAGTACCCCAAGGATGGAAGAATACGGCTCCAGTTGGTAGTAATTCCGCCCCGGTGGACCAATAACAACAACAGATCCCGGTGAATAACACACCAGGACCGTACCAAGGCGGGTATCAAGGTGGTTAACAGGGAGGATACCCATACCAGCCACCGATGTATGGGATGAATGCACCAAGGCAGAACGATCTAACAAGAGTAGTAGAGCGTTTCCTAAAGATGAAGCCCCAAACATTTTCAGGCAAGGGATCAAACCTGCTGTGGCTAGCACAGTGGATAGACGAACTGGAGAAGATATTCCGTATGATAGTGTGTACAGAAGATGAAAAGGTGCTGTGCGCCACTTCTATACTGAGGGAAAGTGCAAACCACTGGTGGAATTCCACCCGCACCTATTTGATGACCAAGCATGTGTAGGTTACTTGGGCTATATTTAAGGAGGCGTTCTTTGATAAATACTTCCCCAGGAGTTTCCGAGATCAGATAGAGAGGGAGTTCTTAAATCTGCACTAGGGACAGATGGCAGCTGATGCCTACCAGCAGAGATACGAAGAACTGTTCTTCTTTGCGCCTGAGAATATGAAGGAAGAGGCTACCAAGACCTGACGTTTCACTATGGGGCTTAGAGGCAGCATTCGTGAGCACGTGTTGGGTCTAGAGAAGAGTATCTACAACGAAGCGCTACAAATTGCACGAGTTCTGGAGTCTAATCAGAAGGAAAGCTTATTTGCTCAAAACCGTGGACTGAAGAGGCTTAACACTGATACGTCAACTAGGGGAAATTCAAAGCCTTTCTGATCATTCAGGCCACAGACAATGGCAGGACCAGCTAAGACTGCTCCAACAAATGCACCACAAGAAGGCGGTCAAGTTGGAAATATCAAGTGTTTCAACTGCAACCAGATAGGGCATTATGCAAAGACATGCCCACAACCCAAGGTACGAATTAATTTATTTACAGTATACTTGTGTGAGTATATAGACTAAGGAATAGTTATAACTACAGGTACTGTAAATATAGCTGGTATACCCGCCAGAGCTCTCTTCGACTCTGGGGCTACCCATGCTTTCATGTCCGTCTCATGTGGAAAGAGATTGGACGTACCCGTCAGACCTTTAGACCAGAGCCTATTAGTACGATCTCCTTTGAGACTAGAGGTAGTGTTAGATGAATGCTACGGACAGTGTCCAGTTCGTATTGATGGACGAGAGTTGAAAGCGAACCTAGCTCGACTCGACATGACAGACTTTGACGTTATCTTGGGAATGGACTGGTTAGCTCAACACTCAGCGAAGCTATTATGTGCCAAGAAGAAGCTATCATTCAAGGGAAAAGACGGCACATAATTTGGTTTTACTGGAAGCAAATTTCCTAGGAAGCGCAAGCTCATCCTTTCTACTCTCAAAGCAAAGAGGTGTCTCGATAAGGGCAGAATCGGCTATATTGTATCCGTGGTGGACATTACCACAGAAGCACCACGGATGGAAGACATCGAAGTAATGCGAGAGTTTCCTGATGTGTTTCCAGAAGACCTACCTGGGTTGCCACCAGATCGAGCAACCGAATTCGTGATAGACCTTCTACCAGGGTCAACACCAGTGTCTAAGGCACCTTATCGAATGGCTCCTACAAAACTAAAGGAACTGAAGACTAAACTACAGGAGTTGTTGGATAAAGGTTTCATATGACCGAGTATATCACCATGGGGAGCACTAGTGTTGTTCTTGATGAAAAAGGACGGCAGTATTCGTTTGTGCATAGATTATCGAAAATTGAACAGGTTCATCATCAAAAACAGATATCTATTGCCTCAGATCGATGACCTATTCGATCAATTGCAAGGTGCGAAGGTGTTCTCCAAGATCAACCTTCGGTCAGGATATCATCAGTTGAAGATCAAGGACGGTGACATCCCTAAGACTGCATTCAGGACCAGGTACAGATACTATGAGTTCCTGGTTATGTCGTTTGGATTAACCAATGCCCCCGCATCATTTATGGAGCTTATGAACCGAGTGTTTCATGACATGTTAGACACCTCGGTCATAGCCTTCATAGATGATATTTTGGTTTTCTCCAAGGACGACAAGACTCATGCAAGACATCTTAGAGCAGCCCTACAACGGCTGAGAAGGGAGAAACTCTACGCTAAGTTCAAGAAGTGTGAGTTCTGGTTAAATGAAGTGACTTTCTTAGGTTACATAGTTTCGTCAGAAGGATAAAGGTAGACCCCAGTAAGATTGAAGCAATTGTAGGATGGGAAGCACCTAAAAATGTTGCAAAGATAAGAAGTTTCTTGGGATTAGCTAGTTACTACAGACGATTTGTAGAGGACTACTCAAGGATCACAGTGCCTCTTACCAAGCTGACCAAGAAAGGGGAAAAGTTCATTTGGACCGACAAGTGTGAAGAGTGTTTCCAGGCTCTGAAGTCAAAGTTGATATCGGCTCCCATCTTGACCATTTCAGCGCTAGGGCAACCATTCACTAGGTATACGGATGCCTCCGGATTGGATTTAAGATGTGATATAATGCAAGGTAAATAAGTGATTGCCTAAGCATCAAGGCAATTAAAGGAGCACGAAAAGAATTACCCTACATACGACCTGGAGTTAAGAGCGGTGATCATGCAATCAAGACTTAGAGACACTACTTGTACAGCGAGAAATTTTAGATCAAGTCGGACCACAAGAGCTTCACCTATCTCTTTACTCAGAAAGAGCTGAACATGAGACAGAGAAGATGGTTAGAACTCCTGAAGGATTATGATTGCGATATTCAGTATCATCCAGGCAAGGCCAACGTAGTAGCGGATGTGTTGAGTGGAATACTGAAGTCGGAAGGAGGACCTAGTACGAATGCCTCTCCATGCTATGCGGTATCAGTTTCTGAAAGGAATGAAGTGCAACACGTACTGGAATCTCCAGGTGACCTGATAGAGAAAGGGTTAATTCACAAGTTTTCACTTATGTTCGCCGCATTGAAGATTCTACCAGATCTGACGGACGAAGTGAAAGTAGCAATTTTACAAGACCCGTATCTAAGGATAGTGTAAAAGGACTTGGGAAAGGTAAACCCAACCCTAACTTTACCTTGGATGCGGAGAAGATACTCAGATACAGAGACAGGTTGTGTATACCTGAAAGTGAAGATTCGGACCTCAGAGACAGAATAATGAAAGAATCGCATTCTACTCTATATTCAAGACATCCCGGAAACACCAAGATGTACCATGATCTGAAGAGACTATATTGGTGGAGGGGAATGAAAGCAGATGTGGCTAAGCAAGTGTTCAATGTTTAAACTATCAGTAAGTGAAGGCCGAAAGACAGAAACCGGCAGGTTTACTACAACCATTGCCGGAGCCAGCATGGAAATGGGATTACATCACTATGGACTTCGTCACTGGACTACCATTGACTCCCAGATCAGTTGACGTAGTTTGGGTGATTGTAGATCGCCTTACGAAGACAGCTCATTTCATTGCGATTAGACCTCAGTATACTTTGGAGAGACTGGCCAAACTATACGTGGACAATATTGTCAGACTTCATGGTGTACCTGAGAGCATAATGTCACACAGAGATCCTAGCTTGACTTCCAAGTTTTGGCAAGGACTACAGACAGCTATCGGGACAAAATTAAAGTTCAGCACAGCATTTCATCTTCAGACGGATAGTCAATCGGAAATGCCTATTCAGATCTTAGAGGATATGCTCAGAGTTTGTGCGATTGATTTCAAAAGAGCTTGGGTCGAGAAGCATCCACTGATTGAATTTGCTTACAACAACAGTTATTAGGCTACCATTCAAATGTCACCATACGAGGCATTATATGGTAGGAAATGTCGAACGCCTCTGTTTTAGAACGAAGTTGGCGAAAGAAGAATTATAAGGCTAGAATTTGTTGAAGAAACTTGTCTAGTGGTGGATAAGATCAAAGAGAGAGTAAAGACAGCTCAAGTCCGACAGAAGAATTATGCAGATAGTAGACATCGAGGCCTTGAGTTCGCTATAGGTGACAAAGTGTTCCTGAAGATATCACCTATGAGAGGTTTGAAACGGTTCGATAAGAAAGGGAAGTTGTGCCCTAGATATGTGGAACCTTATGAAATCTTAGCAAGACGTGGCAAAGTAGCATACCAGCTTGCATTGCCACCATCGATGTCAAGCGTGCATGATGTATTCCACGTTTCCCTATTGAAGAAGTACATCCGGGATCCAACTAATATATTGACTACAGATCCTCCAGACCTGATAGAGGAACTGACATTCGAAGTTGTGCCAGTCGAGATCACAAGTCAGAACGTACAAAAACTTCAAAACCGGGATATCTTTTATGTCAAAGTAACCTTTAGAAGCCAAAACATGGAGGAGATCACTTGGGAAGAAGAAGCCGCGATGTGGAAACAATATCCCCATTTGTTCGACTTGGAAGGTACATTTAAATTTCAAGCATAGTTCGAAATCTCGGTTCTCGAGGGTGTCTCGACCCTTGAGAAAACCGAGATTCCGGTCGAGATCTCAGCGAGAACCTGCCGAAACTCCCAGAGGGTAAAAATGGGAGTTTCGACAGGTTTTTTTTATGGTTTAAGCCATTTTTTGCTGTTTTAAGTCCATTTTAGAGCCATTTTAAGGCTATATATTGCAGGAAAATACTTATTCAACATATATAAACACATTTGAAGCATAAAAAGTAATCACATTATCGAAAAATCATACATTCATAAATCATAAATCCCACAAAATAACGTAATTTACAAGTACTCATTATATGAAAGACTTAAATACTCAAAATGAAATAATACATTCCCATTAGTCCATCCCAATGTCTAATCATATGTAGAGTGGCGTAAAGGTTCCATCTGATCAGATTGACTTTGTTAAAGAAAATATATCTCGGTCTGATAAACAAAATCCTGCCACGACATCCTTCGGCTATAGAAGGTCTGGTAGTCTTCCACATATTTCTCATACATATGATCCAGGAAGTTTCTAAAAATACCCAACCTTGGATACAATTCACTATAATGTGGAGTAAAGTGAGCATATATTGGCTGGTGTGGGGGTGTGGTTCTTTGCAAATTTGGGACTGAAAAGAGACTGTCCACAAAGTTTGAGCCAGTCTGTGATGTAGCATTACTAGTATCAGCGGAATAATCATATGCACTTCCCATCATGCGGTCATCATCACCGGAATAAGAACTGTACGCCGAAGTGGTGCCAAATCCATGAGCACTCCACTGCCCCTGCTCCTGTCCACTGCTACCCTCAATGCTCAGTCCTCCAAAACTTGTAGACATGCTATCAATTTCAACATCAGGCATAATATCAGGATCAGGAATGATGTCAAAGAAACGATCTTCTTCTTCTTCCACTAGTTGCAAAGGGCGTTCCCGTTGACGAGACCTACGTGTATACCCAGTCATAGGCCGTGATGAAGATGCGCGTCCACCATGATCTGGATCCTGTGTAGTGTGTGTATACTGACTCTCACCGGTCCATCTAATAATGGGTACAGTCGGTCTAGGATCACCACCACCACCCTCACATCCACCACCACCCTCATCACCACCACCACTACCATCATCACCACTACTATCAGAAGTTGACCAGCCAATTTGTTCCATTGTATCATCATCGCCTTCTGAGTCACTACCAGTACCAGCTGGGGGGTCAAACGGTCTAGGGAACTGTGCGTGTACACGACCCTCATCCGAAGACATAAACCGCTCGAGATTAGAACCCATCGGAGCAGACACAGTGGGGTCGGGCATCCCACTAGGCTCATCCATCACTGGTACTGCTCTGTCTCTCACCCATTCCACATAGGGATCCTCTTCATCTGACGATAGTTGGAAGACGTCAGCTAGCTCGATCAGCTCTTGTTCATTTCTTTGTTTAAATTTCAAGCATTGTACCCTCAGTCTCATGTTGTAATGGGCGTAGACCAAGTCATTTAGCCGTTGAGAGCCCAATTTATTCTGCCTCTTTGAATGGATAAGGGAGAAAGTACTCCAATTTTGCTCACACCCAGATGCGGAACATGTCTGAGATAGGACTTTGATTGCAATTCTCTTCAACTCAGCTGCATGCTCGCCATACAACAACCACCACTCAGCTGCACAAGATGAAGAACACATTTTAATACACATATTAAAAAAGATATTTTACTTGAAAATTTCAATTTCCATAATTCCATACCAGGATCGGTCTTATCTCGTCCAGTCACTGTAGCGGGAGTTCCAAAACTCCCAAGAGCATCTCTGAACGTTTTCATCTACACCCATTTCAAAATTTATAACCATTAGCCATTGTAATATATGGATATTCAAATAATTCAGCACTTAAACCATACAACTCACCTCCAGATTGACCGATTAGCATGCGAAGATAATCTGGCACCAATTTTCCCACAACATCTTTTACCGCACCGATAAGGTCGAGTGAGCCCAAGCACATGTGAATATTGGTACTTGGGGTTCAAATAGTATGCTGCAAAATATGAGTCGCCAGATTAAAATAGAGTATCAACTATTAAGTGGAACTAAATTAAAGACAGTATTAAATATACTCACCAGCCTTATGCAATGGGTGCATCAGCTGACTCTCCCATCGATCTTTGATAATCTTCACAAAATGTTTGTTTCCACGTGGAAGCACAATTTTTATACGATCCTTCAACATATCCATGGCAGCATATAAATGTGGCATGGTGGGCTGGAATGTTGTATCCACTAATCTCAGCACCTTCACCACTGGCTCCAGAATTTTGACTACATCCTTCAGTGTTCTCCAAAATTCCTCTGAAGCTATAGTAGTCTGTGCTTGAACCCCAGCAGGAGAGCTGGACTCCCTCCACCCAAACCAGTCCTCAAAAGCAAACATCGATCTGAGGCCTACCATCTTTGCCTGAAAGCTCTTTAGGGCTATGTAGTTGGTAGCAAATCTAGTAATGCCGGGTCTGCGCACGTGCACCATGGTCATCATCCTGTATTGTATGAGTGTACTGGCTCTCCCCAGTGTATCTAACAGGTGATGCTTGTGGCTCTGGATCAGCCCCAATATTGACAATAGTGGCTCGACCTCCACCTGGGTCTCCACGCCCACCCACATGATCACTACCACTAGCTCCACTACCACTCCAACTCCATTCAGGATCATCTGTATCAGTGCCAGTAGGAGTGTCAAACGGCATGGGTGACCGTGTATTGACTCGACCCGCTTCCGAGGCTAAAAAATCGTCGACATCAGTATCCAAATGGCTGGCCAAATGGGAGTCAGGCATCCCCCTGGGCTCGTCCATCACAGGTACTCCCCTGTCCCGCACCTACTCTACTAATGGATTTTCCTCTTGCAGTCAAGCCGGAAGATGTTGGCGAGCTCGGCGGGGTATCATCCTCCTTATCATGGAACATGTTTTGCACTCTCAGCCCTCATGTTGTAATGCACAAAGACCAAGTCATTTAGCCATTGGGAGCCAAGTCGATTCCGCCTCTTTAAATGAATGAGGTTAAAAGTACTCCAGTTTCGCTCACAGCCAGACGCAGAGCATGTCTGAGTTAACACTCTACTTACTATCTTCTTCAGAGCAGGTGCATCTTTACCATACAACACCCACCATTCAACTGCATAAGAACAATAACATATTTTAATTTCGTATGTCATTTACACGTAATACATAAAACATAAGATAATTTAATTTTGTATGTCATTTAAACGTAATACATACACGGATCACTTTTGTCACGTCCAGCCACTGCAGCGGGGAACCCAAAACTCCCACGGGCTTCCTTGAAGGTTTTAATCTATACATAATCGAAAACTTATAAATATTTGCAATTATAATATATAGTTTTGCCGCACTAGCAATAGCAGTAACCAGTACAATTAGTGTCACGACGATCATATTCCAGTAATTGAAGCACACAACTCACCTTTAGGTTTGCCAATGCCTGTGCTAGGGGATCTGGCTCCAACTTTGCAACCACTAGCTTCACTGCCTCAATGAGTTCTGCGTTCGTCCCAAGTACATGCGTATAGTGGTACTTGGGGTTCAAATAGTATGTTGAAATATTTGACAATGGACACATGGTTAAAGCAAATAAAAATTATATTGGTACATAAGTAACACTAAAGTAAATACATCATCAAATTTACTCACCAGCCTTATGCAATGGATGCATGAGTTGGCTCTCCCATCTGTCATTGATGATCTTTATATAATTCTTGTAGCCACGTGGTATCAAAGCTTTAACACGTACTTTTAATGCGTCCACAGTAGCATAAAGAAGTGGTATGGTAGTTTTTCGCTCAGTATCTACCAATCTCAACACCTGTACTACAGGATGCAACACCCTGACTACCACCTTCACATTTGCCAAAATTCGTCTGAAGCGATGGTACTCCGTGCTTCCACTCCCCCGGGGGGTAGCTGATAGTCTCCACGAAAACCAATCCTCAGATGCAAACATCGATCTGAGTCCGGCGATCTTCGCCTCAAAGCTCTTCAATACTATGAAGTTCATAGCGAATCTGGTGATGCCTGGTCTAACCAAGTCCCCTCCACATCTCTCCCTGAGCATGTTCAAGGAATAACCATGGTTGTAGATGAAAGTGGTTACTTGTCTTGCTTGCTCAACCACTCTCTTGACTTTACTTATCTTGCCCATGTCCTTCAACATCAAATCAATACAATGGGCAGCATATGGAGTCCAGAAGAGATTGTAGTCGGCATTGTTCATTAACATCTACCCTGCCTTCTTAAAATTGCTGCCGTTGTCCGTCACAATCTGGACAACGTTCGAGCTCCCTCCTCAACCACCACCTCTTGCAACAGCCCATAAATATAATATGCATCTTTACTTCAGTCGATGCATCAACGGACCCTAAGGAACACTGTCCTCCCATCACAGTAAACCATGAAGTTGATGATGGACTTTCTGGTAGGACCAGTCCAACCATCACACATAATAGTTACTCCTAAATCTTCCCAATTCTTCTTCTGGCCTAGAATCCAATCTTGTAATTCCTTTTTATGTTGAGGCAAATAATGAGTCATTAACTCATATTGATTTGACCCTCTAATTTGCCTTTATTTTTTTTGTCTACTACCTTGCTTCCTAAAGACTCCGGGATCTTCTTTGTAGAACTTGAACATAATCATCCCGTCCCCGTGTGGCCGAGGCAAGTGTTCTTCCCTTCTACTTCGTGATCTAGAAAACCAAGAACCAATCCCTTTGCTCCGTCTCTGTGGCTCGGGCTCAACAAATCCACAACCACCGCCACCCGCTCTCGGATGTACCTGCTCCTGTCCGTCTCCTTTCTGCATCTAATCTAAGGGATTCTCTACTAGCCATTGCCGCATGACGCATCTGTCTTGCCTCTGCCTCTGTCATATCTTCTACATCCCATCCCTCAGCCTCATGTTCCTCACTGGATTCTGGTATGGTGCCTCGAATTGCCTCCTCAAAATGTTGTTTTTCTCTTTCTATTGCTGCCCTCCTTTGTCTCCCTCCCCTCAACTGTTCACCTATGGCCCTGGATATCTCCACAGGACACTACGGACATTTGGAAACATCTTTGCCCAATCCACTCAAGTGTTGCTTCAGTCTTGTGATGCCGCCAGACCAAGTTTCTTCCCACAAAAATTACACTGGGTCTTCTTCCTATCACCCCGAAGGGCGTCGCATCTTGCCATGCGGGGGTCGGTTAAGGGAACCGGTACCGTCGCCCCCATCGCCTGCCCCAGAACTTGGTCTCGACATAATTTCCAAACACTGTTTCATAGAAAACACAAACTTAAATAACCTTACAAACTTGAACACAGCAGAAATTACATTTTAAAATTATTCTCATATTTTAAATGCCATCAGAACATTTTTCCTTATTTTTCCCGATTTTATAGCATTTTTAATTAATTTTAAATTAAATTTTAATTGCTGAAAATTATTTTTTTAATATAAATAATTCAAAAAAAAAAAAAAAAACATACAACAACCGAAATCGAAATCTGAAATCGTAGGACAGTAGATCGGCCAACGGGGATTAACTTATAAATAGGTCATCATCATCAAATGAGTAATAATAATAATTATTTTAATTTTTAATTGCTGGAAATTCATTTTTAAATGCAAATAATTGAAAAAAATACCTACAACAATCAAAATCGAAATCTGAAACCGTGAGCTTGTAGATCGGGCTCACGTATCTAACATATAAAAATTTCATCACATTCTAGAAAATTTTTTTCTCCCTCATAGTCTCATGTAAAAATCTCATATTTCGGCAAGAAACTTACCTTCAACAGTTGATATAAAGCTCTTACAGCAATCCCCGCAGTCCGAAGCACCACCCGTTGCAAGTTAAAAGTGCAAACAAAGAAAGAATGGGGGAAGAAATGAAAAAACCTTGAAAAAACTAAGAAAAAAGAGGAAGGAGCAGTCTCGGTCGAGTTCTCGACCGAGAACAACCCTTCTCTCTTTTATAAAAGAGAAAAAAAAGCAAAAAGCATGTTCTCGCCTAGATCTCGCGAGATATCGCGAGAATTACCGAGATCTCGAGAACATGTAAATGCCGAGACAAAAAGGGTTATCGACCCTATTTTCGTCTCGGTTAGTTGCAAAATTGGCGAAATTGGCGAGATCTCAACCGCCGAGATTTTATTCCATGCCTGCCCCTAAGGCTCTTTGCCTCAACCTTTCCATTTCCGTCTTATGGCTGACTTTACTAGCCATTATTGCCCGTCTCAGATCTCTGGCTTCTTCCTCAGTCAAACCCCTGGTATCTAGACCATCATCATCTGAACTATCATCATCCAAACCACGCACTGTACCTCAGATTGCTTCCTCAAATTGTTGTTTATTTTTTTCTTTCTCTGCCCTTCTCTGCTGGCCTCCCTTCATCTGCGCAGCTATGGCCTTGGTAATCTCCACAGGAACTATAGGACACTTTGCCACGTCTGTAGAAGTCCCACTCAAGTGTTGCTTAAGTCTAGTAATCCCACCAGACATAAGCTTCTTCCCACAGAATTTGCATTGGGTCTTCTTTCTATCACCGTTAATGGCGGTACAATACTGCCAACCCATGTCAGTACGACTAGCATCACTACCTCCCTCACGAGAACCCGAAGCAGCCATAATATTTAGAACGAGACACTGTTACATAAGATGATAAATAAAGAAATTTAAATCAATAGATTTACATTAATAAAACTTAAAATTAAAGAACATAAAAGCATCAAATATGCGAATACAACTCAAAACACATTGAAATTACTTTTCAAAATTTTAAAAATATGTTACAAGAAAAAAAAATATTTTTCCTAATTTTTCATAATTATTTAGATATTATTAATAATTTTGGATATTAAATAAAAAATAATTTATTTTTCGAAAAATATAATCCAACAACATGAAACCGTAGATTGGTCAATGATGTTCAACATATATTATTTTGAACACCAATAGATAAGTATTAATATTTTTTACTAATTTTTTATTGCTGAAAAATAGAATTTATTAATAAAAAATTCATAAAAATAAAAATATGTACAGAAAAAATAACTGAAACCGTGACCGCGTAGATCGGACAACGATGTTCAACGTCTATTATTTTGAACACCAGTAGATAAGTATTAATATTTTTTTATTAATTTTTTTTTGCTGGAAAATAGAATTTATTAATAAAAAATTCATAAAAATAAAAATATGTACAGAAAAAAAAAATTGAAACTGTGACCGCATAAATCGGCCAACGATGTTCAACATATATTATATTGAACACCAGTAGATAAGTATTAATATTTTTTATTAATTTTTTATTGCTGGAAAATAGGATTTATTAATAAAAAATTCATAAAAATAAAAATATGTACAGAAAAAAAAACTGAAACCGTGACCGCGTAGATTGGCCAACGGTGTTCAACATATATTATTTTGAAAGTAAACTGATAAATATTTAAGAAATGTATTTTTTATTTTTTTAAACAAAAAAAAAAAATATATATATATATATATATATATATATATATATATATATATATATACATAAAAAAAAATTGAAACCATGGTCGCGTAGACGGCTAACGGTGTTCATCATATAATATTTTCAACACCATCTAATTAATATTTATTATATTTTTTTAATTTTTAATTGCTGGAACATACATTTTGTTTAATAGAAAATCAAAATAAAAAATATATATGCAAGAAAATAATTTTGAAAGGATGAGGTTGTAGATCGGCCTAATGACTCTCACATATATAAATTTCATAATGAACCAACAAGTATTGAACATATTCATGTAAAAAAGTAAGTTTTAAGGGAAAAAACCATACCTCAAACCTTAGATTTGCAAAGAATAGGTCAAAATGAGCCTCCAACAGCACTTTGATAGAGAAATTTGCAAAGAACAGAGGTTTTCGAACCTTAGATGCAAGGTTGGAGAAGAAGGAATGGAGGAGAGAAGAAAACAGAAGGGAATTGAGAAGAAAAATGAGTCTCGGTCGAGATCTCAACTGAGACTCTTATATAAGAACTTGGACCAGTTCGAAACTGGTCGAGATTGGTCGAGAACCAGTCGAGACTGGTCGAGACTGGTCGAGACCCAGTTTCGAACTAGGTTCTCGTCTCGACCCTTTCGAGACTACCGAGAAGGTCGAGATCTCCTTCTTGGTCGAGTTTTAAAACTATGATTTCAAGGACTAAATTTCTTTTTTTTTTGGGGGGAGGGGGGTAGTTGTAAGACCCGCACTCCACTAACCCGGTCTAACATGGGTTAACGTGTCGTGATAGGTCTTCCCATCATAACCGAGCCAAAAGAGACAGTCGGATGACCCCATGCATTCAAGGTACGAAATAGACAACTTTAACCTTGTTTGGTCTCACGTATTGTCCAACCGGACAAGCATAAATCAGAGTCCAAGTTAAGGAAACTTTCCTACTTTGCTTAATTTACTCTCCTAATTGGGAGAGGACTCTAATTAGGACATTTCCCTCTATATATATAAACTCTATTCCTCTACTTTCTCTCACTTTATGACCATTCACAAACCCTAGAATTCGAAAGAGAGTTGAGAGGAAAGTTGTGGGAGAAGAAGAGGCTATGGAGAGGAAGAGTTCACCATCGGTTTCCGGTAAGCAACATCAAGAAACCGACGGTAAGTCTCTAACCATAATACATAAAATAGATGTGTATAATCTTCAGATCACCGACATCAACGACTGATCCCACTATATTCAAGATCGTATCGTTGGAATGATTCATGAGAATCCAATAACAAGAATATGATGATGGACTAGGGTTACCATAGAAAACTAAACCTTAACATGTTCTCAACAATAGAATTACATTAGTGAAACCCTAGAAGGAGCCAAAGGATCGACTCGGAGGAAATACAGACAAAAGAGCAACTTGGGGGTTGCCCGGTCTAGCTGATCTATCACACCTAGAGTGAGACCGGTGACAGATCCGGACACTCTCGGGAAGTGTCTCAGAGTTGACCGGATTGATGTCCGGTCGGACACTATGCCACACCAGACATGCGACCGGACAATGTTCGGAGTGACTGTTTGCCAATCCAGACACCGTCCATCTGGATTGGCAAGCGGTCCTCCAACATGTCCGGCCGCATGTCCGGGGGCATAGTGTCCGACCGGACATCAATCCGACACCTTAATGGACAGGTTTTGGTCTGAGCTTGTAAAACCCGACACCGTTTCAGCCCAAACCGAAACCAAACCGGACCGGTCCGTTAAGAAGCCCGAATTAGCCCAAACCGATAAAACCCAACCCGAACACCGATAAGGTCCGTTCGGCCTAATTTCTTAATTTTAATGGTTTTAAATTTTAATAGATTGTGTTTCACTATTGAGTTCACTTCATGATCTAAAGATTATGCGAATCTATAGTTAAAAGATTATGTTATTGTTATAGTTTATTAAATTACATACATATGGAAAGAATAATACTAATTTTATAGATAGAAATAATAAAATAGGCTATATAGTTTACATATAAAAGGGGCCCGATAAGCCCGATAAACCCGATCCGGACCGAACCAATCCGAAATCACCTCAATAAACCCAGCCCGATATCAAACCGACACCGGACCAGCCCGTTAGTTATTGTGTCCAGCGCAGCCCACCCCAACCCGAACTCTTAATGGACATGTTTTGGGCTGGGCTTATAAAACCCGACACCGGTTCAGCCCGGACCGAAACCGGCCCAGACCGGCCCGTTGACACCCTTAAGTGAATCCGATCACTGTAACTTTTTCAGGTTTAAGCCTAATTAAAACCTAACATTTGTCTAAGATTCATAATCAATTCAAGCCAGATACCAAGGTATTGAGGAAGATCAACATCACTCAATAGGTGAGGGACAAGACCCCAAATTAATTGGTTAATAATAAACTATTTTGCATGTTGATGCTTGTATGTAATGTGCATATAACATGTAATCCTTTTAACTGCTATAATATTGTTCATGCATATTTATTTCTTTATGATGATATGGTTGATGATAGGCATGTGATTGTGTGTGGTTGGTGCATTGGGTGGAGAGAGGTTGGAGCCTTGAACCGTTCACCGCATTGACATCGTCGTATCGCCATTACCTTAGCGTGCTTAGTACGTTGCAGGGTATCAGGGGAAGTACTGGCGGTGTTGGCAATAGCCTTACCGTTAGACTCTAGCTCTATCTCTGTTTTGTATTGAAGGGTACTAGGGTAAGGCCTTGGATACAGTTGTAATGATATCTAGGATTGGTTAGTGACGAACCCAGTTTGCAAGCCCTCGCCAGTAAGGCCATACGTACTGGTACGGGGTAGGGTATCAAGTGGGGTGCTAACAGTTTGGTTGTAGCCTGCCGTTAGACTCTAGTTCTATCTCTATCTCTATCTTGTAGTGAGTGTTGTGGGGCGATGGCGGTTTTGGTTGGAGCCTGACTGTTGGGTATGCTCACACTCTCGTGTATGGAGGCGTGGTTGTAGCCTATCTTTACCATAGCACGTTGCAAACTTAACCAAACCCAATGATTGAATGCTATATCATGCCTATTGCTTGCTGCATGTTTTGTTTCTCACTGAGCTAAGTTGTGAGCTCACCCCACGTATACGTTTTCTTTTTAGTTTCTGATGATGCAAGTTATAGTGTGGATGACTACGTTAATGCACCTTTTGTTGGAAGAGTAGCAGCTATGGATGTGCAGACAATGGAGAACAAGCATGACTTGTCATGCGAGTGTCTCTATTGTGTTTACCTTTAGAGTTTATTTTCGTATTTGGATTATGAACTTGTAATGAGATAATTATTTATGTTTTGGTCATTGAGATAATTAGATTAATTATTACTTATCACAGTAGTTCTCAATTCATTAATAAAAACTTGCGCTAATTATTTATATATTCTGATTATGGTTCAATGTATGGTTTGATAGTTGGCATGGTTCTTCGTAATCTTGGCTTATGCCATTGGTTCATTGACGGTTCATTCACACTTCTGGTTCGACCAGAATTGGGGTGTGACATGTGGCCTGCTAATCAGGCCTATTACTTACATTAAGAAGGGGAATGACCTAAGTTAAGTAGGCCCATTCCCTTACAATAACAATCCTTATATCTTAACACCTCCCTTAAGTTGGAGTATTGAGGAATGTAAGAGCTTCAACTTGAATCAGTGTAGCAACGGAAGTAGCAACAACAGTGAGAGCTTCAGCTTAAAACAATTTAGCAATAGAAGCAGTAGTAGTAAATCAGCACAGTATAGGTCACTGTGAACCAAGCACCAACAGCAGCACAAGCTTCACCTAGAACTAATCAATTAACGGAAGCAGCAGCAGCAGAACAGTATAGGTTGTTGTGAACCAAGTAGTAGTAGCAGTAGAACAGACACCTAATAGCAATAGCAGCACAAGCTTCACCTTGAACCAATGTATCAACGGAAGCAGCAGTAGCAGTAAAGCAGCATAGTATAGTTGACTGTGAACCAGGTAGCAACAATAACACAGTATAGGTCACTGTGAACCAAGTAGTAGTAGCAATAGAGCAGACACCTAGTAGCAAAAATGTGGCTCCAACACGATCTGCTTAAGGCATCGGCCACAACGTTTGCCTTACCCGGATGATACTGGATGTCACAATCATAATCTTTTAATAGCTCCAGCCATCTCATCTGTCTCATATTCAGGTCATTCTGAGTAAAAAGGTAAGTTAAACTCTTGTGATCCGACTTAATCTGAAACTTTTCACCATAAAGGTAGTGCCTCTAAGTCTTGATTGCGTGAATGACCGCTGCTAACTCCAGATCATGCGTATGATAGTTCTTCTCGTGCTCTTTCAACTGTCTTGATGCGTAGGCAATCACCTGCTCTCCTTGCATCAACACACATCCAAGACCCAACCCTGAGGCATCCGTATAAAGGGTAAACGGCAAGCCTGGTGCTGGGATGGTCAAGATAGGTGCAGAGACTAGTCTTGACTTTAAAGTCTGAAAGCACTTTTCATACTCATCCGTCCATATGAACTTTTCCCCTTTCTTGGTTAGTCTGGTAAGTGGAACGGCGATACTTGAGTAGTCTTCTACGAATCTTCTATAGTAACCAACCAATCCAAGGAAACTACGAATCTCCGTAACTGATTTCGGTGCATCCCATCCTACTATAGCTGCGATCTTGCTTGGATCTACCTTGATACCATTTGCAGATACTGCGTGACCCAAGAAGGCCACTTCCTTTAGCCAAAATTCACACTTGAACTTGGCGTAAAGCTTCTCCCTTCTCAGCCGTTGAAGGGCTGCTCTCAAATGTGTTGCATGAGTCTCCTTGTCCTTTGAGTATACCAATATGTCGTCAATGAATACGATGACCGAGTGTCCAACATGTCATGAAACACTCGGTTCATTAGTTCCATGAACGACGCTGGAGCATTAGTCAACCCGAATGACATTACAAGGAACTCATAATGCCCATACCTTGTTCTGAAAGCAGTCTTCGGAATATCCGTTGCCTTGATCTTCAATTGGTGATACCCTGATCTAAGATCAATCTTCGAGAAAACCTTTGCACCCTGCAACTGATCGAACAGATCATCGATCCTAGGCAAAAGGGTATTGGTTCTTGATAGTTAAGTTGTTCAACTCTCGGTAGTCGATACATAGTCGTACGCTACCGTTCTTCTTTTTGACGAACAATACAGGTGCTCCCCATGGCGATATGCTTGGTCATATGAAACCCTTATCTAGTAGTTCTTGTAATTGAGTCTTCAACTCCTTTAATTCTGTAGGGGCCATCCTGTACGGTGCCTTAGACACCGGCGCCGACCCTGGCATAAGGTCTATCACGAACTCTGTAGCCCTGTCTGGAGGTAGACCTGGTAGATCTTCTGGAAATACATCTGGAAACTCTCGTACTATATCTAGATCTTCCATCTTTGGCACCTCTGCAGTGATGTCGACTACAGACACTAAGTACCCCACTCCTCCCTTCTCTAAGCATCTCTTAGTTTTTAGGGCATAGAGGATCAGCTTCCGCTTCCTAGGTAACTTGGTTCCAGTAAAACTAAACTCCTTTCCCTTCTCATCTTTAAGCACTAGTTTTCTTTCACCACATAATAAGCTAGCTGAATGATGGCCTAGCCAATCCATTCCCAAGATGACGTCAAAGTCTGCCATCTCGAGTTGAACCAGATTTGCTTTTAGGTTTCGGCCCTCAATACTAAGTACTAACTGTACACGACCCATAGTATTCATTCAACGCCACCTCTACTCCCAACGGAGAGCGAACTATCAAGCTTGGGGTTAAATACTTGATAGGTGATTCCATTCGCTTCCCAAAAGAAATAGAAACGAAGGAGTGTGTGGCCCCAGAGTCAAAGAGTACTCTGGCGGGTACACCAGCTATATTTACAGTTCCTGAAAGTAAATTATTCCTTAGTTCTACATGCTCAAACACAACAAACAGTAAGCCAAATAGTAAGGGATGTATTCATACCAGTAACCACATCAGGTGATGCGGCTGCCTCCTCAGTGGTGACTGCAAATATCTTTCCTTGCCGTGGCAGTTGCTTCTTGGGTAGAGTACAAGTCTTTGCATAATAACCCAATTGCTGACAGTTGAAACATTTGACATTTGGGTTCTGTCCAGCAAACTGTGACGGTGGTGGTGCAGTAGTGTTCCTTGCAGGCACAACAGCAGATTGAGCCCTGTATGGGCGGAATGGTCTTGTATTCCCTCCACCTGAAGTCTCAGTGGCGGGCCTATTCAGTCCCCTGTTCTGAGCAAAGAAGCTGTCTCTTTGGCTAGATTCAATTACCCTAGTAATCTGTACAGCCTCATTATATACTTTCTTCTCCAAACCCAAGACGTGCTCTCTGATACTTCCTCGCAATCCCACGGTAAACCTATGGGTTTTGGTTTTTTCTTCTTGCATGCTTGCCGGAGCGAAGAAAAACAGCTCTTCATACCTCTACTGGTAAGCATCAACAGTCGACTGGGTTTGTTGCAGGTTCAAGAATTCCTTCTCCATTTGATCACGGAAGCTCTTCGGAAAGTACTTATCAAAGAAGGCTCCCTTGAATATTTCCCAATTGATCTGAGTGTGCTTTATCTCCAAGTATGTTCGGGTAGAATTCCACCAGGCATTAGCGTCTTCCTTGAGCATGTGCGTAGTGAACAACACCTCCTCATCCTCCGTACAAGTCATCAGACGGAAGTTCTTCTCCAATTCAGCAACCCACTGTACAGGCCACAGTGGTTTCCCTGGTTTCCCTGTGAAAGTAGGGGTTTTCAGTTTCAAGAACCTATCCACCGCTCGGCTTAGGTCATTCTACCCCTGTGCATTCATTCCATACCATGGTGGTGGGTACGGATAGATCACTTGATAGGCAGACGACGTTGGAAATTGGTGTGGTGGTTGTAGATTCTGTCCTTGGCCCATCGGCCCAATACTACCATCCATTGGCAGTGTGGTGTCATTTCTTCCAGACTCAGGCGTACCTTCTGTAGGGATATATCCCGGTGGCCTGAACATCTTCAGCATCTCGTTCAAGAACACCTTTTGCTGAGCTTCCATCTGATAAACCAAATTCGTCACAATAGTCTCAGAGTTAGTGTGAGGAGGTCCTGGTAAATTTGTTGGTGCTCTGGGACTTCTGCCTTTCTCCACCTTCCGGGTTCACATTCTGCTCATAAATAGTTCCTGTTTCCAGGTTGTCCTCATCTTGGCGTACCCTGGAGTTGTGACGCCTTCGTGAGCCTCTACGACCGTTTCCGCATACCATCTTATATTAGTTTTTCTTGCTTGGATCTGAGAAGAAGACATAACACATGAGGTACAATCGAATAGTCATAATAGTGTTAGTCTTTAACAAGTGCAAGGCGGAAAATTGTAACAGAAACTTAAATTGGAAATTTTTAAAATTTTTCCCAAAATTTTCTAGGCTTCAAATAGTTGTCCGGTCGCAGCATACCGGTCGCGGCACTGTATATGGTAGTGCGACCGGTATGTCCAGGCGGACAAACTCTCAGAGTTCCCGAGGGGTACCGGTCGATGTACCGATCGCAACCCTGTAGGAAATGGAGCGACCGATATAGTCGACCGGTCAGAATTTTTCTCTGACGGAGAGGTACCGGTCGATATACCCTGGGGGGTACTGGTCGACCGGTATGGGCAAAACCGTCGACCGGTATGCCCAGAATACTCTTTAAAATCGGGAAAAGTGAGATTTTTTCTCACTTTTCCTTTCTTCTTCCTCTCCGGTGGCGATTCCTCTCCGGCTTTGTGAGTTGCTACAGTCCGACCGGTGGTCTTAGAAGCTATTTTCTTCCGATCAAGACCTTGAACATCGCCTCCAAGTAAGTTTCTTCCTTCCATTCTTCCTTTTTACATCGTTTCTTCATGGTTTCATGCCCAAAAATTAGGTTTTTCTTAGTTTAGAAGATTCTAACCGTAGGAACTCTTTTCCTTCGGCTTAGAAAGGGTTTAGGGACCTCTATGAGCAAAAGCCCTCAATCTATTTGAGGTTTCACCGTATAGTTTCTCTAAAAATCAAATTTTTAGGTTTTTAACCTAGGTTTTTGGTAAAAATCAAAATTTTCTTGTAATTTCTAAATTTCTTGATTGTTTGATGGATGCTTGGTTTCCATGTGGTGTTAGCGGGTTACGTAAGTCCTCCTCCCCAGATTTTGGGTGAGTTCGAGGCTTTTGCTTCCATTACTGTCGTTATGCTGCCGAAATTTTGGAAATTCTAACCAATTCCCATTATTTTGTCTTTGTTTTGTAGTTCAAAATGTCTCAACGCAGAGGTGCTGGTAAACATGCCTTTGGTCTTGGCATGAACTGTCCACATCCTCCGGTTCCACAGCTCGATGAGCGGTGGTTTTGTTCTGAGGCGGCGCAAGCCCGCTTTCCCTGGTTTGAGGAGAAAAATATTGAGTCGGGGCGACGGGTGAACCTGGAGCAGCTGTAGCGGTTTGACGTTGAAGCAGCTTTTGGTAGACTTGGGTGGTTGCCTATCATTACATACACTGTGACCACCCGCCCCAACCTAGTCAAACATTTCTACGCCAACTTGGAGATAGAGGGAAATGTCAATGACTTCAGCCGAGGCAGGGAACTCTGCCTTACCAGTTTCGTCAAGGGTGTCCCTATATCCTTCGACACTCACCAGCTTGCCGATCTTCTGGGGATTCCAAATGATGGTGATTTGGTCTACTGCGCCCCTAAGATGAAGGGCTTTCTCACTGATGATCTGCGCTAGGAGATTTCGGAGCAGATACTTAACCCTGGAGCGCCTATGAAGGCTGTTAGCTTGAGACCTGTGCCTCGGGTATACTGTCGCATCATCCAGCACAATATCGTTCCTCAGAGCAGCCACTACAGTGAGTTGTCCCAGCTCACAGTACTTGACCTATTGCGTCTGCACTGGGGAGCGGGTCTGTCTCCCCTACATTATTATCAGGACCATGCGTCAGGCTACTCTGCCCGATCAGGCCAGTAACCTTCCATATGGCCGACTCATCACTACTCTTCTGCAGGGATTACGGGTGGACATGAGGGGTGAGATTGCAGTTGAGGACACCATGACCTCTGACATTGACTGGGATGCCATTCTCCGGATGAGGATGGACAACCTACCGATCAATGATGAGGAGTTAAAGGCTCGTCCTCGTCCGCTCAGGAGGGTAGCAGCAGCCAATGCGGCTCATGTAGAAGAGGCAGGGGATGATGGTGATGCTCAGATGGAGGACATTCCAGCACCGGCACCACAGCCCACACCTGCAGCGGGACCATTCCAGCCTCCTCCCGATACAGTGATGGGTATGTTTACGGAGATCCGGGATGCTCAGCGAGATGAGCCGTGACCTGGGGCGTCTTGCTCGCAGCCTCAGAGTCATGCAGGAGCAGGTACACTGGCTTAGGGTGGCTTATGAGCGTGACTATGACATCACCGACCCTATTCCTCCTATGCCCTCATCCCCATGATAGACCTCTTATTTTCTCTCTCTCACAGAATGGTTTATATATCAGGGTAACTGTCCGGCTTGTGGACTGTACCCTGTGGCACAATTAACATTTCACTCGTCAGATGATTTATGTTTATAAAATTTTCTTCTTATGGTAATTTTATGATCAATCTACTTGTTACTATGGTTTCCTCCCTAGAGCATGTCATTCATTAATTCCACCCTTAGTATAGTATATTACGCTCTTTCGTATTTAGTCTCAGGCATCAAACAATGCTTAAGGTGCGTTCTTATTAAGGCTTTTAATTTTTCCTATCTCAGTTCATCGACTTAATTAAGTGCAAATATGGTATGTTGGACAGAGCCTAAGAGTTATGAAACCAAGTTGTCACACCCCAATTCCGGCTGAACCAGAAGTGTGAGTGAACCGTCACTGAACCAATGGTTCACACCAGGATCTCAATAAGACCGTGTCCACTCATACAAACCATTGCACATAACCATAATCAGAATATAATAAAATTACAACGGAAGTCATAAATTAAATGAACTGAGTGATCTATTGATAAATAAATAAAATATCAAGTTATTCTCCACACCAAAACGTAGTTAATATCCTTACATCACTTTATAAATCCAACTAAAAATAAATAAAATAATCCAAATAAACACCCTAGAGATACACGCAGAAAGGGCACTTGCATAAAGCGTCATGCTCTTCCTCTCCTGCTTCCACTTCTAAAGCAGCAACACCTCCATACGCCGGAGCATCCATATAGTCCTCCACAGTATAACCTGCATCAACATCTAAAAACATGTATATATACAAGGGTGAGCTCACAACTTAGCTCAGTAAGACAATCAGACAATGCAACAAACATATGCATGAGTAACGTTCACATCATGGTTTGGTTTAAGTTTGCAATGTGCTATAGAAAGGATTGACGGCCACCGCACCTCTATACACGAGTGTGTGAAGCCGCCCAATGGATCAAACACCACTGTCGTCCCACATGCACCCTACCATGGAATAAAGATAGAGCTAAAGCGTCCGGATCAAACACCGCCAACACTTCCCCTGATACTCTACCCATACCAACACGTAAGCCCCTATTGGCGAGGGCTTGCAAACTGGGCTCGCAACTAACCAATCCTATATGTCACCACGGTAACCAATCCTATATGCACCCCCAGCCGGCTCCCCTACGGCATAGAGATAAAGCTAGAGTCCAGTGGCCGGGCCGTAGACCACGGTGCCACTTCCTCCCCCTTGATATCCTACCCGCACCAAGCATGCTAAGACAAACGATACGAAAGGTGCCAGTGTGAGGAATGATCCCGCACCCCGGCCCTTCCCATTCCACACACCAACAAAAACAATCACATGCCTAACAGTCACATCCTAGTATAGCGAGTATGCATGAACAATAATAATAACTGAAAGTAAAGGATGACATGCGAGTATGCACAAACATCAGTCCACAGAATCATAGTTATTAACAACGTTTTACTGTTATTAAATTATTAGGGTTTAGGTCCGATTCCCTTACCAGACGCTTGTTTGATAGCTTGCTCCGCGTCACCGATTCCAAACTTGCTATCACAAGGTCTTACACCATGTTAGGGTTGAATTAGAATAGTTTTCTTAGGATTTACGTTGGTCGGAAAACCAACTGGGTCAAAAACACTCCTCATAGAGCAGACCGGTCGTAGGTACCGGTCGCAGGTACCGGCCACAGCACTGTGGGGAAAGGTGCGACCGGTATGGTCGACCGGTCCCCACAGACCAGCCTCCGGGAGATACCAGTCGCAGGTACCGGTCGCATAGGGTGCAACCGGTATGGTCGACCGATATGTCTCCGGAAGGCCATACATCCGGTTCTCGCCTTCCGTCGGTCACCCCCTATTGATTATAGGGTTTCTCCTACACATTCTAGGTCTGAGCACTGAGTTAGAGTTGTTTCCAACTCCATGCAAGTCCTAGTTTCGATGATCTTCAACCTAAAACTTGAATCTAAGATTTACCGACTAAATTAGGGTTTGACGGCGAAAATATGATTTAGATCAATACCTCGCTTTCCATGGTATTGATCCAAACATGACTAACCATCCTAGAACGATTAAAGTAGAGGAAGGTTTAAGCACTTACCGTTGGTTCGCGGTAACATGTTCTTTGTCCAACGGTAATGGCGGCACTTTCCTCTCCTTCCTTAGCTTCTTCTCCTTCTTCAATCTCTTTCTCATCTCTAGGGTTTGTGAGGATCAATGAAAGAGATTTTAGGAGGTTTAGGAGTCCTTATATAGGTTAGGGTTGAGTTTAGGAAGCCTCCTAACATTAGGAAAGTCTTTCGGTTTGAAATTTGGAAAGTGAGACCCGTAGAGATCCGTTTCCAGATCTAAGTGGTCTGCTGCGCAGGCCATACCAGTCAACCGTCGACCGGTAACATAGACCGGTACCATCGACCGGTATGAAAGTTATATCATGTAATTTTGTCCGTTTTCATACCTGGTTGTCATTCGCTCGTCCGTCTGGCCCAGTGATGATTGGAAGACCTGTTCCAACATGAACTAAAGGTTTAGATCGGGTTCATGGAGTGCGGGTCTTACAGACACGGACTCCCACTGATCAATGGGCCCAGTAATTAATCAAGCCCACACATAAATATTCCAACATTTAGCACTAGCAGCCAAGGAATCAAGTATCGACACGATACGCACCGTATCGTCCGATACGTATCGGTCGACCGATACGTATCGGTATCGACACTAGTCGATAAGATACGATACACCTTGATTCGTCTCTCTATTTAAAAAAAAACACAATATCGAGCGTATCAAGGTGTATCGAACCATATCGATACACTTGATACACTATCGAGTGTATCGATACACTTTAAATATAGTTCAAAAAAAAAAACATAAAAACCAACCTGTATCAACTAGTATCGAACCGTATCGGTTCCGAACCATATCGGTTCGATACTGGTCGATACACCCTTTTAGTATCGAGCAGTATCAATTCTACTCAGAACAGCGTCTTTTTCCAAACGCCGACAACCATTTCAGCTTGAATACTCTTCTGCAACTTGATTTTCTTCCAAAAAACCTTAGGGCTTTGATTCTTAGCCCTAAAACGATTGGGAAGGTAGCATCAAACTTAGTTTTTGTGAAGATTAGAGCACGAAATCATCTCTTCAAGCTCCAAGGGTAGAAAACAGCAAAAGTATTGAGTTTCAATTTTATTTTTTTTCAAAATAAGTTGATTTTTGTGTTGTTTCTTCTCATGAATCAATTAACAATGGTCATATTTGATGAATGCATGCTACATACATGGATTTAAACACTGATTTGAGGTTTGATTTGAGAAATTTTGGAAGAACACAAGAAATTTCAAAAAAAATTTTTGCCAAAAATTAATCCTTTCCTCTTCTACTATTTATATAAGATGTGTAGACCACTATTCTACCATCTTTGCTTCTCAGTTATTATTTTCAATTTTATTTTTTATTTTTTTTATTTTCTGGTTTAAAAAATAGAAATATAATTTAGATAACTTTTTTTATTTCCTTTTCTTCCATCCTTGTTATTTCCTTTTCTGATTTTTTTTTTCTATTTCTCTTAAACAGAATATGGCTAGGAACTTGTCTTCTTTGTTTTTTTTTTTTTTTTTCAAAGATCTTAATTTCAACCCATGTCCATTTCTCTGTTTTTGGGCCTGATGTCTATTTTTGTGTTCTGAAAGTTCTCTATTTATTGTAGATTGTACGTTTTTTTTTATGTGGATGAGGGTGTCAAAACTGTTGGTCAATGAAAAAGATAGGGTTCATAAGGAGACCATCTTGAAATATAGTGTTTGAGGATATGAAAGAGCAAGAACTCTTGTAATGCATTCAGTGGAACTCTGCAGAAATGCAATGCTTATGATAAGACTGTTTATGTAGAAATGAAAATGGAAGACTGTATTTTTCATTTTCTCATAAGAGTCTTATTCCATCTATCTCATTTTTCTGCAGTTGGTTTTATTGTGTTTTTATTCTCAAATGGTTCAACTAGTAAACATGTTTGACATTTTATATTAACCCATGTCTAATTCTTAATGTTGTTAATTATAGATTTATTGTGTTTTTATGCTTTAAAAATGTGTTCTGTATGATTCTTAATCATTTCTGTGCGTATCCTGCCCCATAATCATGTGTATCTATGATGTAAGAAACATTTTCTTTCTCAATGTTGCTAATTATAGTATTTTTATGCTTTAAAATTGTATTTTGTATGTTCCTTAATCATTTTTGTGCGTATCTTGCCCCGTATCCATGCATATCCACCGTATCCACGATATGATACGATACGTCTCTCAATTTCAGCTGACCGATACGGTACCGATACACGATACTTAATTCCTTGCTAGCAGCAGTCTACCAACTAAACCACCCTAAATTTAAAGAATGAAAATGTATACATGAATTTTAGTGAATGAAGATTATTAAGAAGATACTTACGATGTTTTGATGTATTGCTATGTGAGGCTAGATATTTTTCTTCACTGAGCTTTCAAGCTCACCCCAGGTTCATAACTATTTTTCAGATGACGAGCACGACCCAGTCCTAGGCGCACATGAAGAAATATTGATTACATTTCCCTTACCTGAGTCAGTTTCTATTAGTTGTAATGGATGAAAATTTGACCAAATTTACAAAACTTGTAATATAATAAATAATGGCACAGTTCACATGTATTTTTCCACCAGAGGTTTGGATCAACTCAATGGATCCCCTATTTTTATATTCGGCTCATGTATATATATATATACACATGCATGAACATACACGGGATGCATGCCAATACATAGGGGGTATTTGATTGAATTAGAGTTTGAAACTCAACATGTGGGTAATCTAGACCATGTTCTTTCTATCCAACGGTTGGAATAGACACGTCATCTGCCCATGTGGCAGAATAGATTCCTTGTGACATTTGGAAAAATAACAAACCCTTGTTACAATAACATTTCCCCATATATCTTGATGTTATAGGGTGAGCTTAAGCTTAGTATTCAGTAACGCCTCTAAGCTCTAGGTTCAAAATATCGGGGCATTACAGCTCAGTCTGCACTGCCGTTGCTTCTTCTATTGGCGCCTACACAATTGCATTGGCTACCACATCTTCCTTGAATATCCTCAGCTCAACCATGGAATCGACACTCTCATCTAATTGAAGCATCTTCTTCAAGGTTTCATCAAATAAAGTTAGATTTCTGACTCAAATATCATGAATCCTGTGGAAGATTTCCTACCCTCTGGAATGTTGGCTGACTCTGAGACAAAATGATATGCTCCTGCAGATAAGAGCCATCAGATTCAATTCAGATGAATCTAAACTCTCCACTGGACTCTGTTCAAGAGAGCCCAAAGTCTCTGCTCTCTCCTACTCAAAAGATGATAAGACGAAATCAAACTCTTCTCTTCTTTCCTTGATTCAATTATCTTCTTCAATGAAAGTAGAGACCCAACCCATGTGGATAACACATTAAGTATTATGAAATTTAAATCCAGTCCACACGGTGACTTCTATGTGCTCTTCGGATGACTACTACCGTACATAACTAAATACAAAAACATAGCTAATGACATAAGCATCACCTACTTAAAAATATCCAAGTAAAAAGGTCAGGATTCATCGGAAAACCAAAGAATGCTATAATTATATGAAAGAACTCAGTTTCAGTGTGGTTCTCAAGTTTCTCAATTTCCTACTTATGCACAGAACGTGTATGATAAATTTAGTTTTCTACTTCTATAATACCAGTTCACATATGCAGCCACTAATATATTTTCTTATCATTCCACAGAGAAGATATGGATAATCAGACTCAATTAAAGATATATCTGGATTGTCAGATAACCAGGATGAAATAAAGCTATAAATTTTATATCTTCTTCAAAATAATAAAATATGGATCAAGCAGTAGAATTTACCTCACATCTTGCTTCAAATCTTCAGAGCCCTTATAAGAAGTGACACGCCAATAAATAGTCTGACAAAGAGGGACAAGAAAATAAGCAACAATAGAGAAATAATGGGGACCACAAATACCAAAGAACATCCTACAATTTTCATACAAAGGATGTTAATTTGAAAGGATAGGATTCCTCCGCACCCCCACATTTCAGATTATCGGGACATAATGTGAAAAATGATGATGACGATCATACAAAAGATACTCTTTCTACATATAACAACCGATGAGAAGTATTACTGTCAATATTATAGAGGAGATACCATACAAAAGAAAGAGAAAATTACATGTATCCCCTGAGGTTTAAATCATTTCCAACATCACGACCTAACGTCTACAATGTAAAACTCAGACCCTTTACTATTCATAGGGTACCAAAACAATCTCCCCTGTAATTCCAACATCAATCAGAATGCCTATGCAATGCCTGCAGGGCACAGATTTCAAAGTACAATTTTGATCTTACCTCAAGTAGGTATTTTTTTTTTTTTTTAGATTTTTTTTTTGTCCTTTGTATGATTCAGACCAATTTAGAGAGTAAGTGTTCCTTGTCATGTCAATATACAGCATGAGATCTCATTATGGTTCAGAAAAGTTGCATCCAGAACAAGGAGGCAAGGCTGAAACATTTCATTTATATGTATAAATTTAGAGAGAAGATGGTTACCCGAATAGGGAAATCAAACAAGGGAAGAAAAACACAACAAAATAATAGTATCCAAACATAGAAAGAAAAAAACTGTACTGCTGTCCTTGAATGCAAGTAGAGAGATTCTTCTTACTGTTATCATACAGAACACCCATAAATGTTAGACTTAGAACGAATTCTAGAGATAGATAGATTGATAGAAACACATTCACGTGCACAGCTCTGGTTCTCAGAACTAGCAGCAGGGGCAATGGTGGAGAATGAAACCCTCACTGTATTGGAGAATATAGATAGCACGGGAAAGAATTCCATCGTAATCCATAGCCGATTCAGGGTTCAGGGGTAATCTTGTTTTTTTTCCTTTCTTTATTATCATTAGGGTTTTATCATTATGAGTCCACCTTAGCCGACCTACTCTAAGTGGCGGCTAAGGAGGGACATGGTTGTAATTTGGTTTCCAATGTTTTGTTATAAATAAGAAGGCTGGGTGAGGGAGAATATTCTCTCACTCATTCATCACCCATCTTTGATTCAACATGGTATCAGAACCACCTCCAAATCCCTAGCCTCCCCCTCTCTTCAAAACCCTAAAACCATTTTCCCCACCTAACCGCAACCCTAAAACCATCTTTCCCACCTAGCCGCAACCCTCTTCTGATCTTTCTCTCTCCAACCGCAACCTCTAAAACCTTTTTTCCTCTCTTTTAGCAGATTTCTTCTATGGTTGACAACACATAAATAGCCATTATCGATTCTTCCCTGATTTTATGAAGATTGAAACCTACTACAGATGTGTATCTCAATCACAGAATACTGAAACACTGCACTTGAAGATTGCCGCAAGTTGAAATCAATAAGTTTTCACCAAATAATGAAGCCACAAGGTGTGAAAGATCCAAGAAGTTTTGCGGCAACTGTGCCCTTCAAATGCAAGTTCTTATCTACCTACGACAACCATATTCATTCGGTTTTTTTCTCTAGTACATCTCCTTGCGGCATCTCTGGTTCCAGGTATTTTTTAAAAATTGTTTGGCAAGATCGATTTCTTCATGAAGCATGATTCCATCGACTTGCTAGCTTGTGATTGCTTGTTACTACCATAGTTGCTGCCATATCGATTCGTTTAGTTAAAATTTTTTAAGACAAATTGATATTGGGTTGTGTTCATCACCATGCCTGATTTTTCAGAAATTGTTTCTCCTACCGTAGAGAACCTTAAAATTGAATTCACTATTATTACCCAACCCACTCAAGTTGGATGGCACCAACTATTTAATGTGGTCCAAAACTACTCACATGGTAATCTCTACCAGAGGTCTACTGGGCTATATCACTGGCCGAAAAATGGCACCTAACCCAGAAGACCGATTTTATGAAAAATGGGCATCCGAAAACTCTATTGTGATGGCTTATCTAATAGGATCCATGGAACCTAAAATTGGCCAGGGGTATGTATTATTGCCTGATGCTACACAAATTTGGAATGCGGCCAAAGAAACCTACTCTCAGATTGGCAACTACTCCTTAATTTATGATCTTCATGTAAAGGTAAGTGCAACTAAATAGAAGGTCATTACAGTGTCCCAAATTCCCAATACTATTCCGAACTCAGAAGTTTGTGGCAAAAGTTGGGCTATTATGACACATTTACTGCTGTCAGTTCTACAGATGCTGCTGCTATGAAGCTAGTAAAGGACAAACTAAGGGTGTGTAATTTTTTGGCCAGCCTGAATGTTTAATTTGACCATATCAGAGCTCAAATCCTCAGTCATGAACCCCTACAATCGTTAAAACAAGCTTATGCCTTGGTTATATCTGAGGATTTGAGACGTACGTCTATGATGCCTACATTGCTAGCAGAATGGTCAGCACTTCAAATCACTCGGCAGTTCTCAAAGTATTCCTCCTCTGAAGAGCCTATTCAATGTGAACACTATGGAAAAAAAAGGCATACTAAGAAAACTTGCTGGAAATTACATGGGAAACCAGCTGATTTTGAGGCCAAGAGACGTGAAAAAGGAATACAAAAATCCATGAACTTTAGAGCACCACAGGCACATCAGATAGAGGCTTGCCCTCCTACTGGAACTCCACCAATGCTCTCCGCAGATGAACTTCATGCTCTCCGCAGTCTACTAAGGCCGTCTCCTGCAGCAAATACCACTCTTCCATCAGCATCTGCCACACCAGGTTCACATTTTGCTCAGTCAGTCAGTTAGGTATTCTTTATGCTGGTCACTGTGCTTCATCTGTCCCTAACCCTTGGGTTATGGACATTGGAGCCACTGAACAAATGACTGGTTCGTCCAGCTCCTTTTATCTATACTCTCCCTCTTCTAGGACAGATATAGTCTAGGTAACAGATGGGTCCATCTCCCCTATATTTGGAAAGGGCTCCATCCATTGCTCTTCCACCCTTACTTTACAGTTAATCCTTTATGTTCCCAATTTCTCTACGAATTTACTTTCTATCAGTAGTCTTACTAAAACACTTAACTGTAAGGTAACCATTTTTCCTTCCTCATGTGTGATTCAAGATCTAATGAGCGGAAAGACGATTGGACATGGTAGAATGCATGGTGGTCTCTACTTGCTTGATGATGGTCCTTCAGAACCTACATCAACCTATAAACCACCTTCACACCAGACCACCCTACACCACATTTATTCAGCCATGAGCACTCTCCAACAGTGGCACTGCCGTCTTGGTCATCCTTCCACTGTTGTTTTATCTCAGTTATTTCCTTTTTTTAGTCAAACATTGTAATAAGGACGAGTTATTATGTGAATCCTGTATTTTGGCTAAACAAGCCCGTACCTCATATTTACCTTCATCTTATAAAAGTAGTGGTATGTTTGATTTGATATGTTTGGGAATCAGCTAGGACTACATCTATCACTGGGCATAGATGGTTTATAACGTTTATTGATTGTCATACTCGAGCTACCTGAGTTTCTCTGATGCATCATAAAAATAAGGTTTTTCAATGCTTCTGCCAATTCCATAACATGATAAAAACACAGTTCCAAACCCATCTGAAGGTCCTTCGCAATGACAACAGCAAGGAATATCTTGAAGGTACATTTCAGCAGTATTTATTAGATAATGGCATCCACCATCAAACCAGTTGTGTTGACAAACCCGCTCAAAATGGGGTCGCAAAGAGGAAAAACGGTCACCTCCTTGAGACTGCAAGAGCTCTAATGACTGAAGGTCATGTTTCAACTCACTTCTGGAGTGATGCTGTCCTCACTGCTGCTTCCCTTATCAATCGGCTCCCATCATGAATTCTCAATAACAAAGCTCCTCTGGATCTCTTGCTTGACAATACCTCTTTTGTGCTCCCACCAAAGGTCTTTTATTGCATTTGCTATGCCCGCAACCATTGATCTCTTGGCAAGCTTTATCTCAAAGGGTTATGATGCATCTTCCTAGGCTATCCTGCAACGCAGAAAGAGTACAAGTGTTACCATCCTCCCTTACGGCGGACTTTTGTTACCAAAGATGTCCTCTTTCATGAGCATATTATGTATTACCCGTCACATCTTCATGGGGAGAAAGATGCAGCTGGATGCCGAAGATGTGCTTCTTTTTTTACCAGAAGAAGCAGAAAGAGTCCAAGAATAATCCATCACGGATCCGGATCCGCATGTTCCAGACACAGATGTAACATCAGACCCAGATGAAGTACCACCTAAACCTACACCCATTCCCACAACCAGTCCTAAGCCTAAGCCTCTGCAAGCCTAAAGCCATTCCAGAAGCAAGCAAGGAAGGCCCACTACCATCAACACAACTTCACATGTCCCTTCGCCAGCCCTAGATCTAGAGTCCGAATCTCCTCCTGGTAAGGAACATCCTCCCTCTGCTTCTGAACTTTCTATTGCTCTTCGGAAAGGTACTAGGGCTAGTACACTTCACCTTATTTCTAATTCTGTTTCATATAACTCTCTTTCCCCTTCTTTCTATGCATTTGTGTCCTCACTTTCTCTGTGTCTATTCCCCAAAAATGGCAGGATGCAATTATGAATAAACGGTGGAAAGTTGCAATGATGGAAGATTTAAGAGCATTAAAATGATACATGGGACTTTGTTTCACTTCCACTAGGCAAGAGGTCCATAGGGTACAAGTGGGTATTTATAGCCAAGCAGACAATAGATGGGACTGTGGATCGGTACAAGATAAGGCTGGTTGCTCGTGGATTTACCCAGACATATGGGATTGATTACCAAGAAACTTTTGCTCCGGTTGCCAAGATGACCACAATCAAGGTTCTTTTGGCATGTTCCGTACACTATAACTGGGATTTACAGCAGCTAGACATGAAGAATGCCTCTTCCTCCATAGAAAACTTACTAAGGGAGTTTACATGGATTGTCTACCTGGTTTCACAGATGCTAGCACCAATGGGAATGTATACAAGTTAAACGCTCTCTATATGGCCTAAAACAGTCTCCTATAGCAAGGTTCGGGAGGTTTCACAAAGCTATGGTTGCATATGGTCATGTTCAGAGTAATGCTGACCATACCTTATTTATCAAGACCTCATTTGGAACTTTCACAACCCTACTTGTAAACGTTGATGATATCATTGTTATTGGGAGTAATGATGACGAAATCAGGAAACTGAAGATGTTTCTGGGAATGGAGTTTGAAATCAAGGATCTTGGAAAACTCAGGTACTTTCTTGGGATTGAAGTTGCCTGATCTACAAAGGATATCTTTCTCTCTCAAAGAAAGTATGTCCTTGATCTCCTTTCAGAAACAGGACTGCTAGGGCACCGACCATGTGATACTCCACTAGATCCCAATACTAAGCTCAGGGAGAAAGAAGGAACACCGACAGATAAAGGCAAGTACCAGCAGTTAGTTGGAAGACTCATTTACCTATCACATACAAAGCCAGACATTGCGTTTGCAGTGAGTTTTTATGCATGATCCCTACTCTACTTATATAGAGGCAGTCTATAGGATACTACATTACCTAAAGGCAGCTCCAGGAAAAGGAATCCTACTTTCACCTCATAATTATCTAGAAGTGAAGGCCTACACAGATGCAGATTGGGCAGGCAGTCCAGACCGTAAGTCGATCTCTGGTTACTGCACTTTTGTGGGCGGAAATCTGATTACTTGGCTCAACAAGAAGCAGAATGTAGTGGCCCAATCCAGTGTGGAAGCAGAGTTCAGGGCAATGGCTTAGGGAATATGCGAACTCTTATGGTTGCGAGGCTTACTTAGAGAGTTAAAGGTTTAATGTTCTCAATCCATGACTCTGTTTTGTGATAATAAAGCAGCTATTAGCATTGCTCATAACCTTATCCAGCATGATCGGACGAAGCATGTCGAGATAGACCATCACTTCATCAAGGAAAAGTTAAAAAGTGGTCAGATTCAGATTCCATTTGTCAGATCAGATCAGCTGGCAGACATCTTCACCAAAGGATTACTTGGGAAACCCTTTCATATGATGTTATCGCTAGCAATACCGTATGAAGATGGACAATCTGCCCATAAATGATAAGGAGTTAGAGGCTCGCCCTCGTCCGCTCAGGAGGGTAGCAACAGCGGCAGCAGCAGCAGCAACAGCCAATGTAGCTCATGCAAAAGAGGCAGGGGATGATGGTGATGATGATGATGATCAGATGGAGGACGTTCCAGCACTGGCACCACAGCCCACACCTGTAGCGGGACCATCATAGCCTCCTCCCGATACCATGATGGGTATGTTTACGGAGATTCAGGATGCCCAGCGTGAGATGAGCCGTGACCTAGAGCGCCTTTCTCGCAGCCTCAGAGTCACGCAGGAGCAGGTACACTGGCTCAGGGTTGCTTATGAGCGTGACTATGACATCACTGACCCTATTCCTCCTATGCCCCCATCCCCATGATAGGTCTTTTATTTTCTCTCCCTCATAGCATGGTTTTTATATAACAGGATAACCGTCCGGCTTGTGGACTGTACCCTATAACACCATTAACATTTACCCTTTGAATATTTTACGATTATACAATTTTCTTCTTACTTGTTATGGAAATTTATGATCATTCTGCTTGTCACTATGGTTTCCTCACTAGAGCATGTCATTTATTAATTCCACCTTTAGTATAGTATATTATGCTCTTTCGTATTTAGTCTCAGACATCAAACAGGTGCTTAAGGTATGTTTTTATTAAGACTTTTAATTTTTCCTATCTCAGTTCATTGACTCAGTCAAGTGCATGTATGGTTTGTTGGACAGAGCCTAAGAGCTCTGATACCAAGTTATCACACCCCAATTCCGACTGAACCAGAAGTGTGAGTGAACCGTCACTGAACCAACGGCTCACACCAGGATTTCAATAAGACCGTGTCCACTCATACAAACCATTGCACATAACCATAATCAAAATATAATAAAATACAGCGGAAGTTCTTAAATTAAATGAACTGAATTCGCAATTGATAATTTAAATAAAATATCCAGTTATTTTCCATATCAAAACTTAAATAAATATCCTTACATCAATTTGTAAATCCAACTGAAAATAAATAAATAAACTAAACAAATCCTAGAGATACACGCAGAAAGGGCACTCGCATGAAGCGTCATGCTCTTCCTCTCCTGCTTGCACTTCTAAAGCAGCAATACCTCCATACGCCAGAGCATCCATATAGTCGTCCACAGTATAACCTGCATCAACATCTAAAAATAGTGTGTACACAAGGGTGAGCTCACAACTTAGCTCAGTAAGACAATCAGACAATGCAACAAACATATGCATGAATTTCATTTATATTATGATCTAGTTTAAGTTTGCAATGTGCTATAGAAAGGATTGGCGGCCACCGCACCTCTATACACGAGTGTGTGAAGCCGCCCAATAGATCAAACACCACTGTCGTCCCACATGCACCCTATCATGAAATAGAGATAGAGATAAAGCGTCCAGATCAAACACCGCCAACACTTCTTCTGATACTCTACCCATACCAACACGTAAGCCCCTATTGACGAGGGCTTGCAAACTGGGCTCGCAACTAACCAATCCTATATGTCACCATAGTAGGCCCTATCCCAGCACAGCTCCCTACGGCATAAAGAAAAAGCTAGAGTCTAGTGGCCAGGCCGGAGACCACAGTGCCACTTCTTCCCCCTGATACCTTACCCGCACCAAGCATGCTAAGACAGAACGATATGAAAAGGTGCTAGTGTGAGGAATGATCCCAAACCCCAGGCCCTTCCCATTCCACACACCAACGAAAACAATCACATGCCTAACAGTCACATCCTAGCATAGCGAGTATGCATGAACAATAATAATAACTGAAAGTAAAGGATGACATGCGAGTATGCACAAACATCAGTCCACAGAATCATAGTTATTAACAACGTTTTACGGTTATTAAATTATTACGGTTTAGGTCCGATTCCCTTACTTGACGCTTGTTTAATAGCTTGCTCCACGTCACAGAATCCAAACTTGCTATCATAAGGTCCTATACGATGTTAGGGCTGAATTAGAATAGTTTTCTTAGGATTTACGTTGGTCGGAAAACCAACTGGGTCAAAAACATTCCTCACAGAGTAGACCGGTCGTAGGTACCGGTCGCAGGTACCGGCCGTGGCACTGTGGGGAAAGGTGCGACCGGTATGGTCAACCAGTCCCCACAGACCAGCCTCCGGGAGATACCGGTCGCAGGTACGGGTCGCATAGGGTGCGACCGGTATGGTCGAACGGTATATCTCCGTAAGACCATACACCTGGTTATCGCCTTTCGTCGGTCACCCCCTATTGATTCTAGGGTTTCTCCTATACATTCTAGGTCTGAGCACTGAGTTAGAGTTGTTTCCAACTCCATTCAAGTCCTAGTTTCGATGATCTTCAACCTAGAACTTGAATCTAGGGTTTACCGACTAGATTAGGGTTTGACGGCAAAATATGGTTTAGATCAATACCTCGCTTTGCATGGTATTGATCCAAACATGACCAATCATTCTAGAACGCTTAATGTAGAGCAAGGTTTAAGCACTTACCGTTGGTTCGCGGTAACGTGTTATTCGTCCAACAGCAATGGCGGCTCTTCCCTCTCCTTCCTAGCTTCTTCTCCTTCTTCAATATCTTTCTCCTCTCTATGGTTTGTGAGGATCAATGAAAGGGATTTTAGGAGGTTTAGGAGTCCTTATATAGGCTAGGGTTGAGTTTAAGAAGCCTCTTAACATTAGGAAAGTCCTTCGGTTCGAATGGAAAGTGGGACCCGTAGAGATCTGTTTCCAGATCTATGTGGTCTGCTGTGCAAGCTATACTGGTCGACCGGTACCATCGACCGGTATGAAATATTTCATACTTTGAGGTCCGTTTTTGTACCTGATTTTCATCCGCGCGTCCTGTCTGGCCCGGTGATGATTGAAAGGCCTGTTACGACATGAATGAAAGGTTTAGATCGGGTTCATGGAGTGCGGGTCTTACATTTATGGTTTGTTTAGATCGGTTATTATAGGTTCTCTTTATTGTTAAGATTTATTTCCTAAATTGTCTAGATTTACTTTCCTAATTAGCTTATGAATGTAATTTGGAAAAGTTTCCTAAATTATTGTTTTTCCTCCTTGATTATAAATAAAGGAACCACAGGAGGAGGAGAAGAATAATCGGTTCATCCTCTTCTAAGAAGTGAACCTCTCTCTTTTCTTCTTTCTCTCTTACAGTTTCTGTGTAACTGTTTTGCTTTTATTGTAAACTGCAACATATGATATTGTCTAAGTTGTGTATACATGATATATATATGCATCAACTTAAGGGGGAGTGTTGTAATCCATAGCCGATTCAGGGTTCAGGAGTAGTCTTGTATTTTTCCCTTTCTTTATTATCATTAGGGTTTATCATTATGAGTCCACCTTAACCGACCTAATATAAGTGGCGGCTAAGGAGGGGCATGGTTGTAATTTGGTTACCAATGTTTTATTATAAATAAAAAGGCTAGGTGAGGGAGAATATTATCTCACTCATTCATCACCCATCTCTGATTCAACGCATTATCCAATTTTTTATATGTTTCTAATAAACCCAGGTTAACACTAAGGTGGGGTGAAACAAGGTCGCTAGAAACCTCACTGTTTTCCCGAAAAATATTTCTCAATCAAATGTGCACTCAACTTGCAGACGATCACACTATATGTTGAAACACTTTGGTGACGTCTGAACTAGCACCCACTACTTCGCTTGCACTTCGACTTGGCACCAAGGTTCTCACAGCTACAAGGCGACCCAAGGTGTTGGAGGGCTGCCGGACGCCTAAGGCGGCCTAATTTCCAAGGCGCCACCAAGGCACCTGGACGCCTAGGTGACTTGTCAACCTTGCTTGGCACACTTGCAAAAATACCAACTGGCTGGGGCACCCCAATTGTACTAGTTTACAATTTTGTAACATACCCACCTAGCAACCAACAACTTGGTCAGGCCTCCCAAGTATGTACATCTACCTTGTAATGAGACACTTCAATACGATGCAAACGTAACAGCACAAACACATGACACAGAGTTTACATGGTTCACCTCCACAATGTGTGAAAGGCTACTTCCATGGAGCAATACCCTGAACAGGGTTCCGTATTGTTATGAGTTATCGAGAGGGGGGAGGCCCCCATTGGGATTAGTGATTTAGCTCACAATCCAATTGAAGATCAAACTAGAAAGTTTGAGTAATTTTATAGCAAATAAGAGACAAGTACAAGATGACAAGGATCATAGCGGATCACTTAACTCAAGTATACCATCGAATAAGTTCCCCTTAAAAATAAAATATTTGTACTAAAGATAAACAAAAATAGACCCAAATAGAATAGTTTCCTCACAAAGATAGGAGGAAAAGCATGAGAAAGAAGACTACTAAACACTTATTAGTGTGTGTGTGTGTGTGTGTGTATATATATATAATAGATGAATATAAAAAATACACACACATCTTCTTTTTCCCACTCATCAGTGGGGTGGGTAGGGTGGAGGTGGGGGTAGGAAATATATGAACAAGAAATGGGGCGATACTTTGGGAAAATCTACTAAAAGAAAGAAATATGAATACACTGAAAACTTCAAGGTCCCAAACCAACTAGCTCAGCTAAGGCCCTTTTTGGTTTCATTTCAAATTCATTTTCAATTTCATGGACCTATTCCATTTAATTACACGGTTTGGTATCATTTCAACACCTAATTTCAATTTCAATTTCAATTGAAGTTGTGAAATACATTGAGATCCATTTCATCGATTTCACGGGTTTTTCTTCCCTTCATCTCCCTCTCTCGCTTCCAACCTTCTAGTGAGCACTACATCAGACCCATAACCCACAACATTAGTTTTAGCGACTTGGACGTTGATCTTAATTTCCGCCGATCAAAGATGATCGAAGAAAAGCGTCGCTTACCTGGTATCAGAGCGCGTTGTTAAAAGAGCCATGTGGCCAAAAATCTACATAGCCAAACAATCTCTAGGAATCTTAAGGTAAAACAAAAGATCACATCCTAGAAGGAAAAGACAAAAAAGTTTTGAAAACACGTAAAGGTTTTTAAAGAAAAAAAAGCGAAACAACAAAAGCTTTTAAAACAAAAGTGATCTTAAAAGCTTTGTAAAAAGACAAAGGAACACCTCAATACCATTCTTACACACGGTAAGGATTGTATGAAAACATCCAATTGTGCCTCCATTTACATCCTTACAAATTGGTTCTTTATAATAGTAGTTCCTTGTCTCATGCAAGTTTCAATAACTCTCTCCCATTGTTTTATAGTATGACTCATTAGTTTTATACCTCCGTAGTTATTGCAACTCTGAATATCACTTTTCTTTTTATAAATTGGAGCCACAACACTTCTCCTCCATTCATCTAGCATTTTCTTTGTGCTCATTATCTTATTGAACAACTTGGTTAGCCAAGATATTTCATAGATTCTTAGGCTCTTCCAAATTTCTATTGGGACCTCATCTGGGCCTAGTGCTTTACCTACATTCATCTTCCTTTAAGCTTCTTTTACTTTTGACACCCTAATTTTTCGTATATACCTACGACCTACGGTGTCTTGATGGGTAATGCAGCCTTCTGGGACACTATTACTCAAAGTGTCTTCATTTAATAGGTTGTAGAAATAACATCTCATTTTAATATCTCAATCCCTTACTTGAACTCTACCATCTACACTTTTAATATATCTAACATGGTCTAAATCTCTACATTTCCTTTCCCTTATCTTATTTATTTTATAGATAGTTTTTCTCCCTTCCTTTGTGCTTAAATTGTTATAAAGATCTTCATATTTCTTCACCCTTATTTTCCCACATCTTTCTTGACTTCATTTCTAATAAGTCTATACCTTTTTAGATTCTCTATATCCTTTGTCGTTTGTCATATCTTAAAACTATCCTTCTTAGCTTTACGGCTGCTTGAACCTCATCATCCCACCACCAAGACTCTTGAGGGAATGTCATTTTTCTTTCGATATGCTTAAGATATCTTTAGCAACTTTCTTAATACAAGCAGTCATCTCCTTCCATATTGTATTAGTGTCTCCGTCAAAGTTTCACTTCTCTTGTTTAACCACATTATCAGTAAAAGCTTTTGATGTATCTTTTTTTAAGCTCCACCACCTTATCCTAGGGCCAAAAAACTAACATTTCTTACGACTCAGCATAATGAAACACATATCAATGCCCAATAATTTATGTTGCATGGTTAGGTTCTCCCCTTGTATAACATTACAATCCCTACATAATAACCTATCAGAAATTCTAGTTAGAATGAAATCTATTAGCTACTATGATACCCATTTTTGAAGGTGACTAAATGCTCCACTCCCCCTTCAAAGTATGTGTTAAAAATGGATAAATCATACACTACAGTAAAGTCTAAAATTGAATTCCCCTTCTCATTCCCCACTCCAAAACCATATACTCCATGTACAACTTCATGACCTCTACGGTCTTTCCCCTACATGGTCATTCAGATCACTCCCTATTATAATCTTTTCTCCTTGTCTAAAACTTTACACTAATCCATTCATGTCTTCCCAAACTTTTAGCTTATTACTTGCATTCAATCCTACTTGAGGTGCGTAAGCGCTAATTATACTGACAGCCCCTTTCTCTAATACCGGTTTAATGATTATAATCCTATCACCGAATTTTTTAACATCTACTACATCATTCTTTAAATCTTAATCCACTACTATGCCCACTCTGCTGCTATTACTTTTATCCCCCGTATACCAAAGTTTAAAGTTGTCCAACTCCTTAGTTTTTTTTTACCTTTCTATCTAGTATCTTGAATACAAGCTATGTTAATTCTTATTATCCTCATAACATCTATCCATTCTAGACTCATACCCGTTAAAGATCCTATGTTCCAAGATGCTAATCTAAACTACACAGATGGACTACCTTTTTTACTTGCACTCGTCCATGGTACGATAACCCTTGCCTACTTGTCACCGCATCCGAGAGCCAATGTGGCGGCCCTTGCCCACTTTTCGCTACACTAGAGTCCAAGTGTATCACGTCATTTACAGAGAACGCCATAGTATTATACTAAACTCTAAGGAACCAATTTATAGAAAACATGAAAAAGGGCATATGCAATGCATGAGGCTCCCGCCATTGTGGGGTCTAGGGAGGCCGCGTACATTGGCCCCATACCCCCACTTCGTGGAGAGGCTATTTCTAAAAAATTCAAGATAAATTTTCACAACTTTTCAAAATCTCTGAGGAATCAATTTATTCAATCTACTTTCGGGACCTGATACAAACATCATTAAAGCAGTCCAACAATCGGTTTCTCAGAGTTTTTGAAGAACATCCACGACTTTATCATGATCATTAAAAAAAATGTAGCATAGTGTGTGTGTGTGTGTGTGTGTTTGTGTGTGTGTGTCTGTGTGCGCATGTGAGCGCGCGATCGTGCACACGTGTCGTGCGTACATGCATGCAAAGGGCCAACAGGTAGCAAATTACGTGATAGCCATGTGTATTCCATGCACTTGACAGTTGTAAGTATTAAATATGGCCCATCCCGCAATGTGCGGATAACCAACATAAACTTATTAGTGAATGATGAACGAGTACCTGCCCTAAGCCAACAACACCAATAAGTTGCAGTGTCTTCTCCCATTCTGCAATCAAATATATATAGTTTTAGTGTATGCAAATTTGTGATCAATTTAAAATCTCTTAAATGGATTCAGAAAAAATAAAGAAAAGATAAAATTTTGATGGGAAAATTTACAAAGTTCTTCCAAGTAGCTGGTTCCTAACAATTATGCTATAAGTCTCGAAGTTGAAAACATGGCTCATAGTTGCCTTCTTTTGAATTTCAAGCATCAACAAACTTCACAACAAAAAAGAAAATTTATCTCACCCATTAGACTAGTTTGAAAAAAGTTTCACTATAAAAGAATATATAGGTCTTGTTTTTTAAGAGGGATAAATATGTCATGTTATAAAATAACTTATTGGCCTTTTGTCAGATTCTTGGTTCTTAATCTTGGTCAAGTTATCTTGGTTTTGACAAGATCTGAGATGAAACCTTGGGTTTAAACAGGTTTCAACAGGCTGCGACATGTTTTGTAGGTTTCAACCAAGATTTTCGCCTCGGTTTCGACACTGGTTTTGACCTCGGTTTAAACAAAGGTTTCGACCTAGGTTTGATTTTTCGGTCCAAAAATATCCTTGGTTTCAACCAAAAACTGGGATATCTCGATTTCGAGGCTGACCAAAACCGGCCTCGAAACTGAGATTAAAGAACCTAGGTCAGATTTATCTAGACCTTTCCGCATCAAGGTGAAGTCAAACATTTTAAATTTGAAAAGAAGGCACCCTGGGGAATTTTCAACTTTGAGGCAGCTTTTAGGAAATATTGTTGAAGTAAGGAAGCCTCTTGTAATTCTCTCATTTTGTTGAGCATAGCTCTTCTGAACATTGGAATAAAAACCATGAGGAATAATCATCAAGAAAGAGCCATAAGTTCGTGAGAACAAACTTCTTTTGGGGGGAAAAAAGCAACCCAATTAACAAAGGACAGACCATCCAACAAGTGAAACAAAGCAATTACAGTAATATTAAAAACAAATGAGGACTCATAAAATAAAATGGGGGCCATCGTAGCATATTAGTATTGCTGCTTAACTGTTTCACAAAACATAGATCTTCGCAGAAATTGTCTGAAATGAGGAGCATCAAGTAACATGGTTGTGATATATAACAAAGCTGTTCTCATGGCACATATTCAGAAGAAATCCTACAAAGTGCTGTGTCAATTGCCGTCATTAATTACAGTGACATACTAGATTCAAATAGCACCTAATATGCAGATCAAAAATTGGAGAAAAAGGATCCATGTAGCCGACCCCATTTAGTTGGGATAAAGCTGAGTTGAGTCGAGTATGCAGATCAAGAATTCAAGATGTTGACACCTCGGTATACAAATAAAAATGCTGATGTGATGTTACTGTAAACGAATGGGCTGACATATCAGCGGCATTCTCAGACTTATTTTTTATTTAACAAAGCTATTATATGATTCTGTCCATGTGGGACCAACACAAGTGGGAAGTCAGGGTTAACCATCAGCCCATTCCATGACAGCAACCATCAGGCTAGTAGAACTCACATATCTCCTCTGGCTATTTGGGGTTCTCTGTTGGAGGGAATCAATGATCCACATCCATTTTGGAATCCAATGCTAGAGAAAGCGGAATGGAGAGCTTTCTAGTGGAAGACGGGATACCGGATACCTAGCTATTGGAGGGAGGTTATCTATCATGTAGAGCACTCTTAACAGCATCTTTATTTATCTTTTTCTGATTATGTTGTTACAAGTGTTTGCATCTAACATTGTTGTCAAAAAGACAAAAAATTGCTCACAACTTTGAGAAGATAAAATACATTTCATTGGGTTCTTTGGGATGGTGTGGCTTCTCATTGATAAAAAGAATTGCTCTCAACCTGTTAAGGTGGAGATAGATTTGCAAACCAAAAAGAACGGAGTTCTGGGGATCCAATTTATGAGAAGAATGAACAAAAGTGGTAACGCCTCCAAACCGGGTCTAAGGCATCACAAATCTAATCTTCAGGATCTTGTGCCTGATTGAAAATTGGTTCTAAAGGTTTCGTTTAGCAATTTACCTATTGTACGGTGGAAGGTCATTACATAAAAATATGGGACTGTTAGTGGGAATTGGAACTTCAAGACTAAGAATCACTGGAAGAATATCATGAAATCCCATTATCAATCTTTCCTGGACAGCCTTTAGGGTGGCTAATGGGACAAGAATCAGATTTTGGAAGTTAAATGTTTTGAAGAGACCTTATGTGTTATATATCCTAGATTGTGTCGGGTGGCTCCCATAAAAGACATTTTGGTGAGTGGCTCTACTAAAGTGATGAGTGAATTTGCTATATATCCCCCTAAGAACAATGTTTTTGAGTGGAAAATTAAAGATTGTGCTGATCTCTTACAGATATTATAAAGTTACTGTCTATAGCTGCTAAATTGATCGAACTAGGGAAAATGCAACTATTTAGAAGGATGGTATGTAAAGAATATTTACTGTTTGGTCAATTAAGGTTTTTCATAAAACGATCTGATGCAAACACGAATGGATCAAAGTTCTGGAGTTTGGCAGCAAGAGTTTATACATTTGTTCAGATTCTATCTCTTGATAGGCTTCTTGATAGGCTTCTGGCATTTGATCAGTTAATGAAGAGGGTTTAGATTAACGAGCTCCCAATAAAAAAAATAAAAAAATAGAAAAAAGAGTAGGAATTAGAAGCATATATGCTTCAAAAAAAAGTCGCATGTTTTTAAAATCGAAATTGTTAGGTTGCCATATCATGTGGAACTTCTACTTGGGATTATTTAATCTGGCATGGAGAGGGTCCAGAACTAAAGTTGCTTTTTACTGCGAAGGAAGATATAGACAGCATCTGATCCCCTTCACTGTTCACTCTCTCTTCAGGACCATGGATGGAATGGAATAAAAGATCATTGGATCAGAAGACCATGAACTTTACCAGTGTTGAATCAGAGAATGAGAGAGATTAATTATCTCCTCACTCAGCCTTCTTATTTATAATGAAATCATGAAAAAGAAGATTACAAATATATCCCTAATGATAATAAAGGAAAAGAATAAAGAAAAAGAAATAAAAAATTACAAATATGCCCTTGAACATAAATTACAATACTCCCCTCAAGTTGGTGCATACATATCATGCATACCCAACATGGACAATATCATGGAAATGGTTTCCCATGTAAACCATTAGTGAAAATGTCTGCCAGCTGATCCTCTAATCTGATGAATGGAATCTGAATCTGACCACTTTCTAACTTCTTTGATAAAGAGACGATCTATCTCAACATGCTTAGTCCTATTATGCTGGACTGGATCGTAAGCAATGTTGATGGCTGCTTTATTGTCACAAAACAGAGTCACAGATTGAGGACATTGGACTTTCAAGTCTCCGAGTAAGCCCTTCAACCATAAGAATTCACATATTCCCTAAGCCATCACCCTGAATTCTACTTCTACAGTGGAACGAGCCACAACATTCTGTTTCTTGCTGTGCCAAGTGCCCAAATTTTCACCCACAAAGGTATAATAACCTGAAATTGATTTTCATTCAGGATTGTCTGCCCAGTCAACATCGGTATAAGCCTCCACTTTGAGATGATCATGTGGTGAGAGTAGAATCCCTTCCCCTAGAGCAGCCTTTAGGTAATGTAGAATCTTATAGACTGCCTCCATATGTGTTGAATAGAGATCATGCATAAATTAACTCACCACACTCACTGCAAATGCAATATCAGGCCTGATATGTGATAGATAGATAAGCCTTCCAACTAACCGCTAGAACCTGCCTTTATCCGTCGGTGTCCTTCTTTCCCCCAGAGCTTAGTATTGGAATCCAGAGGAGTATCACATGGTCGGCACCCAAGTAATCCTATCTCTAAATAAAAGATCGAGGACATACTTTCTTTGAGAGAGAAAGAAGCCTTCTGTAGAACGAGCAACCTCAATCCCAAAAAAGTACCTGAGTTTTCCAAGATCCTTGATCTCAACTCCTTCCCCAGAAACCCTTTCAGTTTCCTAATTTCATCATCATTATTTCCAGTAACAACAATGTCTCATCTACATATACAAGAAGTGTAATGAAATTTCCAGATGTATGCTTGATAAACAAAGTATGATCAGCATTACTCTGAACATATCCAAATGCTATCATAGCTTTGTGAAATCTACCAAACCATGCTCTATGGGACTGTTTAAGTCCATAAAGAGAACGTTTCAACTTGTATACCTTCCCTTTGCATCTGTAAAACCAGGAGGACAGTGTCACACCCCAAATCTAGACTAACCAATGGTGTGATGGACGGTCACAAGAACCAACGGTTCAAACTAGGATCTCGTATAGGCCGTGCCAACTATGTTAAACTAAAACACATTCCACAATAATAATCAAAGATAATAAAGTAAATAGTGGAAGTCTTATTAATAATGAACTGAAGTCTACATGATAAATAATTAAATAACCCAGTTATCTCCAAGTAACCAAAACATAATTAATACATATTACAAGTATCAAAATACGAAAGTTAACACTAAGCGTAGACATAGTTGAAACACTCGTTTGACGAGCCATATTCATCATCTATAGCTTGCTTGTCCATAGCCGCCACATGTCCACACGTTGGCGTATCCATGTAGTCTTCAATCGTAACCCCTACAACATAAAAAACTAAAAAGAATTGCGCGTGCGAGGGTCAGCTCTCCAACACGAGCTCAGTAAGTGAACAAAACAATGCAACAAACATATGTATGCATTCAATTCATATCTTTGGTCTGGTTTTAAGTTTGCAATGTGCTATAGAAAGGTTTGGCGACCACCGCACCTCTATACACGAGTGTGTGAATCCGCCCAATGGATCAAACACCATTGCTGTCCCACAAGCACCCACCATGGAATAGAGATAGGGCTAAAGTGTCTGGATCGCACACCCCAACACTTCCCCTGATGCCCTACCCATACCAATACGCAAGCCCCTGTTGGCAAGGGCTTGCAAACTGGGCTCGCAACTAACCAATCCTAATACCATCCAAATGTATCTACGGCCTTACCCCAGCATCCCTCAATAAGACTATAGAGATAAAGCTAAGGCCCCCGGTAGAGTCAAAGACCACACGGTCCGAGACCACCTCCCTTAATGACCTACGACGTAATAGTTCCGCTAAGGTAATGGGAATACGACGATGTCAGTGGGCAAGACTTGAGCAAAGATAGAGCTAGAGTCTGATGACCAAACTGAACCACAATGTCACGTCCTCCCCCCATGCTCCACTCGTATCCAGCACACTAACCATACACACAATTACATATCTATTCCTAGCATCATCATCATCATGTTATAAATAAACAGAAATAAATATGCATGAGCAAAATATAACAGTAATATTAGATGACATGTGAGATGCACATTACAAGCAAACAAACTTAAAATCAATCATGACATTGGATTCAATAAAATAAAAAGCAGTTTGTTATTAACCAATTAGTTTAGGTCTTGTTCCCTCACCTTTGATTGATGTTTGTTTCTCTCCCAAGCTTTGGAACTCACTTTGAATCTATTGGGAACCTAAACTATTAATGTATTTAAGTTAGGGTTCAAGTTTACCAAATTACAGTAGTCGAAAACCTTGTCTAGTTTCAAAATATACTTGCAGTTATCGTATGGTTGATCCCTGTGGTAGACCATGTGGTCTCAATATATGCGACCACATGACATACGGTCGATCCCATGGTCGCACTACATGCGACCGCACGTACAATCACACGATTTCTGGGAACTTCCCGAATAGCTGTGGTCGACACACTGGTCACCCTATGGTCGACCATAGCTACGACCATACAAGTTTGGTCTGATTTTTACTTCTAATACGAGTTCCTCCTCTGGGCTCAACAATAAGGTTCATCTAACGATCAGTTTATGTCATTAAATCACAGTTTTTCCCTCATCCATTATCCCTAACCTATTCTCTATGGTTTCCCATAGAAAACCTATAACCGAAATCGTTGTATTAAGTTCCACATATCAACTTGAAAAAAACCTATTCAATTTGATTTACCCTACATAGTCAAGTCCATACCTTAAGTTTGTTGTAGAGAGATAGAACTCTTTTCTGCAAAAACCCTTCTCCAAGCTTTCCTCCCCTTTTCTTTTTCTCCTTATCCTCCTCTCTCTCTCCCTTAGGCTTAAGGTTTGAGATTGATCCAGAAGAGTGAGAGAGGGTAGAGGGACGTCCTTTATATAGAGGGAAAACTTCCATGTAGAGTCCCTCTACAATAAGGAAAGAGATCCCCTTTGATTTGGAAAGTTTCCAAATCACGGAGTCGGTTCTGGGTTCATACGATCGATGGTGTAGTCGCATAATCCGTCGACCATACAAACCAAAACATGCGACCACACGTTGTGCGGTCTCAACTTAGTCAACCATACCCCTCAAAAATGCGACCATACGTCCAAAATTTACTGGTTTTTAGTTTTTTACTGGTTGCTACCTCATCTTGTGGTTTCTTCATGCAATTGGTTCACTTGAGCCGATTATGATGGAAATATCGGTCATGACAAGAGAACGTGAGGTTAGACCGGGTTCATGGCATGCTAGTCTTACAGACAGTCCATATAGACTTCCTCTATAAGTTCGCCACGAAGGAAGGTGTTGCAGTTTATCAAAGAAGAAAAACAAATAACCAAAAACCGCAACAAGGAGAAGAAAGAAATAGATGAAGAGAAACAATACTTAGAGAGGAGGAGTCGATAATAATTCTATCCTCCTCAGCTACACTTTTATATATATATTAGCAAAGGAAATATAGAAAACAGTAAATATTAGGAAATTTCCCTAAATAATTCTATCCACCTCATTGCAGGTTTGGCGCTGGCTTTTATATCAATTTGGAACTCAACGGCAAGGATGTTGCCTCCCCTTAAGCTCTATTCTTGGTGGCAACAATCATACTTCCAAATCTCCGAGAGATCTCAGCAAAATCTTGAAAATCTCAACAATTTCGAGATCTCAAAATCTCGAAAATCTCAGACCTAACCGAGACGGGGTCGACATCCGAGATTTAAAACCTTAGCAGCAATCAAGTAGAGGTCTTATGTTGGGGTCCCTATGGGTTTCAGGTTTTATTCTAATTCCATAACAATATTTGAAATGAGCGAAACCATCGACGATTTGAGGGTAAGCGGGTTCCGCTGGAGTGGCTATGTGATCGTCTCAAACAGGACTTGTCCAAATCAACCCCATGCATCAAGTATTCTATTAATAATTTGGACGACCTTCAAATCACCAGGCGTCTTAACGTGAGTTTTATAGCTCCCTAGAATCCAAGACAGCAAGAACCTCATAGGTGTTGTGGTGTAAGCCGTCTCTAGTGGGATGGACCAACCTTAATATCGATGGTTTTGCCTTGGAAATCTGGGCCATGCAGGGGCAGGGGGTATATTCCATGATCATGAGGGGATCCTTATTCTCTTCTATGAGGATTTATTGGGTATTTGTTCCAGCTATGAAGCGGAGTTGTCCACTCTTCTTCATGGCTTTTAAAAATCCAAAGAATCATTGTATTCCCATCTATGGATTGAGTGTGATTCAACGGTTGTGGTGGCAATTAAGCCAACGGTATTCTGTGGAAATCTCCAGAAATAGCAGTCCCTCAACTCCTATTTGGATACAATCTCTTGGAAGATTACCCATTGCTACAGAGAGGCCAATCCGGTGCCGGATTTCCTTGCTAGGAGTGCGGACCAAGGTGAGATTTTTTTGGTCGCTCGAAAGATTTCCCTATGGCTCTATGCGCGGACTTATCATGGGACTACTAAGGTCGATCAATATTTAGATTCAACACCTAAAATTTGTATACGGGGGTTTGCTTCTCTACTGATGCCAATGACAAAGGTGGAGTTTTTTATTCTATTTTAGTCGGATTTTGCCTCGACTCTTTCTTGTACATTCCTTTTATCTTCTTTTTTTTAATACAATTTTACTGCTCACCTTTAGGCCCCCACCCCACCCCAACCTCCACCTCCCCCCCCACCCCCAAACAAAAAAAAATCCAAAATAAACTATCTAAAATCTAGTTTGTTATCTGTTGCAATCGAAAATCATACCGTCAGTCGAAAGCAATGAAATCCTGCAGTTACCGAAGAGAAGGCAGAAGTGATTGGGCCGAGGGACCCGAGGGACACTCCGATGCCTAAGTTAGATCCAAGTACAAGCAGTCAAGAGCTCAAATAGTTATGAGCTCCAGTTTATAATTTGGGTCATAGAGATAATTCGTGCAACGAAAAGTTAATGAAATATTACCTTTGGGACTGTCTGTATTTATAGAATGGGACATGGAGCCTGTCGTGTAGGTTCTTATTTTTCTCTAAATGGATGAGACACACTGCTAACTATCTTGATCGGACAGATGGGATACTTCCTAGTCCCATAGTTTGAGTAAGAGTAAGGGACTAAGATGCGAATGGCCGAGTCCGAATATTTCGGTATGACAAATGTCCTCCCATCCTCTAGTCCTTCTGTGGATAGGGAGCGCACTAGAATGAGACATGGTCAGCCCTCCCTGAAAATGTTAGGGAGGGAGATGCCTTCATATCGTGGAACTCTTCTGGGGACAGGACTCTTGATAAAAATAGAGCTAGATTAGTCGGCTCCAAACATATAGGAATGGCAACTATATTTTCGCTGTCGTAACCTTCAAGGGTATGACTCCTTGCCAAGGTAAGACTCGGAAACTCACGTACTTGACCGTTAGGGTACACCGAGTGCACTTATCCCTTGGATGGTCATCCTTTTATTCATTCTACCACGTGACAGCTTTGGATTGGTGGGGTATATTTTCCCCCTAACAGTTGCCCTTTGCACCTTCAGATTCTATGGATTCGGAGGTGCAGAAATCATGTAAGTCGCCCTTGCCAAACTTAACAGTTGGCCCTTGCCTCACTGGATTCTGTGGATTTGAAGGGGCAGAAATTACGGAAGTTGGCCTTACCGAACATAATAGTTGCCCCTTGCTTCTCTGGATTTTGTGGATTCAGAGGGGCAGAAATCATGGGGGTCTGCTTCACCGAGTCTTCCCGAATTCTCACTCAATTCCTCAGACAAGGACTCGCCCCCGTGACTCGGCGGCCCATCTCCGCAACTGTGCTACCAAAAGGTTTTAAATAACATGGTTCGGAAGACAAAAAGTTGGAGCCCCGCTTTGCGGGGAGGCGGGTCCGGAGCATGAAAAGACGGACCCACGAGTCAAATAGTCTGGTCGCATTTATTGCGCTCGACGCCTTCCCTATTCGGAAACGCCATGTGGCGCTGTCAATTGAAAGGTCATCTAGGGGTGAACAAGCCCATAAATACCCCTCAAAACTTTCTCATTTCTTACTTCTACGAACTTGCAACTGTTACGCTGCCGGAATCGGAGCTTTGCCAGTCGAACTCTGCACTTTTAGCACCCGTTTCCTTCCAAGCTCATCTCTTCTTTTTATCAGGTAATCTTCTACCCTGTCTCTTTTAATATGTCTTCTTTCGAAAGAATTGAACTGTTCGACTAGAATAGAGGGACTGAAGAGAGGCCTAAAAAATCTGTCAAAAGCAGAGACTTGGAAAACTCCAAGTTAGAAGACGGGTCCAAAGGGGGCTCTGTAGAAACAATAGGTTAAACTGTCGCCTCCGAGACCGAAGAAAGGTCTGAGAAGTCTGACGAGAATGAGGTTGTGGACGACTCGGAGGTTACTGAGTCAGTGGATAAACTTGTACAAAACCCTGAAGAGGAAGAAAACTCTAATTGTCCCTCCAAGGCCGAGGAGAGGAGCCTTCCCAGAGCCATTACCTCCGTCAGTAGGTCAACCCGGCGCAAACGAAACGAACCGGCCAAGGCTTCATTTCCAACCCTTTCAGCCCTCAAATTCGTCAATAAGATCAACAAAGAGAGAACCCTCCTCAGGATCAGACTTCAATATGAGATCCCGTAGAGGGTGAAAGTGCGTATGGCACGTCTCTGTCATAGATATACGTGTATGAGCACATGCTTAAGTCGGGCTTTGAGATTCCCGATAAACCCCATAACTGTGGAGATACCTAAGTCTTACCGCATCGCTCCCGCTTACTTGGCCCCGAATGGGTGATGTGTCTTTTCCTTCATCGTCTTTATTTCACATTTAGGCCGAGTGCCGAGCATGAATCTCTTCCAATATCTATTTAAGTTGAATGCCATGGTCAAGGATAATGCTCGGACCGGATGGTATTATTTTAGTCAAGGAATGCCAAAAGAAACCTGTTGATCTCTAGGAAACCTTCTTCCGCGCATGGGTGGAGAGAGAAATTCCTATTCGTGGAGTTTAAGAACATAAAAAAAGCCCCTCTGCCCCTTGCCAATATTTGGTTGTTCAAGAAGGTAACCTGCTTCAAAAAACTGTCCGAGCTAATCGAGGTTGAGGAAGAGACCCATGGTCAAATGAATGCAGGGCCACAATCCTGGCCTCTGAGTTGGCGAACGCCCAATTCCAGGTAGAGCAAGGGCTATTTGGTGAGCCTTTTAGACTCTTAGAGCTTCTGCATTGTTTATTTCTGCTAATGATCTGGATTGTTTTTCTAGTCTTCATAATCTTGCAAGGAGGTTTGATGTGGAGATTTTGATGAAAGCCCAAGACGCCGTGGCTTCCACTCGGAGCTGTCAAAGTTGGATTGAGCCAACTGGGGAAACAAGGGGGTCACCACAAGGGCCATGCAGGCTTCCTAGGACCGAGTCGACCGACACAAATGTCCCTTGAAGCAAGGCCAGGGGAGTTCAGGCAGCAAACAGCCGAAGGAAGTTGTTGAACTTCCCCCCCGAGATATTAGCCGCTCAGAGGACTTTGTCCCTCAGCAGACCCCGGCCAACAGGGGTAAAGGATATGCCTCCCCCCAATCAGCGGAGAACACTACAAGGGAAGCCACTCCCAAAAAGGGGGGAGACAAGGTTGGCGATGGTGCAACCCCTTTCATCCCTATTTTCGATCTGACTCATGTTGACTCCGTCTTCATCAAGCTGGAGGCCGCCAAGGCCCTGGTGCTGGAAACCCACCTGCCGAGGGACATCACCTATGCAGCTTCCTTGACAATTGGAGAAGTCACAGAAAAATACTATTCTATCACTGCTCAAATAAGGGTTTAAACTTCCACACTGTTGCTCATATATTTTTTGCAAATGCTGAGCTGTTCTTCTTGTTCTTCTTCTTGTCCGGCAGTTGGCCATTATCACTGCCGACTTCTTATGTCAATGCGAGGCTCTACAGGGCAACGTGACTTCCATTGTTCAAGGGTAGAAGAATGCCACCGCCACCTACGATTCTCAAGTAGAGTCAGTAAAGAAAATGTCAACCGAGCTGGAGGAGGTCAAAACGGCTTTGGAGGCTGAGAAGCAGAGGTCCTAGAGGGCGGAGCGGCGGCAGAAGACAGCTGAGGAAACATGGGCTAAGTCTGAGGATAGGGCCAATAACATCGAGGAGGAGATGGACTGATTGCGGGACAGTATTCCTGATTTGAAGGAGAGGCAATCAAGGAGTTCAAGAGGTTGATAAACTTCGAATACCTCATCCTAGTGGAGGCTGTCCTGAGCTTCAAGACAGGCGCCGACCTCATCTGAGTGCTCATCCAGGAGTTGGGGCTCCAGGTTGACTTCTCTCGGTGCACTTTGTATGCCAACGAGGGGGTATGACCGGCGCTCTTTCCAAAGGGATGACTCCCGAGGACCAGGTGAACCCTGCTACCCATGGTGCCGACTTTTCCACTCCTGAGACTATGCAGCCGGCCGACGTCCCTCAAACTCCAGAAGACTCCTCCGTCCCCAATGTGCTTCCTCCGACCCCTGGTGGCGGCATGGACACCGAAGCAAACCCCCCCAAGGAGCAGTAATCGACCAGCCTTCAATGGCTGGTCTTCTTTAAACAATCCTAGTTTTTGGGTCAGCTTTTTGATGTCGACTTATAACTGAACAATATTTTTGCTCTAATTCTAGGTCGGCCCTTTGTGGTCAGCCGTGGTGTAATATATTTTCTTCTTCTGTTCTTATGCTCTTTGCGTAATGTGTACTTGTGGTGTTACTCGTAGTAGGATGTAGTTACCCCTGAAGCTAGCTTGGAACAGCTTTGACTATCAGGCTATGCCGGGATAGCTTAATTGTTATGCCTTAACTTGTATGTTTTTCCTTATTTACTCAAGTCTGCTCGTGGACCTAGATGAGCCGAGCTGGTCAGCAAAAGACTTTGCTGTTTAAAGGAGTTCCTTGGGTCATCCAAGTCTGCTGATGGACCTGGAAGGGCCAAGCTGGTCGATAAAGGACTTTGTTGTTGGGGGAGTCCCTTGGGCCATCGAAGTTTGCTAGTGGACCTGGATGGGCCAAGCTGGTCGGCAAAGGACTCTGTTGTTGTAGGAGTCCCTTGGGGACATTCAAGTATGCTGGCGGACCTGGATGGGCCGAGCTGGTCGGCAAAGGACTTTGATGTTGGGGGAGTCTCTTGGGCCATCCATGTCTGCTGGCGGACCTGGATGGGCCTAGCTGGTCGGCAAAGGACTTTGACCATATCAGGTTATTTGCTAGTCGGCGTAAACTGCTTCCAACTAAATGATTGTAGATAGATAAATGTGCAGGGTCCCTACTTACAATGCAATTCTAAATGAAATTTCAGCGTAATTGCATAATAACAAAACTAATGGAAATGCTGAAAGGTAAATGCCTAAAAAAATGTTAAAAAATGGACGGCCGAGCTACTAATAGTACTTCCTCAAATTGCGTAAGTTCTAAGTCTATGGAATCTCTTGGTCGTCCATTGTTGCCAAGTTGTAGCATCCCAGGCAAGTAGCTCTCAGTACTATGTACGGTCCTTCCCAGTTTGGGGTGAGTTTACCTTACTTGATGGGCTCAGAGACTGCCATTTTGCGGAGTACCAAATAGTCAACTCTAAAAAGGCAAGGTCTCACCTTTGTGTTGTAGTGCTGACCTACATTCTGCTGGTACTTGGCTATACGAATAGCGGATGTCTCCACCGTCGTCTAGTATGTCTAAATTAGCTCAGAGATCGTCCGAGTTGTTTTCCTCTGAGTAGTTGAGTATCCGATATGTAGGTTGGATCACTTCTATCAAGATTACCGCCTCAGTGCCGAAGGCGAGCATGAACGGTGTTTCTCCTATTGGCAACCGAATTGTGGTTCTATAGGACCACACCACATTAGGCAACTCATTTACCCACTTATATTTGGTTTTTTCCAATCGTTTGCTCAGGCCTTGAAGAATTGTGCGGTTGGTTATTTCTGTTTGGCCATTGGCTTGTGGGTAGCTCACCAACGTCTTCTAGTGGTTGATTCTAAACTCGTCACAAAATTCTTCGAATTTCGCACTCGTGAATTGTGTGCCATTGTCTGTCACGAGTACCCTGGGTATCCCATACCGATAGGCAACTGAGTGATGAAAAAATTCTTCAACTTTGGCCTCATGGATTTTTGCGATTGCTTCGACCTCGATCGACTTGGTAAAATTGTCGATGGCCACGATTATATATTTCCTCTGACAAGTTGCCTGAGGGAAAGCACCGAATATGTCCATTCCCCAGACGGCAAAGTATATGGGGTTGGACATTGGCTGTAGCCAAGGTTCAAAATCTCCAAACTCAAGGGTGTCTTAACCCTTGGGAAAACTAAGATTTCCGAGATCTCAGCAAGACACTACACAAAAGCCGCAAAGGCTTAAAATGTGTGTTTCGTCCCTAAAATGATCATTTTAAAGCTTGATACTCTAGAAAACCCTATTTTAGACACATTTAAACCATAACATTGTAAAAAATAATCACACATTGTGGCAAAATCATAGATTCATAATTCATAATTTTATACAAATACTCAAATAATCAATACTCAAAGAGTCAAAGTTTCAAATACTCAAATAAAATGATGCCCCCAACCCCAACTCCCAAGTCCCATCTCCCCATCACTACATCCTAATTTCTAATTCCATGAAGAGTGTCTTAGATGATCTAACTCGTAAATTTGACGATGCCAATTTTCCTCGGACTGAGCAACAAAGTCATGCCACGACATCTTGGAGCGGAAGAAGCGCTCGTAGTCTTCCACATGTCTTCGAAATATCGAATCTTCAACATCTATAAGGACACCTATCCTTGGGTACATATCATCAAAGTGACCAAACTGGGAATTATACCTTGAACTATAACTATAGCGTGAAGATCCAGACACTGATCCCATGTGATTAAATGGTGTCTCTGGCTATGGCAGCTGCGACATGAATATCTGGCCAGCCGGGAAAGAGAAGAGGTTGTCCACTGTTGAAAGAAAAAAATGGTAGAGAATTGAATATCCCTCTACTCAACTTCTTATTTATAATAAAAAACTTGAACGGAAATTAAAATCTTACCCTTATTGTAATAAGGGAATAAAAAGAACATAACAAAAAAATAAAAGCAAATTACAATTATGCTCATTACTAATGGGCGGTAGCTATTACTGTGAATTACGACACTCCCCCTCAAGTTGGTGTATATATATATATCATGCATACCTAACTTGAACAATATATTGTGGAACTGTTCCCCAGGTAAACTTTTCATGAAAATGTTTGCCAACTGATCCTCTGATCGGACAAATAGAATCTGAATCTGACCACTTTCTAACTTCTCTTTGATGAAATAACAATCAATATCCACATGCTTGGTCCTATCATGTTGAACCGGATCTTGAGCAATACTGATAGCAGCCTCATTGTCACAAAACAAAGTCATAGTTGAAGATCAATAATTTTTAGGTCCTCGAGTAGACCCTTCAACCACAAGAGTTCACATATTCCCTGAGCCATTGCTCGGAACTATGCCTCTGCACCTGAACGAGCTACTACATTTTGCTTCTTGCTGCGCCATGTGACTAGATTTCCACCCACAAACGTACAATATCTTGAGACTGATTCTCTATCTAGACTGCCTGCCCAATCAGCATCAGTATAAGCATCCACCCTAAGATGATCATGTGGTGAGAAAAGGATCCATTTTCCTAGAATAACCATTAGGTAATGTAAAATCCTATAGACTGTCTCCAAATGAGTAGAATATGGATCATGCATAAATTGGCTCACCAAACTCACAGCAAACGCAATATCAAGCCTAATGTGTGACAAATATATCAGCCTCCCAATCAATCGTTGGTACCTGCCTTTATCTGTTGGAGTTCCTTCTTTCTCCCTAAACTTAGTATTGGAGTCCAAAGGAGTATCATATGGGCGGCACCCTAATAAACCTATCTCCAAAAGAAGATCTAAAACATACTTTCTTTGAGATAAAAAGATATCCTTTGTAGAGTGAGCAACCTCAATCCCAAGAAACTACCTAAGCTTTCCAAGATCTTTAATCTCAAACTCCTTTCCCAAAAACATCTTCAATTTTCTGATTTCATCATCATTGTTTCCAGTAACAATGATATCATCCACATATACACTGAGTGCCATGAAGATTCCGGAAGTGTGCTTGATAAACAAAGTATGATCAGCATTACTTTGAACATACCCAATGTTATCATAGCTTTATGGAACCTTCCAAACCATACTCTAGGAGACTGCTTAAGTCCATAAAGAGACCGTTTCAACTTGCATACTAATGGGGATGGAATTTCAGAAGACAAGATTGGAAAACAGGGATAGAAGATATCTATGAAACCACCAAGAGAGAAGGGGAGAAAGAAGCTGTAAGACCCGCACTCCATAAACCCAATCTAAACCTCTATTTCATGTCGTAACAGGTCTTCCAATCATCACCGGGCCAAACGGGACGAGCGGATGACAACCAGGTACGAAAACGGACCTAAAAATATGATATTTTTCATATAGGTCTTATGGTACCGGTCGATGGTACCGGTCGACCGGTATGTCTGCGTGGGCAGACTAGTTAGATCCGGAAACGGATCTCTGCGGGTCCCGCTTGTCAAATCTCGAGCCTAGGGACTTTCCTAACGTAGGGAAACTTCCTAAACCCCAACCTAGTCTATTTAAGGACCCTTAAACCTCCTTAGAACTCTTTGATTGTTTCTCACAAACCCTAGAGAGGAGAAAGAGATCGAAGAAGGAGAAGGAGCTAAGAAAGGTGGGAGAGGAGCCGTCGTTGGACGAAGAACACCATAGTTGCGAACCAACAGTAAGTGTTTGAACTTCTCTCTAAGTTAAGCATTATAGATGATTAATCATGAATTGATCAATACCATGCAAGGCTAGGTATTGATCTAAAACTCTTATTTTGCCGTTAAACCTTAATTGTTCATTAAACCCTAAATTCGAATTCTAGGCGATGAATCATAGGAACTAGGACTTGAATGGAACATGAAACAACCCTAACTTGTTGCTCAGGCCTAAAATGCATAGGAGAAACCCTAGAACCAATAATGGGTGACCGACGGAAGGCGAACACCAAGTTGGTGGTCTTCCGGAGGCATACCACTATACTGGTTGCACTATGTGCGACTGGTACTGCAACCGGTACCTCTCGGGAGCTGGTCTGTGCGGGACTGGTCAACCATACCGGTCGCACCTTGCCCCACAGTGCTGCGACCGGTACCTGCGACCGGTATGCACTGTGAGGGTATTTTCAATTCCAGTTGGTTTCCGACCAACGTAAACCCTAAGAAACTAATTCTAATTCAACCCTAACATCGTGTAGGACCTTGTGATAGCAAGTTTAGATGCTGTGACGTGGAGCAAGCTAGCAATCAAGCGTCAGGTAAGGGAATCGGACCTAAACCCTAATAACTTAATAACAGTAAAACGTTGTTAGTAATTATGATTCTGTGGAATGGTGTTTGTGCATACTCGCATGTCATCTTTATTTTCAGTTATTATATTGTTCATGCATACTCGCTATGCTAGGATGTGATTGTTAGGCATGTGATTGTTTTCATTGGTGTGTAGAATGGGAAGGGCCTGGGATCTTGGATCATTCCTTACACTAGCACCTTTTCGTATCGCTTCTGTCTTAGCATGCTTAGTGCGGGTAGGGTATCAGGGGGAGGAAGTGGCACTGTGGTCTCCGGCCTGACCACTAGACTCGAGCCCTATCTCTATGCCGTAGGGAGCTATGCTGGGATAGGGCCTACTGTGATGACATATAGGATTGGTTAGTTGTGAGCCCAGTTTGTAAGCCCTCGCCAATAGGGGCTTACGTGTTGGTATGAGTAGGGCATCAGGGGAAGTGTTGGCAGTGTGTGATTCGGACACTTTAGCTCTATCTCTATTCCATGGTGAGTGCATGTGGGACGACAGTGGTGTTTGATCCATTGGGCAGATTCACACACTCTTGTATAGAGGTGCGGTGGCCTCCAATCCTTTTTATAGCACATTGCAAACTTAAAACCAGACCATAATGTGAATGTTACTCATGCATGTTGTTTGTTGCATTGTTTGATTTTCTTACTGAGCTAAGCTGTGAACTCACCTTTGTGTACACACTATTTTTTAGATATTGATGCAGGTTATACTATGGAGGACTACATGGATGCTCCAGTATCTGGAAGTGCAAGCAAGGGAGGACGAGCATGAAGCTTTATGCGAGAGCCCTTACTGCGTGTACCTCTAAGATGGTTTTAATTTATTTTATTTTTTTCAGTTGGATTTTACAAACAGTGTAAGGATATTTATTTATGTTTTGATATTTGAATAATTGGATAACTTATTTAATTCATCAATAGAGCACTCAGTTCATTTAATTAAAACTTTCGCTGTATTTATTTATATTCTGATTGTGGTTTTGTGCAATGGTTTGTGTTAGTGGACACGGTCTTATTGAGATCCTGGTGTAAACCGTTGGTTTAGTGACGATTCACTCACACTTCTGGTTCAGCTGGAATTGCGGTGTGACAGAAGCTATCAAATAGCAAGAGGGAAAGCGAACTCAAAGCGAGGAAGTGAACAGAAACGTGAGAGAGGAGAGAGAGATCTTACCAAGAGAGGAGAGAATCCGTAGGTTGAGAAACCGAGAGAGAAAAGAGCCGAGGGAGGGAAACCGTGAGCTTTCACTGTTTTTTTTTTTTTTTTTTTTCAATTCATCATTCCATAATTTCATTAATAACAATGACCTACAATCCTGATCCTAATATAATTCTAAAAGCCAATTAGAAAACAGAATCCTAGACTAACTCAAAGACTAGAGTCCTAAACTAACTCAAAGACTGAATTAACAACTCACGTCAAAGGGGAAGAATGGGCCCCACAATGACATAAACTACTAAAATAATAAAAAGAAACTAATCACTGGCCCACATCTTAAAATAAATAAATAACAAATACCTAAAGTAAACTAACGATTCTTACTTAAAACTCCTAAGCATAATTAAACTTCTAAATAAGACTAAATAACTTTTCAATAAAAATTACATAGATCCCAATTAAAGCTTAGAAAGATTCCTATCCAATGGATCTTGGCCTGTATCACATACCTTCCCTTCAGTACTGGCATCTGTAAAACTAGGTAGACAATCCATATAAACTTCCTCTCTGAGCTCCCCATATAGGAAGGCATTCTTCACATCAAGTTGTTGCAAATCCTAGTTGTGATGTACAACACATACCAAAAGGACCCTGACAGTGGTCATCTTGGCTACTGGAGCAAAGATTTCTTGATAATCTATCACATATGTCTTTGTAAATCCACAAGCAACAAGCCTTGCCTTATATCGATCAACTGTGCCATCAAATTTTGCTTAACCGTGTAGACCCACTTGCACCCAAATGGTTTCTTCCTAGGTGGAAGAGAAACAAGATCTCATGTATCATTTTTCTTTAAGGCTCTCATTTCCTCCATCATTGCAACTTTCCATCATTCATCTGTAATTGCTTCTTGCCATTTCTGTGGAATAAAGACAGAGGACATCGAAGATACAAATGCACGGAAAGTAGGAGATAAAGAAGTATATGACACAAAGTTAGAAATTGGGTGAATGGTGCAAGACCTAGTACCTTTACGAATGGCAATGGGTAGGTCAGAATCAAAGGAAGGAACTTCCTTACCTGGTGATAGCTCAATCTCTGGATCCAAGGCAGACGAAGGGACGTGTGTAGTTGCTTTAATGGTAGTAGTCCTTCCTTGTTTGCTTCTGCCATGGTTGTGGCTGTAAACTTGCAGAGATTTAACACTAGGATGTGTGGGAATAAGGACAGAGGAAGGTGAAGAAGGAGGTGTAGAAGGTGCATCTATTTCTTGAACCGAAACAGGTTCCATCTCTAAAACTGAGACTACATCTCTCTCTGGAACCGAGACTGCTGGTACACTGGCTTGAACTTCCTCTGGCACATCTTCAAACATAGGTACATCAGTATTATCTTGCTCCCCCTGAAGATGTGGCTGGTAATACATCTGATGCTCATGGAAGATAACATCTCTAGTGATAAAAGTCCTCCGGGTAAGAGGATGGTAGCACTTATAACCTTTCTGTGTCGCAAGATAGCCAATGAAAATACACCGGAGCCCCCTCAAATCAAGCTTGCCAGGAGATTGATGATTGCGAGCATAACAAACACAACCAAAAATCTTCGACGGAAGTACAATGGTAGTGGAACCAAGAAGGAGATCCAAAGGGGCTTTGTTATTGAGGATGCGGGATGGAAGCCTGTTGATAAGAGAGGCAACATTGAGAACAACATCACTCCAAAAACGAGTAGGAACATGGCCATCAAACATAAGGGCTCTGGCTGTCTCCAGAAGCTGACGATTTTTCCCCTTAGCCACCCCATTTTAGCAGGAGTGGTAACACAACTTGTTTGATGAATGATGCCATGATCGGAAAAATATTGCTGAAACGTTCCATCAAGAAATTCCTTCCTATTGTCACTGGGAAGGACCTTCAACTGAGCTTGCAATTGGGTCTTGATCATGTTGTGGAATTGGCGGAAGCATTGAAACACATCACTTTTATCATGCATGAGATAGACCTAAGTAGTCCGCGAATAACAATCAATGAACGTTACAAACCAGCAATGACCAAAAATAGAGGGAGTCCAAGAAGGACCCCAAACATCAGAGTGCACCAAATCAAAAGAAACACTACTTTTATTAAAAGAAGGGGAATAGGAGTTCGAGCCTACTTAACCAAAATACAGGCTTCGCATTATAACTCGTGTTGATTGCAATGCTTAAATAAAGAAGGAAACAACTGGAATAAAACTACTGGAGATGAGTGACTAAGGCGCCTGTGCCATTGCTAGAGGGTGCAGACGGCAGTGGAAAGCTGTTGTGGTGTAGGCTGTGGTGACAGTAAAGATGATGTGTGTGCTGAAGGACCATCATCAAGCAAGTAGAGACCACCATGCAATCTACCATGTCCAATCGTCTTCCCGTTCACCAGATCTTGAATTATACACGCGGAAGGAAAGAAAGTTACTTTACATTTCAAGGATTTGATAAGACTACTAATAGATAACAAATTGGTAGAAAAACTAGGAACATGGAGAATAGACTGTAAAGTAAGATTGGGAGAGCAGCGAATGGAGCCCTTTCCAGAGATAGAGATAGGAGAGAGGGATCCATCTGCCAATCGGACTGTATCTTTCCCAAAAAAGGGAGAGTACAAATGGAAGGAACTTGCTGACCAGTCATGTGATCAGTGACTCCAGTGTCCATAACCCAGGGGCTGGGAACAAAGGAAGCATAGTGACTATCATGAGAAATACCTGACTGGACAAAATATGAACCTGGTGTGACAAATGACGATGTAGCTACAGTAGATGGCCGAAGAAGATTTCTGAGAGCCTGAAATTTTTCTGTGGACAGCATAGGTTAAGGTCCAGTAGGGGTGTAAGTTTCTGTTTGATTAGCCTGTGGTGCTTTGAAGTTCTTGGATCTCTGTAGTCCTCTCTCACGCCTCTTGGTCTCAAGGTCTGCTAGTTTGCCATGCAATTTCCAGCAAGTATCTTTCATATGGCGTTCTTTCCCACAATATTCATACCGGACTGGTTTGTTATCTTTAAGGGAACCTGGCTGAGTGGGAGCACCTCGTTGAGTGGTTTGGAGAGCTGACCTTTCTGCTAGAAGTGGGGGCAATATAGAGGTACGACACATATCTTCAGATTAAACCAAGGCATAAGCCTATTCTAGAGAAGGAAGAGGCTCTCTACTAAGAATCTAAGCTCGAATCAAATCAAATTCCATATTCAAACCAGCCAAAAAATTGTATACCCATAGTTTATCCTTTGCAAGCTTCATGGCAGTAGCATCAGCAGCACACTCAACAGTGAAGCTGTCATAATAATCTAGTTTTTGCCACAAGCTACGAAGTTCAGAGTAGTATTGAGAGACAGTAACATCTCGTTGCTTTGTAGTACCAATCTTCACATGAAAATCATAAATCAGTGAATAATTTTCAACCTGGGAATAAGTCTCCTTGACAACCTTCTAAATCTCTATAGCATCAGGTAACAGGACATACCCTCAACCAATGTTGGGTTCCATGGAACCAATCAAATAGGCCATCACAATAGAATTCTCAGATGCCCACTTGTCATATAATTTATCTGTCAAAGCAGGTGCCTTCTTCTGACCATTGATATAACCCAAAAGACCTCTAGCAGATATTGCCATCTGTGCTGTTTTAGACCACATCAAATATTGGTCACATCCAACTTAATTGGATTAAGGGAAATAAAGGTGAATTCAATCTTGGAGGTCTCCATCTTAGGGGAGACAACTTCAGAGAAGTCGGTCAGGAAAATAAGTGTTCAACAATGTAAAATACCTTTAACGGAGAAGCCGTATATCAATCTTATGGGAATGAGAAACACATATGCAGCAATTTTCGATCTTCAAACTGGCATGGAAGAATCGAGGTTGGCTATCAGATTGACCTCTTCAAAGTACATCCCTTCAATTATGGATACACGGCAATGCATAAAAAAAATTTGTTTGAACTGGTTTAGTTCATCTCTTCAATATAAAGAATTTTGGAAGAGCAGATTTAGAACATTGGATTATAAAAATCTGATGATAAAAAACCAGATTTAGAGACAATTCTGGTTGTGATTAGGACTGGGGTAAAAGAGGCTACTGGTGGTAATTAGGACTGGGTAAGATTTTAGGTAATAGGTTTTAGGTATGGGAGAAATTATGGCAGTTCGGAGAGAAAAACAGAGGTGGTTACGACAGATGGTAGGGCTGGGATAGGGCTACAAGTGGTTACAGTAAGGCTGGTATTTAGGTGGTAAGAAAAAAAGTTGGCGGTAGGTTTCCTAGGTGCTGGAATGAATGGCATCAGGTTTCCAAGGTGCTGGAAGGGATGGCGACAGGTTTCCAGGGATGTTGGGTGGCTTGCAGGAGGTTTCCAAGGTGTTGCAGAAACTGGCGGCAGGTGTGGAAGATTGATAGAAGCTGGCGGCAGTTTCTTTCGGGGAAGAGCAAAGAAAAAAGAAAAGAGAAGAGAAGAGAGAGAAGAGAGCTAGGTTAGCTCTGATACCATGTTGAAAGAAAAGAATGGTAGAGAATTGAATATCTCCCCACTCAACTTCTTATTTACAATAAAAGACTTGGAAGGAAATTACAATCTTACCCTTACTGTCATAAGGGAATAAAAAGAACATAACAGAAAAATAAAATCCAAATACAATTATGCCCATTACTAATGGGCGGTAGCTATTACTGTGAATTACGACATCCACAAAGTAGGATCCAGTTTGTGAATAAGTATCCATGGAATAACCATATGAACTAGGAACGATGCGGTAACCACAACTATCATATGAACTGTACTCCAACTCGGTACTGGTGCCAAATGCCCCATATCCAGGAGCGGGAAAAGATGGAGCACTTCACTGCCCATGTCCACTGGTATCCTTAAACAGTGAAACTGACGATGAATGGACGATCTCCATTCTTGTACTAAGGTCCCCCAACAATCTCGTGGAAAGATTTGTCAAAAACTCCAAGATAATAGAAGTTTTGAAGCTTAGATGCAAGAAAGAGGAAAAGCAGCAAAATTAGCAAATATGATAGTCTCGGTCAAAATTTCGATCGAGACTTCATATTTATAAGAAAATTAAACCAGTCCTAGTCGAGACTAGTTGAGACTGGGTTGAAACAAGTTGAGACCCAGTCTCCTGGGCTGTCTCGTCTCGACCAAGTTGAGAACACCGAGAAATTCGAGATCTCAACGGGATTTTAAACCAAGGCTGTAGCGGAGCGAATGGAAGGTGTGGTACGGGTGCGAATAGTTGACATTTTTCGCACTTGCGGGTCAGCTCGATGCAATCGTCATGCATTTTTTCCTAGAAGTATCATTGGTGGAGGATCTTGTGGTAAAGTGACCGTCCTCCCTGGTGACTTTGCAAAGGCCCTCATGGACGTCTAACATAACATGCTCGACCTCCGAGCTCTAAAGGCATCTAAGGAGGGGCATGGTATACGACTTTCTGTATGATACACGTCTGTATATGACGTACTACCGCAACTTCTCTTGTATATGTTGGCCGACAGGCTTTTCGGTCAGGCGGCAATGTGCCATCTTTTAGGTAATCATATATGGAATCATACCAACTTGGCTCGATCTCTATTGGCAACTTTGACTTCATGGCAGATGCTGGCCTGGGTGAGTACTTCGAGGTATAAGGAACTGTCGAGGCCGGGGATCTTGGAGGTCGCTAATCTTGAGAGTTTGCTTCAGTGCTGTCCTCTCGGCTGATATAGCGGAGGCTAAATCTTTGAATATCGAGGCGGCCGACTTTACTTTTTGGAGATACTACTACATTTGTGGTTGTTTGGCTTCGTACTCACGGGTAACTTGTCGGACGACTAGTTGGGAACCATTGCACGCAACTAGCCGTGTTACCATGAGGTCCTTCACCACTTTGAGGCTGGACAATAGTGCTTTGTACTCGGCTTCGTTGTTGGTTGTGGTGAATTGGAACCTCATAGCACAACGGATCTTGAACTCCTCGGGGCTAGTTAATATGAGTCCAGCTCCCGACTGTCTCTCGTTGGACGAGCCGTCTACCTGCAAGATCCATGGCTGTTCGGTGGTGGGTAAGTCTATGTCAAGCTTGCTGTACTGAGCCATGTCGTCTAGTACCGTGCTTTCGACTAAGAAGTAGGCTAGAGCTTGCGCCTTTATCGCCGTCTGTGGGACATAACTGATGTTGAACAAGTCGTCCTAATATGTCTAGACATGCAAGTATCTTCTTCAGTGGTGTATCTGTCAGCATTGATATTGAATGTTGTTGTAAATGTTCACGTAAGTGTACATTATGTCTAGGTTCATTATGTCCAGGTTCATTGACCAGGTTCATTATGTCTAGGTTCAATGTCCAAGTTCAATGTATCCTCTCATTTTATTAATTATAAATACCTGGGTCTGTGGCACACTATTCCACAACTCAGACTTAGTCCAATTAGTCTGAATCTGACATGGTATCAGAACCATGAATAGAAAACCTCCCTAGCCCCTGCTACAATCTTCTTTTTCCTCTCTCCTTGCCACGATTTCTTCTTCTTCACCAGATCTGACCGCCTCCTTCTCCTGAACCCCCTCTTCTCTTCCGCTACCTTTAAACACCCCTTCTCTTCCACCTATAGCTGTTAATCCTATTGGAAAGGCTGTAATCTATGAGGATGTCGTAACTTGACAAGATTACAGCCCTATTTCCCCTTTTATATCATTTTTTTTTTCACAAAGATTTTTTCTCAGTTCTTCCCTATTACCGCAAGCAGTCCCTAGAGCTTCTCAACATTATGGCTTGTTTTCTGATGAAGATCTTCCCTTCTCTGTGAAAAATATGCTTCTAGAATCTCTTACTTAGATTTTCTCAACTAAGCGGGGTTAAGCTGCAAGCATACCTGGTTTCTTGATTGGTTTGGTATATTGCGGTAGCATAGTTGGAGATAATAGATCAGCTGTGATCATCCTTCTTCCCTGCGGCATCACCTTCTTCTCTAGAATTTGTTTTTCTCACCATTCTCAAAGACCAGGTATCCCCTATTCATTATGGCAGACCAGTATTATCATTTTTTTTTTCTGGTTTTTTCTGCACTCAAAAAATCAAGATCAGATTGTTGAATCAATTGTATGACTTCTGATCTGCTGTGATCATTGATACATTGCAAAAGTTTATGATTTCTGATCTGCTGTAATCATCTGGTTGTAAGTGGAAATTATTTCTGTGAGTTTTTTTGTCCATCAAGTTTTGTAAACATGGGTGATTCAGATGTTACATCTGCTAAAACAAACTTGAGTAAATTGGAACATCTTACTATTCCTTGGAACACCACCAAGTTACACGGTGGTAATTATTTGATGTGGTCTAGAGCCACCCAATTATCCAGTACAGCCCAGGGTTTGTCTGGCTATATTACTGGGACTAAAATGAAACCTAGCACTGAAGGGGCTTCGTTAGAAAAATGGCAGGCTGAAAATTCTTTGGTAATGCAATACCTTATAAATTCCATGCAACCTGCCATTGCAGAGGGGTATCTGTTATTAGATACTACTGCCCAAATTTGGAAGTCAACAAAGGACACATATTCCCAGGTTGGGAATGATGCACTGATTTATGTCATCCAAAAGAATGTTGATGGAACAACACAGATGGAGTTAACAGTATCACAATATTATACTCAGTTCAAGAAACCACTGGAAAGCCATTGACTTTTATGATTCCATACATGCAAAATGTGAGGAAGATGCCACACTGTTCAAGAAAAGGGAAGAAAAATACAGGGTGTACACTTTTTTCGCAGGATTGAACAATGAGCTTGACCAAATTCGCTCAAAGATACTCAGTAAAGAACCATTCCCTACTCTTGAACAAGCCTATGCCATGGTGCAACAAGAAGACCAACGCCATACTACAATGCTGGCACCCTCTGCTACTGATCGCTCTGCTCTCCAAACGAGTACCCAGGCCCTTAAAGGTTCCATAGCAGGCCGAGAAACAGTTAAATGTGACCACTATGGGAAACTATGGCACACAAAGGAGATGTGCTGGAAATTCAATAGTAAGCCAACGGACTTTGAAACCAAACGGCATGAGAAGAATATGCAAAGAACCAAGAATTTCAAGGGGCCGCAAGTGCATCAGACTGAGACTCATGCCAACTCAGAACCCACTTTGCAGGAAACTCTTTAGGCACTAAACCATCGCTGATGGCACCCTTTCCCCTGTATCAGGAAAAGGTTCCATACTCTGCACCCCTTCCTTATCTTTGGATTCAGCTCTTCATGTACCCAATTTTGCAATAAACCTTCTGTCTATGAGTCGTCTTACCATTGCTTTAAATTGCAAAGTAACCTTTTTTCCATCTCATTGTCTGTTTCAGGATCTGGCAACAGAGAAGATGATTGGATATGGTAGGATGCAGGATGGTTTATACTTATTTGAGGAAGGTCTTCCCCAACCTTCACATCAGCTTGACTCTGCTTCATCAGACTTCCAGCTCTGGCATCAGCGTCTTGGGCATCCGTCCTTTCCTATTTTATCTAGTCTGTTTCCTTCATCAGCCAATAAATGTAAACGATACGAGTTCTTTCGCGAAGCTTGTCTTCTGGCTAAGCAAACTCGTTCATCGTATCATCCTTTGTTTAAACGCAGCACTACACTCTTTCATTTAATTAATTCAGATGTATGGAGTCCCACTAGAACTACATCCATCACTGGGCATAAATGGTTTGTGACATTTATAGATTGCTATTCTAGGACAACTTGGGTGTATCTTTTACATCATAAGAGTAAGGTATTTTCCTGTTTTCGATAATTCCACCAGATGATAAAGAATTAGTATTAAGCCTCCACCAAAATTCTCAGCAGTGACAATGGGAGAGAATATCTCGAGCGTGACTTTCAACAGTATCTAGCCACAAATGGAATTGTTCACCAAACGAGTTGTATCAACACTCCAGCACAAAATGGGGTAGCTGAAAGGAAAAATCGGCATCTTCTTGAAGTGGCCCGTGCATTGATGTTTAAATAGAATGTCCCAACTCAATAAAGGAGTGATGCTATGCTTACCTCTACCTACCTCATTAACCGTGTTCCCACACCAGTTCTTAAACATAAGTCCTCATTAACCCTGCTCCTTGGCACAGACTCCCATATCATCCCTCCCAAAATTTTTGGTTGTGTTTGCTATGCTCGCAACCAAGGTTTAAAATCTCAGTTCTCGAAGGCGTCTCGGCCTCTTGGAAAACCGAGATTTCGGCGAGATCTTGCCAAGACAGTGTAAAAACAACATGGTTTGAGAGCTGCATTTTGCATTCGATAACACAAAATATCCCAAGATCTCAGGCGAGAAATTGCCGAAAAACTACCGATAACACAAAATATCCCGAGATCTCGAGTGAGAACTTGCATCGAGACCGAGAACCATTATCGCCCTGGTTCTCGTCTAGGTGTTCATCGAGAACACCGAGATCTCGCTGAGATCTGATCTCGCCGAGATTTTAAACCATGCTCGCAACCATAGATATCCTAGAAAACTTGATCCCAGAAGTATTCGGTGTATTTTTTTGGACTACTCTCCTACCCAAAAAGGATACAAATGCTATCACCCTCCCACCCGCCACACTTTCATTTCCATGGACAATGTCTTTCATGAACAACTTCCTTACTACCATAAGCCCCATCTTAAGGGGGAGTCTTATCCTTAAGAATATGGTCCTTTTGTTTTGCCCATGGATCCTCCTATACAGGGGGAGCCTCCTACGGAAACCCTTTTAGAAACGGAGCCCAACCCCGAAGCTGCCACAGAAGACACTCCACCTCAGCAAGATACTCCACCTCCTCTTCACGTATACAGCCGCACCAAACTCAAGCAAGGAACCACTACCATCAATGCTCCTTCACATATCCCAATCAGCTCCAGAACCAGATACTGCCTCAGAAAACAAGATTCCTTCCTTTGGTAACACTCTTCCCTCTGAGTTAAACAAACCTATTGCCCTCCGCAAGGGTACTAGGACTTGCACTCAATATCTATCTCTCAATATGTTTCATACAGGTCATTATCCCCGTCATACCATGTTTTTGTCTCGACCTTGTCTTCTATGTCTATTCCTAAGCAGTGGCAGGAAGTAATCATAGATGCAAGATGGAAAGCAACTATGGTAGATGAAATGACTGCCTTAAAAAAAAGTGAAACTTGGGATCTTGTAAAACTTCTAGCTGGAAAGAAACCGATGGGATGCAAATGGATTTTTATTGTGAAGCAAAAAGAAGATGGGACCATAGATCGATACAAGGTCAAACTAATAGCGAAAGGGTTCGCTCAAACCTATGGGATCGACTATCAGGAGACCTTTGCTCCGGTAGCAAAGATGACCATGATCCGAGTCATTCTGGCATGTGCAGTTCACTACAACTGGGACCTCCAACAGCTGGACGTCAAGAATGCTTTTCTTCATGGGGAATTAGTAGAAAAAGTCTACATGGATGTCCCACCTGGATTTACTTCTCCTACAACTGAAGGGAAAGTCTGCAAGTTGAAACAATCCCTATACGGTCTTAAACAATCTCCCAGAGCCTGGTTTGGACGGTTCCATAAGGCAATGACCTCAGTTGGCTATACATGGAGTAATGCTGACCACACTCTGTTCATCAAACGAAAGGAGGGAAACATTACTATTTTGACTGTCTATGTGGATGACATTGTGATCACAAGCAATGACACTGAAGAAATCAAGCAGCTCAAGTTTTCCTAGGAAAAGAGTTTGAAGTTAAAATCTGGGAAAGCTCAGATATTTCCTTGGGATTGAGGTGGCACGATCTTCAAAAGGAATTTATCCGTCTCAGAAAAAGTATATCCTAGATCTCTTATCTAATACTGAACTCCTAGGATGTCGGCCATGTGAAACTTCAATTAATGTTAACACTCGGCTCAAAGAGAAGGAGGGTGATCCAGTGGACAAAGGGCAATATCAGATATTAGTTGGAAAGCTAATCTACCTGGCCCACACTAGACCAGACATTGCGTTCGCAGATAGCGTAGTGAGTCAATTCATGCATGACCCATATTCGTCACATATGGATGTTGTTCTCAGGATTCTTCATTACCTGAAATCAGCTCCCGGCAGAGGAATTCTCTTCTCTCCTCATGGTCACCTCCAAATTGATGCTTATACAGATGCATATTGGGCAGGAAACCCAAACAGGAACTCTACCTCAGGCTACTACACTTTCATTGGAGGAAACCTAGTAACATGGCGAAGCAAGAAACAGAAAGAAGTAGCTCGGTCTAGTGCAGAGGCAGAATTTCGAGCTATGGCACAAGGGATATGTGAGTTACTATGGCAAAAAGGATTACCTTAGGATTTGGGTATCAGTATCGCTCTTCCTGTGAAATTGTTATGTGACAACAAGGCTGCTATCAACATTGCTTACAATCCTGTGAAACATGACCAAACAAAGCATGTGGAGATCGACCGGCACTTCATCAAGGAAAAAATTGACAGTGGGCAGATTTTCGTTCCCTATGTTCAATCAGGGGAACAAGTGGCCGACATTTTCAGCAAAGGTCTTCCTGGAAAATTGTTTCATCCACTATTGTCCATGTTGTGCATGATTAATATATATGCATCAGCTTGAGGGGGAATATTGTAAATATTCACTTAAGTGTACATTATGTCTAGGTTCATTATGTCCAAGTTCATTCGGTCTAGGTTCAATGTCCAAGTTCAATGTATCCTCTCATTTTCTTAATTATAAATACCTGGGTCTGTGGCACACTATTCCACGACTCAGACTTATTTCTAATTAGTCTAAATTTGACAATTGTATTTGGAAACAGAGTTTCCTTTTATGGCTGGAGTAACCATCGACAAGGTTAATTTCTCCATCGGCTTATACCTGGTTTCCACATCTAGAAAAAATTTGCTGATGTAGTATATTGGTTTCTAGACCTTGATGTCTTCCTTCAGCAATATTGCACTTACAGCCAGAGGGGATACTGCCAGGTACAGTTGTAGTTTGTCTCCGGGGTCAAGTTTGACTAAGAGAGGCGATGAGGCTGGATACGTCTTGAGGTCTTCAAAGGCCTGTTGGCACTCTGCTGTCTGTTCAAACCGACCTGTTCCTTTCAAGGTTTTAAAGAACGGAAGACATTGATAGGCAGATTTTGACATGAACAGCCCTAGAGCTGCAACTCGGCCATTTAGCTCCTGTACCTGCTTCAGCTTTGTTGGTGCGGTCATGTTACAGATAGCCGTTATTTTTGAAGGATTGGCTTCGATCCCTCTTTGGAACACCATAAAGCCTAGGAACTTTTCTGAGGAGACTCCGAATGCACACTTTCGTTGTATTGAACCGCGTGTCGTGTGCTCAAAGTACGCCGAAGGCCTCAGTGAGGTCGTCTAGATGTTCTTCAACTTGTTTGTTTTTTACTAGGATGCCGTCTACATATACCTCCATGTTGCGACCTATTTGTTGTCGGAAGACCTTGTTCACCAGTCATTGGAATGTAGCTCCCGCATTTTTTAGGCCGAACGGCATAACTTTGTAGCAAAAGAGTCCTTGATTTGTCACGAAGGCTGTGCTCACTTCATCTGGCTGGTGCATTTGAATTTGGTTGTACCTTGAATAAGCGATTAAGAAGCTCAGTAGTTTGTGCCAGGCCGTTGCATCAATGAGTTGATCTATCCGAGAAAAGGGATAGCTATCTTTGGGACAGGCTTTATGAGATTTGTGAAGTTAATGCCGACCCGCTACTTACCATTCGACTTTTGGACCATGATGACATTTGATAGCCAGTCGGAATAAGATACTTCCCATATGAATCCGTCTTTCATTAGCTTGGTTATCTCTTCATCTATAGCCAACTGTTGCACCGGAGCAAAACTCTTATTTTGCCTAACAGGTCGGTATTGTTGTTTATGGATAAGTGATGCACAATGACTTCTCGTGGAATACTTGACATATGTGAGGACAACCAGGCGAATACGTCCAAGTTCTGCCAGAGAAATTTAACCAACTCGTCTTTTTGGTGGTCCTGGAGCAAGGAGCCAATTCGGAACGTCCACTCTAGGTTGTCAGCGGATGCCAATATGTAGGTGAGTTCCACGACAAGTGTTCCTCTCGTGACCCGAATTGTCTCGCAGGTCTTCCAAGTCAATGGAATGTACCAAAGAGGCACTTTTATTTGAAGTTAACTCGGTATCATAGCACTTGCGAGAGACTTGCTGGTCTGCCCGACATTCTCCAACTATGTTTTTAGTTGCAAACTTCGTTACTAAGTAGTAGGTGGACATGCAAGATTGAGTCTGGTTTAGGGATGGTCAGCCCAATATGACATTATCGCTGGACTGACGGTCGATCACCAAGAAATTCAGGCCACGGTCCTTTGCCTAGGTTTTTGACTGACTTGCACATGTAGTCAGATGCCATCTTTGATGGATACTAGATCTCCTGAGAAACTTACCAGGAAGAATGTGACAGGCTGGAGCTGACTATCCTCCAGGAGCATTCGCTGGTCGGCATGGTAAAATATGATGTCGGCCGAACTACTCGTGTCAATTAGTACTTTCGCTACGTCGCAATTTGCTATGCCCATCATGAGCAAATTGCATCGTCATGAGGTACTGCGATGTTTATATGGTCCTCATCGCTAAAGGTAACAAGGTCTCCGGTCCGCAATTTCTTACCTGGCCACTCAGTCTATTCACAGATGTAGAGTATGCTTTGTGCAACTTGGTAGAGGTGTTCTTGGTCGCTGGTCCCCCTATGAGGGTGTGTACTCCCTTGATACCTAGGATTACCATCCTCGTTTGGGAATTCGGCTGATCAGCGGATTCAGATTGCCAACCTTTCGTCGCGTATTGGTGTTTTTACGCTCGGTGACCTTTGCATGTTGTCCACCCGAATACGTCCCTCTAAAGGAGCCAAATTCGATGGCTCCGACCCAGGGTCTAGGGGCATCCACCCCACATTCTGGATCTCTATCTTCCCTCTGGTGCCGCTCTGGCTGCCCTCCGGCCTCGGTACAACAGTCCGCTGGAGGTCGACTCTTCCTCCCTTCACCCCGGTCCTGAGGTTCTGGGTTTTGGGAATCGTTTGCTGGAGCAGCCGTTTTTGCCGAGTCTCTGACGTATTGCTTGTATTACCCTTGCTGGATGAGGTCCTCGATCTTTCCTCGGAGGTACTTGCAGTGGTCAGTGTCGTGATCATAATCTTGGTGAAAATAGCAATAGCGGGACAAATCCGGTCTTTTTGCTTTACCAAGTTGTTTAAGGGGTAGATGAAGAATACGACCATCTTTTATGACATGGAGGATCTCGGACATTGGGACGCTGAGGGGGTGTGGTAATCAAAAGTTTTATAGGATGTCGAGTTGATGGGTCCTTACCTGACTTCTACTTTTTTGCTTCCTTGTTGCTTGGGGTCTGATCCTGTGAGTCAGACCTCTATTTGTCTGCGCCGCAGGAGTCAGCCTTTGCAGCTTCTGACTTCTGAGCTCATAACACCTCGTTTGTTGTGGCGTATTTTTCACACGGAGCTAGCATGTTCAGGAGATCAATCGATGCTTTCTTTGCCAGTGAGAAGCAGAGCTTGTCATCATTAACTCCTGCCTGCAATGCAGCTAAGATGACTAAAGGTTGAATGCCTTGATCTCAAGGACTTCTGCATTGAAATGGGTTATGAAAGCTCGTAAGCTTCATCTTTCTGTTGTTTAACTGTCATCAAGTGGTATGTTGTCTTCTTTCGTGCTCAGCTTCCTTGAAAGTGCACTAGAAATTGATTTGACAATTGCTCGAACGAGGTATACTTCTTGCGGGTAGGTTATTGAACCAGGTACAAGTTGGACCCCCTGAGCGTGGACGGGAAGGCTTTGCACACTAGGCTATCGTTCAGACCATGGAAGCGGGTCATTGATAGGAATGTGTTTAGATGCTGCTATGGGTCGTTCATTCCATTGTATGACTTGATGTTGGGTAAGGTGAAGTGTGGAGAAGGCGGAGCTCTCATTATTTCTTCAGACAATGTTGTAACCACGGCATAGGTGAGCCGAGGTGGAATGATCCAATGCTGTTCAACCTGTTGTAGCCAAGTGATCAAGTCGATGAGTTGACTCTCAATGGTCACAGGAGGAGCTGGAGGTGCCGACGCATCGGTGTTCAAAGGTACGGCTGGGGGAGGAGCTGCAGCCCCTAAAGGAGCCATTGAGGCCGCTCTCACCCGCCGTGCAACATTGATTATGGATCTAGCATCATTCTCTGGTACAACTCGCGACCCTAGTTTTTCAAGGATCGAGACTCGGCCGTTCCGAGCTATGTTGTGGCTTGTCGAGGCCGTAAGGCTTGGTGCAGGGATCGCCGATTCCGGGATCCTAGACCTGGACCCAACTGATCTACCATTTGATCAACCATGGTATGATTGTGTTCTCACGAGATGGCTATTGTGACATCCGAGGGCAGCGAGTACCGACCATCCTGGGAGATCGTCGAGGGGTCCCCACCAAGATACAGCGAATACCAGGTGATTCAGGAGATCGATAAGGGTGTACAAACTTAATCCCACATTGGTTAGGGGGACGGGACTGGGCAAGTTGATAACATTTAGCCTCGCAAACATGTCAAGACGCGTTTTAAAAGCCTTGAGGCCCATGGGCTAAAAAGGACAATATTTTGACAATTGGGCAGAGGTTGGGGTGTTACAACTATGGATAGAATGGTTCCTCATAGCAGCCAAATTTGTGCAAGGGAGTGAATGTTGTGGCTGTGGAGGTGCTCCAGGTGGAGGGTTTGGGGCTCCCACCCCTATGCCTATATTAACTAGCCGAGCAGCCCGAAACGCCTAGGCCAATTGCTCAATCTCCCAACTCATTGCGTTGAGTTGTTTGCGAGTCACAGGAGGAGTATGCATGCTGGGGGGGAGTTGGATCTAGAATCACCCCGTTTATGTGAGCATCGCTCTCTTTTTTCTTGGATATCTTCAATTAGAGGGTTGGCCGACTTTGCACGGGTTCGTTTGTGAGCCATTTGAAAAGGAAGAGGTACTCTCGGAGCACTTCTTAAGAATTCAATCTACTAGGCCCCACGATGGGTGTCAAACTATTGTAGTCTGAAATTACACCATTAGTTAGAAGCAAGGAAATCCTGCAGTCATTGAAGAGGAAGGCAGAAGTGATTGGGCCGAGGTACCCGGGGGGCAATCTGATGCCTAATTTAGATCCAAGTACAAGCAGTCAAGAGCTCAAATAGTTATGAGCTCCAGTTTATAAGTAGGGTTGTAGAGAGAATTCTTGCAACGAAAAGTTAATGAAATATTACCTTTGGGACTGCTTGTATTTATAAAATGGGGCATGGAGCATGTAGGTCCGTATTTATCTCTAAATGGATGAGACAGACTACTAGTTATCTGCACTGGACGACTGCGATACTTCCTACTCCCAAAGTTTTGAGTAAGAGTAGGGGACTGAGAAGCAGACGGTCGAGTCTGGATATTTTGGGATGACAAGTGTCCTCCCATCCTAGACCCCTTTTGTGGATAGGGAGTGCACTAGAATGAGACATGATCAACCCTCCCTGAACATATCAGGGAGGGAGATGCCTTTGTACCACGGAACTCTTCTAGGGAAAGGACTCTTGAAAGGAACAGAGTTAAATTAGTCAGCTCCGAACATCTAGGAGTGGCAACTATATTTTTTCCATTGTAACCTATAAGGGGTAGGACTCCTCGCCAGGGTAAGACTTGGCAACTTACATACTCGGCCGTTAAGGTACACAAAGTGCACTTATACCTTGGATGGTCAGCCTCTTTATGCATTCTGCCACATGTCAACTTTGGATTGGTGGGGTATATTTTCCCCTAACATTATCATACTTGGACTTCATAAAATATATAAAAATAGAGAAAAAAAAAGGAATTCAAAACCTAATAGAACCCAACCCATAATTCACCAATTTTAAGACTAACTTTCTAATTTTGAACTTTTAACTTAACCAAAACAGAAAATAACCTTTGCATGTGTCATAACCTCCTAAAGAGACCAAAAGCAAAAACTACCACCAAACAACCAAAATCCCCAAAATAACACCAACACAATTATCAAGCCCAGAAAATGGGATAAATCAAGAATAAATTCAATACATTATCACCTACCACGATGCTCCATATCAAGGTGAGAGATGTCTCTCAAAGTTCAAACCTTATTAACACATGGGATCCTATTTTGACATATCAAAAATTCTTTTGATTACATCCCAATAACCTAATTGTTATTCCCTTAATTCCTTTTATATAGTGTAAATTCAAAGAAGAAACTTTACTCACCAGCTAAAGCATAAAGGCCTGCAATTAAGCCCTGCCAAAAGCACAAGAAAAGAATTACCAAGATATGAATTTGACAATACTAGGGACCATACAATTAGCATTTCAATGTCAATGATAAACTTGTAACACAAAAACAACATGTTCCTTACCACACCATACCCGATAACCTGTACTGGTGTAGGCTTGATATCCTCAAGAATTGCCTCAGCTTCCTGCATATAATCTCAGGTTAATTCTAAGTAAATGTAACTTGAACAACAACGCAGATATCCAAACATTACAAACATAAAAAAAAAATCATAATGTGCCTGAAGGACATAACATTTCAGTCTTCGAGTTTATTTGGCACAGTTTGTATGACTGAATATGCATTGATGCAAATATTGACATGGTAAGGAATCATTTATTTAGTCCATAACACAAAATCCTATCAACCAGAGTATCACAATTTCCAATTGAGAGAGATCTCCACATCTATTATTTGTCACTTTCATTCAAAAATCAAAAAACTGGATTTCGTTTCATTCTTGAACATACATTTAATACTGCTGATCAATGCAATCGTCAGTTTGTCATTGAGCCATGATGGTATTACATCAAAGAGAAATTTTGTATCATGCCACAAAAGCATGAAAACTGAAAATTCAAGAAGAGCATATGATATAGAATTAACATAGACTGCAAAAATATTAAAAATATTAGGGGACTTATCTAGGATATGCAATGAACTTATCTAAGATTTAGAAAAGGCAAGAAGTCTATATGGTCTTTATTGATCTAGAAAAAGCTTATGACAGAGTTCCTAGAGAGTTAATCTGGAAAGTATTAGAGAAGAGAAGTGTTTCAAGCAAATATGTGGACATCGTTAAGGATATGTATTATAATGTGGTGACTAATGTGAGAACCGTAGGGGTGAAGGTAGTGAATTCCCAATTATAAATTACAATTGGATTACATCAAGGATCAGCTTTAAGCCCTTTCTGTTTGCCCTCATTATGGATGATTTAACCAGCGACATTCAAGATGAAGTTCCTTAGTGCATACTCTTTGATGATGATATTGTTTTGGTGGACGAGACAAAAGTAGGGATTAACGCTAAATTAGAGCTATGGAGATCAACATTGGAATCAAAGGGTTTCAAGATAAGTAGAACGAAGGCAGAGTATATGGTGTGTAACTTTAGTCACACAAGGATGGATAATGAGATGGTGAAAATTCATGAGAGGTAGATACAAAGTAATCATTTTAGGTATCTAGGTTCAATCATAAATAAAGAAGGTGATATAGAGGATGATGTTTCACAGAGGATTAAAATAGGATGGATGAAGTGGAGAGGTGCGTCTTGAGTGTTGTGTGATTGGCGTATTCTTTTAAAACTTAAAGAAAAATTTTATAGGACAGTCATTCGACCCACTATGATGTGTGGTGCGGAATGTTGAGCAGTTAAAAAGTATCATATAGATAAACTTAATGTAGCTGAGATGAGGATGTTGAGAAGGATCTGTGGCAAAACTAGGAAGATAAGCTAAGGAATGATCATATTAGAGCTGATTTCGGAGTAGCGTTGATACATAATAAGCTACAAGAAAGTCGTTTGAGATGGTATGGTCATGTTCAATGGAGGCGTTAGATGCTCCCATATAAAGGAGTGATTTGATTCAGATTAAAGGATCTAAAAGAGTTAGGAGAAGAACTATGATGACTCTAGGGGAGGTGGTGAAGAAAGACATGTATAACTTAGGCCTTGTTTCAAGTATGACATTGAATAGAACTGATTGGAGGACAAAATCTATGTAGGCAATCCCATTTGGTTGGGATAAAGCTTTGTTGTTGTTGTTGTTGTTGTTGTTGTTGTTGTTATCATCAAGGATATGCAATGGATACACTAGAAAATCTAAAAAATGCATGGATACACCTACAAAACTTCAGAAACGCAGAAAATCATAGTTTCAAGCATTGGGCTACAAATAAGAACGTCTATGGATATCCAACGATGAGAATGAATCAGTTAAGTTTACTTACAAATTTAACACATCATCCAAGCATCAAATCTATTTGTCATTTTTATGCATATAAATATACTGGTTTAAAGGAAAAAAAATGTAATTTTGAGTTCTAAGTTCCATAAAATAATTGTTCTGATAATTTAATCTAATGTTTTTAGCAACCTAGTGGTTACAGGTTCGAAACACGGAAACAGCCTCTCCGTGTTGTGGGGGTAAGGTTGCTTACATTCTTCCCCTCCCCAGACCTTGTAGTAGCGAGGGCCTCATGCACTGGTACGCCCTTTAATCTAATGTTTTTAGTAGTATTCAGCTGCTACATGTAACCAATCCGTTTGCCCAGAGATCCAAACACGGCCAGACAAGGCTAAGTGATGTCAAGAGGATCTCAAATGATTTCCTGGATCAATTGGATCAACAAAAATCTTCTCGATCAACAGGAATGTACTGATCTACCAACATGAATTCTAAGGTCCATAAATTTTGACACTGGTGGAGTCACGGGAGCTGTAACTCCAATATCTAAATGGCAGTCAGAGCTCTACAAAGGGGCAATCATCCAAAGATCATTGGACCATGATTCAGATGTCAAATTTGCACGTTTAACGGGTGTTTTAGGCCTTCCAAGTTTAGTGCACGATTTGATTTTCTTTCCTTCTTTTGATTGTTTCGTATTTTAGCATTTCTTTCCATATTTCCATATTTCTTTCTATGTAATCCAACCTCCCTACATAGAAGTCGAGTTGGGTCTCATTAGAGACATCTTGAAATTATTGAAAAGTTCCCTTTGTTTCTTCACTTTATTACAAATTAAAGAGTTTTTTTCATGTTGTTTATTCAAGGGTTTGTTAGCACTAGAACAATATCTAGCCCCCATTACAATCTAAGGCACCTTTTTGGGTGATGCATTCTGTACAAGGCAAGAGGACAGCCAGACAGGGCTGAGGCGCTCCTCAGGGTAAGGATGAGGCGTCCTCTTGCCAGACAAGGCTGAGAAGCCCCCCAAGGCAAGGCTTGCTAAGACAAGTGAAGAGGAAAACCAGTTAAGGCCGAGGAACCTTTTAGGGCTATGGTTGCCGCATAAGGTAGGAGTATGACATTGTGAAGTTAACATTTTAGGTGATGATTTTTAACTAAGGCTAACATAACTCACCAAGTAAAGGAACATCAAGTAGAGCGGGAAGTTATTTGAAAAGATTAGAGAAACTTGATTGGGTAAACCACACAATAATTATGCCTAAAAGAGGTGATGCAATTAAGACTGTCCAACTGGGATTACGAAGACCTTATCTTGGGCCATTGATTGGTTTCTATGGACCTTGGGCTACTTGTTTGAGGAGTTTCTTTGAAACAAGCATAAAGTATAAGGCCATAAAGCGGGGGTTATATGAGATTAGTAACTAAGTGTCTGAGTTAGAAGAGGATATTAGTAGCTAGATAAAGTTCTGTTCTGAATCTATCAAGTCGCAGAGAGAGTGTCAATAGAAGTCCTTATGGGAGTTGAATTAAGAACTTTGAAAGCCTATATATACGTATACAGCCCTATCAGTTAAGCGTGATTCGGTAATAAAATTTTGAGTTCTTAAAGAATTTTGGTTTTGTTGAGGTGTGAGTATGGGACTGATATTCCAGATCTGATCTCCTTCCTTCTCTACCTTCCAGTTCTGTACATCTCTGAGATCAGGTGTGATCTTTCCTCTCTTCTCTGTTCTTATTCTCTATTTCTGATATCTTCTTTCTTCTGTGATTTCTTCAGTTTTTCTTAATCTCTACCAATTCTGTTCATATATAGTGACACCTTTTCTTCGCTAATGGCAGCCCTTGACAATTCGTCTTCTTGAGAATGTAAGTTCTCTTCTAGACCCGAAATGCTTCCTATCTGGTATGGTTTGGGTGAGGTTTTTTTTCCCCTATTGCCTACAGTTAGGGCATCAAATATGGGGGATGGATGAAGCACCGTTGCTATCCTAGTTGTAGTACTTTCTTCTATATTCTTTCTAGAGCCTTGAACTGCAGCAAGAGGCTAAGCACCATCACAAAGATGTTTATGAAAAAAGTAAGAGAAACATTGTGAACACTTGGGATCTACCTATCCAACTTTCTGTGGCTAAGAACTCCTGTGAGCATTGATTGTTTCCTTCCGTTTCTTTTTCTCTTCTCTTTTCTTTCTCTGGTGAAGAAGTTAATTCCTCTCTCATAGACATACTCAAGGTTTTTTTTTTTTTTTTTGGGGGGGGGGAGGGGTGTTTGGCTCTGAAATCTAAATAAGCACTAACTACTAAAGCAGAACTTAAATCACTTTTATCAAAAGAATCACATTAGCCATTGATCTGGAGTTTGAAGTAAATGTCGGTCATCACAAAAAAATGAAAAATAAAGATGCAAATCATCAGACAGCACAGAATTTAACTGAGTACCCTTCAGCCAGAGGAAAAATAATGATAGAGTTAAACATCACTGACATCATGATTACCTCATTCAGTATGGTAAGTGTTGTCTCAGGTTTCAGCTCTTTAGTACGCAGACCATCTTTCGCCCAAGAACGAAAACCCCCTTGAACTAGATATGGTTTCTGTCATATACGACATATTAAACCAGCTAACATATATCATAACTAGTTTTCCAGATCTAAAATTACAATGATCACTTTAGCTACTGGGTGTTGATGAAATACTAACAAGCTATAAGAACAAAGAAAGTTGTCAAATGATACAGGGCTTAAGAGGATAAATGCAAGTAATAGATTCTGGGTTAGGATTTATTGATTAAGCGTTTATGAAGCTATGAGTTTCAGAGCTAGTCAATTTTGAAACATATAGGCTGTGCAATTGTTACAGGTGCAGTTAAGCTGAAATTTAATGGAGATTGATGGGCTCAGTTTAGAAGGAATTCTATGGGGGTTGATTTGAGTCAACATGCAATGTTCACTTTAAGGCACAATTGAAAGAAAGTATTCTTGGGGGAGAATAGCCAAACTTGATGGGAGAAATTGAAATTCTCCCCTTTTAATAAGACACTGAGTACCAAGATAGGCCTTTCCGTGGACTGGATTTTCATCCACAGCCAATTTAATTATCCCAGTTATGTAAAGGCCTATATTCCATCAGATTAATATCAGATCTGATTGCTATAACATACATATCCTTCTACCATCTATAGTGACTTTAGGAGTATCAAATAAATTTATTTAAATGATTCACAAAGCTTATAAATCATATATTTCATAGGAAGAAAATTAGAAATTATATTAATTGTAACTTGAAAGGATTACCTAATTAAAGGAATATGTAATACTGTGAAAGAGAAAAAAAACCAAAGAAAGAGACCAATAGAAAAGAGAGAAATGGTGGAGAGGGGGAGAGATTGATTGTGTTTATCTCCCCCTATCCCTCTACTATTTATACAGCTGTATATACAGTCAATATACTGCTGTCCGTACAGTCCATATACAGCTGTCCATATACAGCCAATGTACTGCTATCCATGTACAGTCCATATACAGCTGTCCATATACAACCAATGGACCACTAAGACACACCTAAGACCTAGTCATCATAAGACAAAGAAAGGAAAGATTAAAGATTGTAGTCTTAGCACTCCCCCTCAAGCTGGGGCATATATGTCATCGAGACCCAGCTTGGAACACTGGAGAAGAAAAGTTTCCTTGAACAGAGCTTTTGTAAACATGTCACCGAGTTGTGAACTGGAGCGAATAAATGGGGTAGAGACCATTTTACGCATTACAACATCCCGAACAAAGTGGCAGTCAACTTCTATATGCTTGGTCCTTTCCTTGAACATTGGATTACTGGCAATGTGAATAGCTGCTTGATTATCACAATACAGAGGAATAGGTTGAGTGATTGGAAACCCCAGTTCACCCAAAATATTCTTCACCCACATAAGTTCTGCGGTAGTTTGAGCCATAGCCCGATACTCAGCCTCAGCACTGGATCGAGCAATAGTAGTTTGCTTTTTGCTGCGCCATGTGATGAGGTTCCCTCCAAAGAATGTACAATAACCAGTAGTTGAACGTCGATCATTATCAGCCCCAGTCCAATCAGCGACAGAATAACCACAGAGTTCAATGTTACTATGAGACCGATAAAGTAACCCTTTACCAGGAGCACCCTTGAGATATTGTAATATGCGACATGTAGCTTCCCAATTAAACTTGTTCTGGAACCTGCATAAATTGACTAACGACTCCCACAGCATAGGATATGTTAGGCCTGGTGATAGTAATATAAAGTAACTTGCCAACAAGACGACAATACTGATGGACATCTGCATAATCCTCCCCATCACAGGTAGCAAGTTTGAGATGAGGATCCATAGGAGTGTCAATTGGTGTACACTCAAGCATACCAGTGTCAGTGAGGAGATCAATAATATACTTTCTTTGGGAGAGACTAACACCTTTGGGGCTTCGAACTACTTCAATGCCAAGGAAGTAATGAAGCACACCCAAATCCTTCATCTGAAAATGTTGATGGAGATAGGCTTTCATTTCATCAATACCCTGTAAATCATCTCCAGAAACAATGATGTCATCAACATAGACCACAAGGATAACTACCTTGGAATTGCGACGAAGAACAAAAACAGAGTGATCAGTATAACAAGGTGTGAATCCATAATCAACCACAACCTTAGTAAACTTGTCGAACCATGCCCGAGGCGACTGTTTTAATCCATAAATAGCTTTATGGAGCTTACACACTCGAGTGTCCCCCTGAGCAACATACCCCGGAAGTTGCTCTATATAGACTTCCTCCTGTAAGTCTCCATATGAAAAGGCATTCTTGACATCCAACTGACAAAAAAGGCCAATCCAAATTGACGGCAAGTGAGATAAGAATCCGAACAGAATTAGCCGAGCAACGGGTGAAAAAGTTTCAAAATAATCCACTCCATATCTTTGAATAAACCCTTTTGCAACCAAGTGAGCTTTGAGACACTCCACTGATCCATTAGGATTATATTTCACAGTAAAAATCCACCTACAGGGAACCACATCCTTCCCCAGAGGCAATTCCATAAGGGACCAGATATTCCGTGAAAGAAGAGCATCCATCTCGGCATCCATAGCCCGTTTCCACTCAGGTTGGGATAATGCCTAAGTATGAGAGGTTGGAACATTTATATGAGCTAAGGCATGGGCAAAGTTTTGGTCAAACACAGGAAGGTGAGAAGTAGAGACATAATGAGCCATAGGATATAATGGGAACTGAGTGCAAGAGCGTGTACTTTTCCATAATGCAATAGGAAGATCATCTGACGAAGGCTGCGAGGAGGATGGGGCTGAGACTGGAGTGACGACTGGCACCTGGTCAGGGATAGCAACTATATTCCGACGATGTTGATATACCTGTAGTGGAGCCTCAACAGTAGTCGACTCAGGGGCGAAAGAAGAAGGCAAACCAGGATCCTGGATTAAGACCAGAACTAGTGGATCGGGGTATGGAACAGGGTAATAGGGTATATGTTCGAAAAAGGTGACATCAGCACTTACCACTTGGCGCCTCGTCTGAGGGTCATAACAACGATACTCCTTTTGAGTGCGAGAGTAACCTATAAACACATACTTGATAGCACGAGGCGATAATTTATCAAGTCCAGGACGAAGGTCGTATACATAGCAGGTGCATCCAAAAGTACGAGGAGGGATGACAAATAGAGGAGATGATGCATAAAACAAAGATATGGGAGTTTGATTCTGAAGAACTGAAGATGGCATGCGATTGATCAAGTAGCAAGCAATAAACACAGCATCACCCCAAAAATATTGAGGCAAATGCATATGAAGGAGAAGAGAACGAGCAACCTCTAATAAGGAGAAAAATGCATATAAAGGAGAGAACTCATTAGCAATTGTTTGGCTCATCTAATTTTCTGTTGTGGAAGCAAGCCGTGACCATCTATCTCATTGCTAGAGATAAGTTACCTTATATATACGATGATCCCCTGGATTCCAAGGATTCGACATATGGCACTTGGATCCGCGAGAATGCTACTGTCATGGTTTGGTTGTTTAATAGTATGGAACCTTCTGTGGCTGCCAATGTCATGTTTTACACAACAGCCAAGGGCGTTTGGAATGACTTACAGGAGAGCTTCTCTCAAGATACAAACTTATCTCGGGTTTATGACTTATATGAACGTCTATTCAATTGTAAACAGGGAGACAGGTCTATTGTGGAATTTTATAGCTCTCTTAAAGGAATCTGGGAAGAACTAAATGTCCATCAGCCCCTTACTACTGACCTCAATACTTTGAAGGCTCAGCGTGCAGAATTTCAGGTGGCCACATTTCTGTCTGGTCTCAGTTCTGAGTTGCAGCCTCTTAAAAGCCAATTGCTTGCTGGAGATAAAGTTTCAACCTTGAATGAGGCCTTCTGCCGTGTTCAGCGTATTGTCAACCCTAATTTCCCCAAGTCCAACAACATTACTACCAATGACAACTCTGCCTTGTTCACTTTTAATAGCAACCAAGGTCATGGTCAAGGTTTAAAATATCGGGTTTCGGAGGAGTCTCGGCCTCCTCCGAAACCGAGATCTCGCCGAGACATTGTATTTTTTCCGAGACAGCCGGTGGCCAAAATATATTTTTTATGCTCTCCAACTTCAGGGGAACATCATTTCTACATACATAAACACATTTAGAGCATCAAATTGTAAAAATAATGACTCTTTGTGGTTGTTTGGGTTTACAGCCATGTTTTGGCAGTCAACACTGAAGTCTATTGTAAACTTAGGCTAATATTGTCTATTATATTCAATCAAATATGGCAAATGAGACAATAACATAATGCATTGGGGGAAAGAGAAACAAAATAACATTTCATTATAAATCATTATATCATAGTTCAAATGTTCAATACTGAATGATCCCATAGTTTCGTAGATCGGGCTCACATATATAAAAATTTCATCAGATTCTACCAATTTTTTTTCTCTCTCATAGTCTCATTTAAAAATCTCATTTTTGGGCAAGAATCTAACCTTCAACAGTTCATATGAAACTCCCACAGCAATCCCCGCAGTCCGAAGCACCACCCGTTGCAAGTTGAAAGTCCAAACAAAGAAAAAATGAGGAAGAAATAAGAAAATTTTCAAAAAACTAACAAAAAATAGGAAACAGCAGTTCTCGGTCGAGAACTTGACCGAGAACAGTGAGTTCTCTCTTTTATAAAGAGGAAAAAAAAAAAGCAATTTCTTGGCGAGATTTACCGAGATCTCGCCGAGAAATTGCGAGATTTACCGAGATCTCGGCGAGATCTACCAAGATCTCGGCGAGATCTACCGAGATCTCGGCGAGATTATGCATCTGTCGAGACGAAAAGGGTTATCGACCCTGTTTTCGTCTCGGTGAATTCCGAGAAGGGCGAGATCGGCGAGATCTTGCCGAGATTTTATTCCGCGTGGTAGCTCTGGCAGAGGTCGTGGTAGCTTTGGCAAAGGTCGTGGTGGTCGAGGTGATGCTTCAATGCGTATCTGTTCTTATTGTGGTAAACAGAACCACACTGTTGATCATTTGTTGGGTGAAAAATGGTAAGCCTCCTCAATGGAATTCAAACACCTTCCGTTGGCACGTTTGTTACATCCCGGAGGATACCTCCGCACCGGCCCTTTTGTTGATGGGGTTCCTCTTCCACCGTTACATTATCGGGGATGATTTTCATAACTGTTGGCTCGCCTCAATCGTGGATACTCACGGCAATGCTCCACCCATTGCTACTTTGGCGCATCGGTAATGCTGCCTTTTTGCATCTATGGCCTCTACTCCTGGTTATCGACTGAGCCTCGCCATATGGCCGTAAGTCATCCGTATTTTCTTCTTTTACCCATGCCGATGGCCCGCTCCAATGTTTTTGGTAAGGGACTGTTTCCATCCCCTAGTTTATCTCTTTCATCCGTGCTTCATGTCCCTCGTCTATCCATGAATTTACTATCCGTTAGCTCTTTGGCTAAAACCTTAAACTGTTCCCACCTTTTTCCCTACCTGTTATGTATTTCGGGATCTTCGACGGGCGCTGGTGGGGGGCATGAGAGGACGGACTGTATTACTTAGACACCATCCCATCCTCTACCGCTGCACTTACTACCACTAAGGTTTCGCCAATGCTTTGACATGTTCGGTTGGGTCATGTTTCTCTCTCTCACCTTCAACTCATGGTTCCTGGTTGCAAAAATGTCAATACACTTGAGTGCGAGGCATGTCAATTAGGAAAATACCACCGTTCCTCTTTCCTGTCACGTAATATACCTAAGTACACTCCTTTTTACTTAGTCCTTCGTATTTGGGGTCCCATTAAAGGGCCAGGTTTTAGCTATTTTGTCACATTTGTGGATGATTACTCTAGAACTACTTAGTTATATTTGCTAAAGGATCGCTCTAAGTTCCTTTCTGTATTCAAACAATTTTATTTCGAAATAAAGAATCAATTTGATATTGGCATTAAGATTTTTCGATCTGACAATGCACTTGAATACACTCAGACTACTATCTCCTTATTTTGTGCATCCAAAGGTGTCATTCATTAGACTAGTTGTTCTTACACTCCTCAACAGAATGGAGATGCAAAACGTAAAAACCGTTACTTATTAGAGGTTGCTCGTTCTCTTCTCCTTCATATGCATTTGCCTCGATATTTTTGTGGTGATGCTGTGTTGACTGCTTGCTACTTGATCAATCGCATGCCGTCTTCAGTTCTTCAGAATCAAACTCCCATATCTTTGCTTTATCCATCTCCTCTATTTGTCATCCCTCCTCGTGCTTTTGGATGCACCTGCTATGTACACGACCTTCGTCCTGGACTTGATAAATTATCGCCTCGTGCTATCAAGAGTGTGTTTATAGGTTACTCTCACACTCAAAAGGGGTATTGTTGTTATGACCCTCAGACGAGGCGCCAAGTGGTAAGTGCTGATGTCACCTTTTTCGAACATATACCCTATTACCCTGTTCCATACCCCGATCCACCAGTTCCGGTCTTAATCTAAGATCCTGGTTTGCCTTCCTCTCTCGCCCCTAAGTCGACTACTATTGAGGCCCCACTACAGGTATATCAACGTCGTCGGAATGCAGTTGCTGTCCCTGACCAGGTGTCAGTCGTCACTCCAATCTCAACCCCATCCTCCTCGCAGCCTTCGTCGAATGATCTTCCTATTGCATTACGGAAAGGTAGACGCTCTTGCACTCAGTTCCCATTATATCCTATGGCTCATTATGTCTCTACTTTTCACCTTCCTGTGTTGGACCAAAACTTTGCCCATGCCTTAACTCATACAGATGTTCCAACCTCTCATACTTAGGCATTATCCCGACCTGAGTGGAAACAGGCTATGGATGCCGAGATGGATGCTCTTCTTTCACGAAATATCTGGTCCCTTACGGAATTGCCCTTGAGGAAGGATGTGGTTCGCTGTAGGTGGATTTTTACTGTGAAATATAATCCTAATGGATGAGTGGAGCATCTCAAAGCTCGGTTGGTTGCAAAAGGGTTTACTCAAACATATGGAGTGGATTATTTTGAAACTTTTTCACCCGTTGCTAGGCTTAATTCTGTTCGGATTCTTATCTCATGTGTTAAGATTACAATCTTTAATCTTTCATTTCTTTGTCTTATGATGACTAGGTCTTAGGTGTGTCTTAGTAGTGCATTGGTTGTATATGGACAGCTGTATATGGACTGTACATGGATAGCAGTACATTGGCTGTATATGGACTGTACATGGACAGTAGTATATTGACTGTATATACAACTGTATATGGACTGTCGATAGTTGTACATGGGCTGCCTAATTGATTATAAATAGTAGAGGGATAGGGGGAGATAAACACAATCAATCTCTCCCCCTCTCCACCATTTCTCTCCTTTCTATTGGTCTCTTTCTTTGGTTTTTTTTTTCTCTTTTACAGTATTACATGGTATCAGAGCGAGGTTAATAAACTTCTGCTGCAAGTTTTTGGTTGCTGGTTTGAGAGTCTATTTCGGTTCTCTCTCTTCTCTTCTCTTTCCCTAATTTTGTCCCATGAATTCTAGACTCAAACCTCGATAAGATGGAGTCGATTAACATGGGATCTCAACACGGTATTTGTTTGGAATCGGTTCTTCATCAGTTCTACGAATGATGCACAATTCCTGAATTTTTTTGTGATTCTATTACATTGTTTCTGTTCAAGAGCTATTCTTTCTTCAGCCCGATATTTTTTTTGATATCAATGTGTTCAGCCACCAACGCTACTTGGTATTTTTAACTCATCTTATTCAGCAGTTTTTTGTTGGTATTCATTCCTATACTACAGGTTGTTCCTCTGTAGCAATAAAAGATAAGAAGCAATTTTTTTTTTGGAAGGATATCCCATTGCTACAGTAGTAAGATTCTGGCCAAATATCTCTCTTTCTTGTTTTGGTTACTTTCCAAACATGACTGAATCTAAGAATCATGTGGATGGTGTTCATGTCCAAATTACTTCATTCAATTTGGATTGACCTCTTTTTCAGTTGGATGTCAAGAACGCCTTTTTTATATGGAGACTTACAGGAGGTCTATATGGAGCAACCTCCGGGGTATGTTGCTCAAGGGGACACTCGAGTGTTGCAACCTCCAGGGTATGTTTTGGTATCAGAGCAACCTCTATTCTGGAGCTTTGATACCATGTAATACTATAAAAGATAAAAAAAAACCAAAGAAAGAGACCAATAGAAAGGAGAGAAATGGTGGAGGGGGGGAGAGATTGATTGTGTTTATCTCCCCCTATCCCTCTACTATTTATAATCAATTAGGCAGCCCATGTACAACTATCGACAGTCCATATACAGCTGTATATACGGTCAATATATTACTGTCCATGTACAATCCATATACAGCTGTCCATATATAGCCAATGTACTGCTATCCATGTACAGTCCATATACAGCTGTCCATATACAACCAATGCACCACTAAGACACACATAAGACCTAGTCATCATAAGACAAAGAAAGGAAAGATTAAAGAATGTAATCTTAACAGAATATAACAGTAACACAAATTGAGCTTAAGCCAAATAAACATGTATACCATGAAAAGGAATTTATACCTTTCTGTCTAAATATTTTATTGGATATTGGATATCCGATCCGGTATGACTATGCATATTAAACAGATATGAATATGGATCTACCCGCATCAATCGTTATCACAGCACCAGGGCAAGGCAAGGCAGTTGCAGCAGCCTTGAGGCCTAAGTGAAGCCAAGGTGCCCAAGGTAAGGCCTTAATTGCCCATGTATTATGCCAATTCCAAGTATGTTGCCAATACTTGATATGTCTTCTTCATCTTACCCTTTTTCCGCTTCTTTCCTTTTTCTCCAATTCTTCTTCTTATTCTCCTTTGTCCTCTCCTCATTTGCCTTTTTCCCCACTTTTCCCTTCGATCCCTGGGGCAAGCATGATAATTAAGGCACAAGCACTAGGTGAAGTGCCTTGAAAATATTCTGTTTTGGGATAAAAAAAATACATGAAAACAATTGAAAATATTATTGTTGTGTTCTTCAACTGCATGGGGTGATTTATGTGATGTCACACATTTAATTACTTGTTGAATCAGAGATGGACGTAAATATGAGTGAGTTGATACCTCACCCAGCCTTCTTATTTGTAGATAAATGGATTTACAAGAAAAGAAAGTAGGTGAGAAAGAGTTTGGGGAAAGATTATTGAGAAGTGCTGGCTATGCTATAGATCAATCCATGCCTTTGATCAAGAGTGGAGGTGGATTGCAAAAAAGTTCAAGAGGAGATCTATTGGTGATACTACTGTCAAGGCCGCCATTGCAGTGACGGTGTACCATATATGGTACGAGAGAAACTTAAGGATATAGGCGGCAAAGGCGAGATCTTTTGAGCACATTTGGGAAGCTATTACCTTCGACGTGCATGGATTAATGATGCCTCCTCCCCCCAATTATCGATCTCTGAGAGGGATCGATTTATTCTTTCATCTTGGAATCTTAATTCCGGATGATATGGTTCCCCCTTTTCGCTTTTGGTTTTTCAGTGCCTTCTTTGTGGCGCTAGGTTTTGTTTTTCTTTGTATTGAGCCTAGCTCTCTCCTTTGCCCTTTTTCCAGGTTGTGTTAATATATCTATTCATTCATCAAAAAAAAAAGTAGTTGAAAAAGTAGGTAAGGTAGGTGAGTACACTAAACCTAGACACTTATCGTGTATTCGTGTGGTAGATGGGTGGTGTGGTAAATGGACCACTTGTGTGGAGGATGGTCCATCAGCCGAACCATACCATCAGCTGGACATATTTCAACATTATTGTTAATTAGGTATATTTTATTTCTGAATAATTTGGGATTCATTGAATTTTGAAAGGTAATCTGGCACAGATATACAAATTTGTCCATTATTAAGACCTCTTCTTCACTCTTTTTTATTTTTATTAATTTTTTTTTTTTTTTGTAAACAATAAATTCTTGGGAACTTTTTACTAAGATACAGCAAAGATGTTTTACCTTCACCGATAAAGTATGGGAAGAATCCTTCTTCAGCATATGCACACCAAGCCAACAAGGCACAATTTTGCTATACAATATGTTGGAGATTATCGTTTAGTGGGTCCCATGACAGGGGGAGTGTCCTATCATGGTTACATTATTTTATCTTGTGTTATTGTTACTAGGAATAGAAGTCCATCTAGTTTCCTTTATTTATTGTTTACCTTTTCTTAGAAAATGGGACTCCAAGTTACTCTAGAGTTCCAATTAGTTTGTAATCTTTCTTATTATTCATTATAAATAAAGCTAGGATGATGGGAGGAAATAACCTTGAAACAATGTAGAAGATGGACCAAAATTGAGAGAATGGACTATTAGAGAAAGAGAGAGAGAGAGAGAGAGCAACATGTGAGAAGGGAGAGTACTAATTTTGTTTATTATCTCCCCCTCACCTCTTTATTTATAATAATATTGACTCACCAAAGGGAGGAAGTCAACTTAGACAGAATCCTAGTCTAACATTACAAGAGGAGAATTTAAACAAGGAAAGGAAACATAAAAAGGAAACACCTAATTAAAGTTGGAAACTAAAAAACTAAACAGCATTAAGCTAGGTGACACTTAGACTACAGAATTGTAACCGTAAAACTTAATACTCCCCCTCTAGCTGGATCTGGAGCATAAATATTACCAAGACCTAGCTTGGAACAATTTTGAAGAAACAAAGCTTGAATAACACCTTTGTGAACATATCCCCAAGTTGAGAACTGAAACGGGTGAATAGATCACTTTACGCATAACAGCATCATGAAAGAAATGATAGTCGACTTTTGTATGCTTGGTACACTCCTTGAAAACCGGATTGCTAGCAATGTGCCTGATTATCAGGGTACATAGGAATAGGTTGTGTAATCGGAAAGCCAAGCTCACCAAGAATAAATTTCACCCTCATTAATTCTACAGTAATATGAGCCCTACCACGATACTCAGCCTCGGCACTAGATCGAGCAACTATAGTCTGGTTTTTGCTACGTCATGTAATAAGATTGCCACCAAGAAAAGTACAGTAACCAGTAGTAGACTAACGATCACCATTAGCACCACCCCAATCAACATCAAAATAACCACAAAGATCAATATTTTAATCAAGACGATAGAGCAACCCTTTACCCGGGAGCTCCCTTGAGATACTTCAAAATCTGACAAGTAGCATCCCAATGAACCTGTTTCAGAGCCTGTATAAAAAGACTAATAACTCCACCAGAAAAAGATATGTCAAGCCTAGTAATAATGAGATAAGCTCTTACCAAAAAAAAAATGAGATAAGCTTCCCAACAAGACGATGATACTGATGGATGTCAGCAAAATCCACATCATCACAGGTAGCCAACTTAAGGTGAAGGTCCATAGGAATATCAACAGGTTTGTAGCCTAGCATACCTGTTTCAGTCAAAAGTTCAAGAATATACTTCCGCTGAGAAAAACTGTTACGGTTTCTTAAAACTATGTAGAGGTGGTTTTGGGTTTCTACAATAAAATAATAGGCTGAAAAAAGTGATCTCCAACTCTAACCATGGAGAGGTTTGAGTGGAGACTAATATAAAAAATAAAAAATAAAAGAAGGGGGGAGGGGGAAGAGAAAAAAGGAAGAGAGGAAGGAGGAAAAGAACGAGGAAAAAAGAAAGAAAGGAAAAGGAAATTAGTAATTAGAGATAAAAAGAGAAATGAAAAAGAAAAAAAAGGAATAAGACATCTACACTATCGTTGTGTGCAGAAAAAATGGAGGAGAATAAGAGGAGGACAGAAATAGGGGTTAAAGATTCCACTAATCCGTGAAGATTTCAAATTGAAGAAGAGAAGAAATAAGAGTTAAAGATTCTAGTTGTTGCAGCTTCCTCTAATAGAATAATCCCATATCGGGAGTTTTGAAAAGATAGAAGAGTAGACCACCCTTACAAATAGGGGTGGCACTCAATTGTGAGAGAGGGTGTGGGAGTGGCTGACCATCGAGCATTGGCTTGAAAATCCCAACCAGCATCTCCCCATGTGGAGGGTGAAATAGTTAAAATGTTATTTAATATTTCCATTTTTTTATATTAACTAATACTAATTATTTGTACAATTCATCACTTGCTGAATTTATCATGATATGTATGTGAATAACAATGAATCGCGACCTTTTCCAAATCAATGGAAATAATTCGGATTCGGGCCAATTGTTCGAAAAGTTCGGTTCGGGCGAATAGTTCGCGGATTTGCTAACTATGGAGAAAGGAAAGTATTATTTTTGTTTATTATCTCCCCCTCACCTCTTTTTTTAATAATATAAACTCACCAAAGTGAGGAAGTCGACTTAGATAGAATCCTAATCTTAGTCGACATTACAAGAGGAGAAATTAAATAAGGAAACTTAAAAAGGAAACTGTAAGACCCGCATCCCAAAATCCCACACTAATTTGGATTTTGGTCCATGGCAGATCTCCCCACGGCCAATGTCACGGGCTCCAAGCCAGTGTAGGATCTCACAAAACCCACACCTGGTAAGTGTTTCTAAAATACATTGATATTAATTTAGAATAATGATTTTCATGTCCAATAAACCTTTTACAATAATCCCCGATTAACGAAACAAGTCGATGCACAAGATAGAGCCTAAACTGTCATCTGCCATCGGCAAGCTCCAAACAGGCAGCTGCTCATGAGGCCCGCCACTTGAGGCCGCCAGCTATTGGCAAGCTCCAAACAGGCAGCTGGTCATGGGGCCTGCCACTTGAGGCCAGCCACCCACATCGCATGGGATTAAACTTAAAAATAATTAAATAATAAGGTGGGACCATTGTAGTGACTTGCCAAGTGGCAGTCATAACAACAATACACATGAGAGGCCAGGATTGGCCAGGTGATGCAACTCCCAGTGATAGAGTTGGACTGCAAGTAAGAGACTACAGTCCAACTTGTACTCAAACTCTCTTTCTCCCTCAGCTAACTAAAGAATAAGAATCCAATCTAACTCCCATAGAACCCAACCCATGTTTTTTAGAGAGAGAGCACTGAAATAGAGAGAGGGACTCACCATCTCAGAGCTGCACCACCATTGAAGGAGCTCTAAGGCTAGGATGATCAGTGTAGGCTTCAAAAGCGATACTGGTGTTGAGAGATCGTATGGTCCACATGAATTAATTTATCTTCATTTCTTTTTTCTCTAGACTCATTGTACTACTTGTATTGTACTTTTGTACTACCTTCATTATATTACATGTATTGTATTACCTGTACTACCTCTTTCTTTCTTTGTATTCATTCTCACATTATAAATAAGAGGACCTCTATCTATTGTAAGACAAGTCATTCCATTCTTTCTACATGGTAGCAAAGCAAGGTTAGTTCTCTCCTTTCTTTTTTCTTTTTTTCTCCATTCCTCCCTACCGCTGCCCCCAGCAACTACCGCCACCTACTGCCACTCGCCGGAATCCTCTACACCTGCCAGAATACTCCTACACCCAACCGGAAACCGCTGTCCTCTTGATCATACCATGATCTAAGGAATTTTTTTAAAGTTCTCTCTTCTCGGTTGCCGTGTATCCCTTATTTATGGGATTTTTAATCATAGAGATCACGTCCAGTGCCTCCATCGAGTCTTCTATAACCCTTTGAAGATCGAGTTGCTTTCTTCGTGATCTTTGCTTCCCAAAGATTGATACAAGGCCTAACTGGTATTTCTTTCTCCGATCTTTACATTCACTATGTCTTCTGAGGTTACCTCTAGAGGGACAAAATTTTTTAAGATGGAGAATTTTACCATTCCTACTAATACCACCAAACTGGACGGTGGAAATTATCTGATGTGGTCTCGACACAGCTCTCCATTACAGCACGGGGGTTATCCGGTTATCTTACAGGTAAGAAAACCCTACCCATAGCCGATGCTGCAAAGGACAAATGGCATGCTGAGAATTCGTTAGTCATGCAATACCTTTTCAACTCTATGCAACCAGACATAGCAGAGGGATACCTATTATTGGACACGGCTACCCAAATCTGGAAATCTACCAAAGACACATACTCCCAGGTAGGGAACTATGCATTAATCTATGCAATCCAGAAGAAAATTAATACCACTTCCCAGCAAGAACTCACTGTGTCGCAATACTATACTTAGCTACGCAGTCATTATCAGGCTCTGGATTTTTATGATGGTTTTCATGCCAAATGTGATGCTGATGCAACTCTGTATAAAAAACGTGAAAAACAATACAGGGTACACACTTTCTTAGCAGGTCTAAATGTGGAACTAGATCCCATTCGCTCTCAGATTTTCAGCAAGGATCCCTTCCCATCCCTGGAACAAGCCTATGCCATGGTACAACTTGAGGATCAATGGCGTACCACTATGCTCTTATCTGCTCAACCTGCTCGATCCATTCTCCAGACTTCTTCTGCACCTCACCAGGTATCTACTGCATCTAAAGAACCTGTGATGTGCAAACATTGTAGAAAACCATGGCACACCAAAGATACTTGCTGGAAACTCCATGGTAAGCCTGCCGATTTTGAAGCCAAAAGGAGGGATAAAAGCTAGCAACGATAAGCCCTTTAAGGGTCCCCAAGCTCATCAGACTGAAGCTCATTCATCCAGACCTCCTTTTGCCACTTCTGACAGTGATAATATCCTACAGGCTATCAATCGTCTGATTCAACCATCTGCTGCAACCTCCGGATCGCCATCTGCTACTGCATCTGCATCTGCATCCCTTCCAGGTTCCCATTTTTCTCACTCAGGTATGTGTTTCAGTGCGTCAAAGGTCTCTAATCCTTGGATTCTTGACTACGGAGCCACTGACCACATGACCGGTGATCCTATTTTCGTCAATTTTTTCCTGCTTCTGAAACTAACACGGTCCGTATTGCTGATGGGACCTTATCCTCTGTATCAGGGAAAGGTTTTGTTCTATACTTCTATGCACTCCTTCGTTGACTTTGCAGTCCGTTCTTCATGTTCCGAATTTCGCCGTTAATCTCATGTCTATTAGTCAAATTGCTTCAAGTTTAAACTGTAAAGTCACTTTTTTTCCTTCTTATTGTTTGTTTCAGGATCTGGAAACCGAGAGGACGATTGGATGTGGTAGGTTGTAGGGTGGTTTGTACTTGCTTGAGAAAGGTCTTTCCCACGCAGTTTTGGCTCTAGAACCAGTCCATCACCTTTATTCGGCATCATCTGATCTGCAACAATGGCACCAGTGCCTCGGGCATCCATCTTTTACAGTTTTCTCAAATCTTTTTCCCTCTTTAACGAATAAATGTAAAGGAGATGAGTTTTTTTGCGAAGCTTGTATTCTAGCTAAGCAAACTTGGTCTTCGTATAGTCCTTTTAAACGGACTAGTACTCTTTTTCATTTGGTTCACTCTGATGTCTGGGTGCCAGCTCGTACTAACTCTATTTCTGGTCATAGGAGGTTTGTTACTTTTACTGATTGTTATTCCCGTACTACCTGGGTCTACCTAATGCATCAAAAGAGTGACGTGTTTTACTATTTCTGTCTCTTCCATAAGATGGTTCAAACTCAATTTGGGGCTACACTCCAAATTCTCCGAAGTGACAATGGCCGGGAGTATCTTGAGGCGGAATTTCAACAATATCTCGGTGACCATGGTATTATCCACCAGACAAGTTGTGTTGATACTCCTGCCTAGAATGGGGTCGCTTAACAGAAGAATGGTCACCTCCTTAAAGTAGCTCGTGCCTCGCTGTTCGGCCGGAATGTCCCACCTCAGTTTTGGAGTGATGCCATCCTTACTGCTACCTATCTCATCAACCGTGTTTGTACCCCTATTTTGGACAATCACTCCCCGTTAGACCTATCGCTTCATGATGCCACCCATGTCATACCTCCAAAGGTCTTTGGTTGCTTCTGTTATGTGCGTAACCATCGATCCCCAGGAAAACTTGAACCCCGGGGGTTCCGATGTCTTTTTTTGGGTTATTCTCCAACTCAAAAGGGTTATCGGTGTTATCATCCTCCTACCCGTCTTACCTTTGTGTCCATGGTTGTTAACTTTTATGAACACCTTCCCTACTACCCCACCTACATCCCATCTTCAGGGGGAGTCTTTGTTACAGGAAGATGGTCCTATGATTGAACCTATGGCTCCTCTACTTCAGGGGGAGACCATAGATACATCAGAAGATTTTTCCCTTGCTGCACCCCTTGAAGAATCCTCGGCCGAACCCACTGCTGATCCTGAACACACTACTGAAGCCGATCCTACACTACATGTTTACAGCCGCCGGACTAGATTCAAGGAAGTACCTACCACCATCACCAACGCACCTACACACATCCCTTCATCGGCTCTGGAACCAGAGAATGAGATTCTTCAACCTGGTAAGACTTCTTCCCACGAGTCTGATTTAGATGTTCCCATTGCTCATAGAAAAGGTACTAGGTCTTGTACTCAACATCCTCTATCTCAATTTGTCTCTTATAACTCACTCTATCCTTCATATCGTGCCTTTGTTTCCACATTGTTGTCTGTATCTATTCCTAAACATTGGCAGGATGCAGTTAAAGATGCGAAATGGAAAACAGCGATGATTGAGGAGATGAATGCCTTGAAGAAAAATGAGACTTGGAATCTGGTAGATCTTCCATCAGGAAAGAAACCGGTTGGGTGCAAGTGGGTCTTCACCATCAAGCAGAAAGATGATGGATCCATAGACAGGTACAAGGCCAGATTAGTTGCTCGCGGCTTCACTCAGACCTATGGGATTGATTATCAGGAGACATTTGCACCAGTGGCAAAAATGACTACTATTAGGGTCATTTTAGCTTGTGTAGTATACTTTGACTGGGATCTAAAGCAATTGGATGTCAAGAACGTTTTCCTCTATGGGGAGTTAGCTGAGGAAGTATATATGGATGTCCCTCCAGGATTTGTTTCAACTGCCACTAAAGGGAAAGTCTATAAGCTGAAGAAATCCCTGTATGGACTCAAGCAATCACCTAGGGCCTGGTTTGGGAGATTTCACCGGGCAATGACCTCCGTTGGATACAAGCAAAGTAAAGCTGATCACACACTATTTATTAAACATAAACAAGGAAAAATAACAGTTTTTATAGTTTATGTTGATGATATTGTGATTACTGGCAATGATGATGCAGAAATCAGACATATAAAATCCTTCTTAGGGAAAGAGTTTGAAGTGAAAGATTTAGGAAAGTTGAGATATTTCCTTGGTATTGAGATAGCTCGCCCCACCAGAGGTATTTACTTGTCTCAGAGAAAATATATCCTTGACCTTTTCTCAGAAACTGGCCTCTTAGGGTGTAGGCCATGTGACACCCCTATCGATCCAAATGAAAAATTGGAGGGCAAGATTGGTACACCAGTTGATAAAGGGCAGTACCAACGTCTTGTCGGTAAATTGATATATCTGTCTTATACCCGACCCGACATTGCATTCGCAGTAAGCCTAGTGAGTCAATATATGCATGATCCGTACTCATCTCATATGGATGCTGTTATTCGCATATTGCATTACCTCAAGTCTGCTCCTGGAAGGGGAATACTACTCTCCTCTAAAGGCCATTTTAGAGTTGATGCATACATTGATGCAGACTAGGCAGGAAATCCAGATAAACCGTCAACTTCAGGATATTGTACCTTCATTGGAGGGAATCTTGTCATGTGGCGCAACAAGAAGCAACATGTCGTAGCTCGATCAAGTGCAGAAGCTAAGTACAGAGCAATGGCACAAGGAATCTGTGAGCTATTATGGCTGAAAGGGTTACTCAAAGATTTGGGTTTCCACTCTACCCGACCTATGAGGTTATTCTGTGACAATAAGGCTGCTATCAGTATAGCTCATAACCTAGTTCAACATGACAGAACCAAACATGTGGAAGTGGACCGCCACTTTATCAAAGAAAAATTAGAGAGAGGTCAAGTTTGTGTTCCATATGTCGCCTCTGGCGATCAACTAGCAGATATTTTCACCAAAGGGCTTCCCGGAAAACAATTTCATTCAGTTCTATCCAAGTTGTGCATGACAGATATACACGCCCCAACTTGAGGGGGAGTATTGAGAGATCGTATGGTCCACATGGATTAATTTATCTTTATTTTTTTTTGTCTAGATTCATTGTACTACTTGTATTGTACTTTTGTACTACCTGTACTACCCTCATTGTACTAGCTATATTGCACTACCTGTACTTTCTTTGTATTCATTCCCACATTATAAATAAGAGAACCTCTGGCTATTGCAAGAAAAGTCATTCCATTCTTTCTACAACTGGTAAGTCCACTGACTCCACTATTTGATTCTAATCAGTATAAAGGATACCTAGAGGGTGTAACCACCCTTTGTGATTGTGCAAACCGAATACCAAGAAGCCATTAATGGCTGAACGTTGAAGAGGAGCCGAAAGTTGTCCAGATTCGATAAAATGCTTAAACGGCTTCCGTTTAATGGAACTAAGGCCATGCAAGGCCGACCTAAGACCTAGGATGGACTTAATGGGGGTATCCAACCATTGTACAAAGACCTAGGAGGCTAGGGGGGAAGAATTCCAAGAACCGTGAACCAAACAAGGGAGATTCAGAGGAAGAACCCCTTGCTGTCCTGATCGTGGCCTCGAGGGCGGCCGCAAGGCCAGGGCCGCTGCAAGGCCCGCACGGCCTGCCAGGCTTAGCAGGAGCTTGACCTGCAGGAGGCCGCAAGCCAGCAGGATGCATTCGAGGCCTACCACTCACAGCCTCACAACAAAAAGGAAAGCCCCCCTTATGGGCTGCTGCAACTAGCATGCCGCGCACGTGGCCTGCCATTCGAAACCTCCAGAGGAGGCGTTGGACCAGAGAGCAGGAAGCCACATCCGCCAGGCCCGCCTGGCATTCGAGGCCTCCCATATTGTTTAGACCCCGATTCCCTTAAGAGGCCGGAAACGGCCAACCGTGACTCGAGGCCGCCCGTTTGAGGCATACCAGTCACAGTAGGTTCCCCACTGTAGAGAGACCTTACTAGAACCCGAGGCCACAAGTGAAAGGCCAAACTTACTAGGCTGGCCACTTGCAGCCGGTGGGTTCCCAGAAGCCAGTATGGGTATTGCACCCTGTTATACCTATACATATGACCTAAAAACCCTACTACCCTAAGGCTTATATAACCATTAGGAGGTGGTAAACCTATCTTACATAAACACGATGAGTAATAACTAACCTAACTAATAAATCTTAGGGAAAACGACGTGGGATCACGAAGGGAACTAGCTGTCAACTGCTTATTATAAGGTAAGGGGGATGAACCACTTTAATTTCATGTTTCTTAATTGTTGCTTGTTACTTGTGCATATTGTTGATTGATTGATAACATGTCATCGAATACCTGTTATAATTGCCCATGCATATGCATTAATTATGATTGTGTAATAATTGACATGATGTCTATTTAGCCTGTGTGGAGGACGGAATGGGGTCTGAGACCACCAGACAGTCTCAGCCATGTGTTTATTAGTTTGCTTTATTAGTTTCCTTTACCAATTAGGATTGTTAGTTTCATTTTCCTATTTTGAGTTTACTTTGTCTTTAGTTTGTGCTAAGACTCTACAAGTCAGAGTCCTAAATCCTATAATCTATAAGTATAAACTACGAGGAGAGCAGTAACCAACTAATTTGATTATGCGCTCTCCCTTTACATCTTCTCCTATTTTCTATTTTTTGTTGCAATTAAAAAATAGGACTCCTAATTACTTAGAGTTCCTGTTAGTTTGTAATCTTTCTTATTATTCATTATAAATCAAGCTAGGATGATGGGAGGAAATAACCTAACACGTTCTCTCTCCCCTACCTTTCTTCTTTCTCCCTTCTTTTGTAACACCCCAGCCCAGCTAGGATGTTAGTTTAACTTGCTTAGATGTTTGCATTGACAAGTAGAGTGAGTATAATGGGATGAAAAGGGGTAATTTGGTAATTTACCACCAAGCCATTCAAGGAAAATAAATCTTTTTAATATGTTGCTTAGTGATATTGAATGCATAGGATGAACCGACGAAGTAAAAATATAGAATAAGTCGGTTTACTTTATATAAGCATGTGTTTGATTAAATTATATGTGAATATTCTATTTTTTTTTAACTAGAGGTGATGAGCATGTGATTGTGTAAGTAGTTTTACTTGTAAGAAAACAAATGATGACCACCTTGTAGACAAGTGGTTCTTTTTAGAACCTAAATGCTATTATGCTTGGAGGTCAAGGGATCAAATCTCAAGTGAGGCATTAATGTTGGTGTTTTATTTTTGTAAACCAGTTTAAGTGTGGGACCCACTTTGAGGTGGCTGCCCACTATTGGTGAATGTAACTTTAAAGTAATATTTTATAGGCTATGGCAATATTGTAATTAAGAGGCTATGAGAAAGATAGCAAATGGGATATAGAAATGGCATATGGTAAATATAGGATTTTGAGGAGGGCATACTTGGTCCTAAATTAAAAGGATACCAAGTTCGCTAAAAAGTACTTATGTGCATGTGCTTATAATGGAATACTTGAAGGGCTTGATAGTCATTATACTTTTTAAGGAATCCCATGAAATATGGGCTTGTTGTGCATGCAATGGTGTAGGAGTAGGGACTTTATTGACATTTGCAAATTAGAATTATTGAGTTATTCAAAATGGGGAAAAATATATATGCTAGACAGCATATTCAAAATAGGCAAAAATATATATGCTAGACAGCACTTAGAATACCTCTTTTGGCTGAAAACAAATTTGGAAAAAAAGCTATTGTTCTTGGAATATTTGGTAGGGATTTGATCTTTTTCTTCAAGTTTTAGTGGATAGTTGGTTAGTTGGACTTTGGAGGAAATTTTCAGAGGTTATAAGACTGAGATTAAAAGGTTTTCAAGCTAGGATTTGGGTTTTAAATAGTTCACATTGCTGTTGTGTTCTTCTTCCTCGAGCTTGAAAGTGAAATTCGATTTTCCAACTTGGAGGCTTGGGTACCAGCTTTAGTGTGCATCAAGCAACATTAGAGGTGAGTACATGTCATTGTGAATGGAAAATGGGTAATGCATGTTAAATTTAAGATATTCTTTCAAAGTTAAAGACCTTGAAATGAACGGTAATGGCAGATTTTATTTAAGAACAAGAAAATAGAAATTTCTTCTTCATGTTGGGTTTTAAGATGATTAAAATAATGTCTGAACTAGGAATGGTTCTATCCCTTCACTTGGGTCATGTAAACATGATTCAAATGTTAAATCAATAAGTACTCAGTTCCTACAAATCCATTACAGATGATTGGAAACTCAGATTTTAAAGGTGGGTATAATGCTGAAATTGCAGTTTATCACTTCATGTGATATTAAGTTTCATTTGAGCATAAATTATGTTTTGGATCGTTGGAATGGATAAAGAGAAGTTAGGAAATGATTTTTTATGCTAAGGATGAAAGGGGAACGGAGCCTTGTGCACTGGGACGCCCTTTTTTTTTAATGAAAGGGAAAGTCTTGGACCTTGGGACCATGGACTGGCCGAAACAGAGGCCATTTTCGGCCCTCTGTGGTGGTCCGGTCGATGAGACCAGTTTCATCGACCGGTCCTTCCCAGACTGCAGCATTTGGCTGCTTTGCTAGGGGTTTCCTTCTAAACCCCAAAGGGGATTGCTGGGGGATCTTTTGGGCATATAAATGAGATATTTTTACTGGACTTTGATATTGTTAAACCCCTAATGCAATCTCTCCATGGTGCAAATGTTTAGGTGTTTTTTAAAATCTGAAATTTTTAAGTTGTTCAAGAGGGGATTCTTGAGGTTGCTTGGACAGCAGAGGTAAGGGTGATATTAAGAAGTGGAAAAGACTTTGTTTAGTGAAAATAAGGTCTTTGGGGCTAGGTTATTGCTGAGTTAAATTATCCTAATGCTATCCCCATTGCAATGTCATGTATAGGTGATACTAAAAACTAAAGTTTGGGATATCAAGAGGGAAGTTTGAATCTCCTTAGACAGCAAACGTAAGTGATGCATTAAGGATTAGAATGGATCTTTCTTATTGAGTTTATATCTGTGTGTGGTCATCCAATTGACTAGCTATGTTATTCCTTACTTGAATAGGTACTTAAAACCAAGTTTAGGAAGTTTTGAATATAAGAGAGAGCATTCTTAAAGTTTCTTGAACAGCAAAAGGTGAGGGAAATTCTTCCCCTGCAGCAGGCTAATAATGTATATAATGATGTTTGAATATGTAAGGAATTTGATAAGTTATATGCTGTGTTTAAGGTGGAAATGTGGTGTGATGGGTTATGTTATAGACTACTAGTTCAAAAGGCAATGTGATGAAGCATGGTGTTTGTTGAGAATATTACGTGTTTCATTTTTTGTCTAGATTCATTGGACTACCTGTATTGTACAATTGTACTACCTGTACTACCCTCATTGTACTACCTGTATTGTACTACATGTACTACGTCTTTCTTTCTTTGTATTCATTCTCACATTACAAATAAGAGGACCTCTGTCTATTACAAACAAGTCATTCCATCATTCAACATAGTATCAGAGCCAAGTTAGCTCTACCGCCAGATCCCTCCGCCGCCTCACCACCGCCACCGCCAACCTACCACCGCCAACCTACCACCGCCAACCACCGACTTTCCTTCTTTTCTTTTCTTTTTCTTTTGTTTTTTTTTCTCTCCCCACTAGGGCAGCAACCAAAGAGGGAATCATATAATGATATAGGTACTACCCTTCTTTTTATCCCTCATTACGGATCATTTTTTTATTCTCTTTATTGGAAATCAATTTTTTTATTAGTCTAGATATTAATAATATAGTTCAGTCTGGTCGGATATCTATGAGTTTCTAAGTTTACCCTAATAAACAAAAAAGTGGGTGCAAACCAGGATTGATTTCCATATATTATGTTGCACATGGGACAAGTTAGGATATCTGACAAATGATATTTCTACTTTGATCTCTATATATTGTGCTATAACCAAACAGGGAGGCTGTTCATATTGTTTTTGGGTGTTTGTTCTTGAATACACAACTCAAGGATGACATCTGAAGTAACCTCTTCTGGGATAGAGAGTTTTAAAATGGACAATCTCACTATTTCCACTAATACCACTAAACTTGATGGTGATAATTACCTAATGTGGTCTCGGGCCACCAACTCTCAATTACAGCTCGGGGATTATCGGGATATCTCACCGGCACCAAGGAACCTCTGACCAAGGACATTGTTTTGGAGAAATGGCATGCTGAAAATTCATTGGTAATGCAATATCTCCTTAATTCCATGCAACCCATTATAGCCGAGCGCTATTTGTTATTGGATACTGTTGCACAAATTTGGAAGTCTGCTAAGGACACCTATTCCCAAGTTGGGAATGCTGCTTTAATTTATGCCACTCAAAAAAGTGTTCATGAAACTATCTAAAAAGAATTGATTGTGTCCCAATATTATACTAAGTTAGGGAGCTATTGGCAAACAATTGATTTTTATGATTCTATTCATGCTAAATGTGAAGAAGATGCTACCCTATTTCACAAAAGGGAAGATAAATACAGGGTTTATACTTTTCTGGCAAGACTAAATGTAGAGCTTGATCCTATTCGCTCACAGATTCTCAGCAGAGACCCTTTCCCCACCCTCGAACAGGCTTATTCCATGGTTCAGTTAGAGGACCAACGACGAATAACAATGTTGTCCCCTCCTGTTTCCCATGATGCTATCAAATGTGAGTATTGTAGCAAGCTTTGGCACACCAAAGACACATGCTGGAAACTTCATGGCAAACCGGCAAATTTTGAAGCAAAACGCCGGGAAAAAGGTATACACAAGGCAAAGTCCTCCCACGCACCTCAGGCACATCAAACTGAAGCAAGTCCTCCTACTGGTCCTCTGCCACAACTCTCTACACAAGAACTTCAGACTCTCCGGCATCTCCTTCGACTACCTCCTACGACTACAAATCAATCATCCACATCTGCATCTACCAATCCAGGTTCTTTTTTTGTTCAGTCAGATATTTCTCATGATGGTCATTGTGCTTTCTCTGTCTCTAGCCCTTGGGTTATAGATACTGGAGCCACTGACCACATGACTGGTTCGTCTGAGTCCTTTTATTTCTACTCTCCTTCTTCTGGACATAATACTATGAAGGTCGCTGATGGATCCCTCTCTCCTATATCTGGAATTGGATCCATCCACTGTTCTTCCTCCCTTGATTTGAATTCCGTTCTACATGTTCCTAATTTATCCACAAATTTACTCTCCATTAGTAGTCTTACAAAGTTTCTAAATTGTAAAGTAACATTTTTTCCTACCTATTGTGTGATTCAGGATCTGGAGAACGGGAAGACGATTGGACATGGTAGTGTGCATGGTGGCCTGTACTTTCTTGACAATGGTCGTTCAGCACCTTCCTCCCATTCTGTAGTCAGTACCCTTCAGCAGTGGCACCGCCGTCTTGGGCATCCCTCTTCTGCTATTCTATCTCATTTTTTTTCCAAAATTATTTAAACAATGTAATAAAGACGAGTTATTATGTGAGGCTTGTGTTTTGGCCAAACAGGCTCGTATTTCTTATTTACCTTCTGTTTCGAGAAGTCCCTGTATCTTTGATTTAGTCCATTCTAATGTTTGGGGTCCAACATGGACTACCTCTATTTCTGGTCATAGGTGGTTTGTAACCTTTATTAATTGTCACACTCGTACTACATAGATCTATCTGATGCGTCAAAAAAATGAGGTCTTTGCATGCTTCCGCCATTTCCACAATATGATTAAGACGCAGTTTCAAACTCAATTAAAGATGCTCCGTAGTGACAATGGTAAGGAATATCTTGAAGGATTTTTTCAGCAATACTTGGCTGATAACGGGATAATTCATCAGACAAGTTGTGTAGACACTCCTGCTCAGAATGGAGTCGTTGAAAGAAAGAACCGCCACTTACTCGAAACAACTAGAGCACTAATGTTTGAGAGACATGTTCCCGCTCAATACTGGAGTGATGTTGTCCTCACTGCAGCATCCCTGATCAACCGCCTTCCTTCTCGAGTTTTAGACAACAAGGCTCCCTTGGACATCTTACTTGGAAATTCTGATTTTAATCTTCCTCCTAGAGTCTTTGGTTGTCTTTGTTATGCTCGTAACCATCGTTCCCCTGGCAAGTTTGATCCACGTGGATTAAAGTGCATATTTTTAGGGTATTCTGCAACATAAAAATGATACAAGTGTTATCATCCTCCCTCTCGTCAGGTCCTTGTTAGTAGAGATGTCATTTTTCATGAGCATCTCTCCTATTATCAGGCTCCTCTTCAGGGGGAGACACAAACGGTTGAAGATGCACCTGATATCCCTAATGTACTTATACCAGATATACCTGATGTACCAGAAATAGTCCAAGAACAAGTGCTCGATACAGCTGCACCATCCAAGCATCCAACCACTAAGCCACCTCTGCAAGTTTATAGTCGTACCAAAGACAAGCAAGGAAAGGCCACTACCACTCCTGCACATGTCCCTTCGCTAGCCCTGGATCCAGAAACTGAGTCTACTGAGCCTTCTTCTGGTAAGGAACTTACTCCTTCTTTTGATCTTGATCTTCCAATTGCACTTCGAAATGGAACTAGGGCCTGCACCCTACATCCTATTTCCAATTATGTTTCCTATGACTCCCTTTCCCCTTCTTTCCGTGTTTTTGTGTCTTCATTCTCTTCTGTGTCTGTTCCTCAAAAATGGCAGGATGCAATTATGGATGAAAGGTGGAAAGCTGCAATGGTGGAAGAAATGAGGGCTCTGAAGAAAAATGGTACATGGGATCTTGTTCCACTTCCTGCAGGATCAAGATCAATAGGATGCAAGTAGATCTTTACAGTAAAACAGAAACCAAATGGGACTATTGATCGGTACAAGGCTAGATTGGTTGCACGGGAATTTACTCAAACATATGGCATTGACTACCAAGAAACCTTCGCTCCAGTGGCCAAAATGACTACCATCAGGGTTTTACTGTTCTATGTTGTACATCACAACTAAGACTTGCAATAGTTAAATGTAAAAAATGCATTCCTTCATGGAGAACTTACTGAAGATGTCTATATGGACTGCCCACCGGGTTTCACAGATGATAAAAGCCAAAGAAAAGTCTACAAGTTGAAGCGATCTCTTTATGGTCTAAAACAATCCCCTAGAGTATAGTTTGAAAGATTTAATAAAGCTAGCATTTGGCTATGTTCAAAGCAATGCTGACTATACTTTATTTATAAAACATTCCCCTAACACTTTTACTGCCTTACTTGTATATGTAGATGATATCATCATTGCTGGCAATAACAATGATGAAATCACGAAACTAAAGGCATTTCTAAGGAAGGAGTTTGAGATCAAAAGACCTTGGCAAACTTAGGTACTTTCTTGGGATTGAAGTTGCCAGATCTGCAAAAGGCATCTATCTGTCTCAAAGAAAGTATGTCCATGATCTTCTCTCAGAAACAGGGTTACTTGGGGCTCAACCTTGTGATACTCCTCTCGATCCCAATACCAAGCTAAGGGCAAAAGAAGGCACACCAGAAGACAAAAGAAGATATCAGAGACTTGTTGGCAGACTCATATATCTTGCCCACACACGGCCAGATATTGCATTCGCAGTTAGTTTGGTAAGCCAATTTATGCACGACCCATACTCTACATACATGGAGGCGGTCTATCGGATACTGCATACCTAAAGTCAGCCCCTAGAAGAGGAATCCTTTTATCTCCTAATGACTCTCTGAAAATGGAAGCATATGCCATTTCAGATTCACCAAATAAACAAATCCAGGTATAGGCTTATACTGATGCAGATTGGGTAGGAAATCCTGATCGTAAGTCTATCTCTGGTTATTGCACATTCTTGGGTGGCAATCTGGTAACCTGGCGCAGCAAGAAGCAAAATGTGATTGCCCGATCTAGTGCAGAAGCAGAATACAGAGCAATGGCGCATGGAATATGCGAACTACTATGGTTACAATGACCACTCAAAGATTTGAAGGTTATGTGTAACCAGTCCATGAAATTATTCTGTGATAGAAGCCATTAGGATTGCTAATGATCTGGTTCAGCATGATAGGACAAAACATGTTGAGGTAGACCGTTACTTCATCAAAGAGAAACTGGACAGTGGACAAATCGAGTTTCCGTTTGTCAGATCAGAGGACCAACTAGTAGACATCTTCACCAAAGGTCTGCCAGGGAAATCCTTCCATATGATATTGTCCAAGTTGAGCATGCATGATATATATGCACCAACATGAGGGGGAGTGTTGAGAATATTACGTATTTCATTTTTTGTCTAGATTCATTGTACTACCTGTATTGTACAATTGTACTACCTGTACTACCCTCATTGTACTACCTGTATTGTACCACCTGTATTACCTCTTTCTTTCTTTGTATTCATTCTCACATTATAAATAAGAGGACCTCTATCTATTACAGACAAGTCATTCCATCATTCAACAGTGCTAAATTCAGACGGTGAGGGAAATTCTTCCCCTGTAGCAAGCTAATAATGTATATAATAATGTTTGAATGTGTAAGGAATTTGACAAGTTATATGCTGTATTTAAGGTGGAAGTGTGGTGTGATGGGTTATGTTATAGACTATTAGTTCAAAAAGCAATGTGATGAAGTATGGTGCTAAATTCAGATTCTTATCATGTTCTGTTGATGTTGCTATGGTCATGCGGTTTGTATAGTAAAATTAGATGGATTATGGTGGCAAAGGGGTTAAGACATATCAAATTAACAAGTCCTCTTTGCTACAAGATCTCTAATCAGTCCAATACAAAAATCTGCAGAGAAAAGTAATACAAAAAAATTATTATCTGAAAATCCGACCGTCAGAAATTGATGAAACTTGGGTTGAATGGCTTTTATAATAGTTATGAACACCCCTTCAAAGTTAAAGACGATCGGAACAAAACTGAAGAAGATATGAGGCCCCAAAGCTGGCTGGACCTGGTAGCGCCTGGTTTTGGACAGTGTTCTGGAGCTTTTGTGATCTGGTTTCAATTCAGCCACAGAACTTGAAGGAGCTTGTAGGAACAGTACTGCCAGCCAAGGTATAGTAGACCTAGATCCAAGGAAGAACAGAAATTGCAAGGAAAGAGAAAAGAACAAGAGGTTGAGTCTCACAACCAGGTGAGGCTCAACCAGAAATTAATTGATTTTCAATTTTTCTGGAAAAGCTCTACTGCCGCCAGTTACTTCTATTCATATTTATAGATTGAAACTTTACAGTTAAGATATGAAAGAACTAAATCTAGTAAAACCAACCTTCCTTTATAATTTAGGAAGGCTCTAAAACAAAAAATAGGAAAGTCCTAAATCTAAAATGCAGTCCAAGAAAGCAAACAGCCCACATGGTCAACACTGTTCACATGGTACTGTTCACGTAAGCAGATTTTTTTTGAAATATTTGTTCACTCTTTTGTTATTTCTTTCCTAAAGTTAGTTTCCTAATTTCATTGTTTAGTTAGGTTCCTAATATTTAGGATAGATTATTATAGGTTTCAATTACCTGGAGACCAGGTATTTACTTTCCTATTTTCAGATTTAAGACTTTCCTATTTTATTGTTTTAGAGCCTTCCTAAATTATAAAAGAAGGTTGGTTTTACTAGATTTAGTTCTTTCCTATCTTAACTGTAAAGTTTCAATCTATAAATATGAATAGAAGTAACTGGCGGCAGTAGAGCTTTTCCAGAAAAATTGAAAATCAATTAATTTCTGGTTGAGCCTCACCTGGTTGTGAGACTCAACCTCTTGTTCTTTTCTCTTTCCTTGCAATTTCTGTTCTTCCTTGGATCTAGGTCTACTATACCTTGGCTGGCAACACTGTTCCTACAAGCTCCTTCAAGTTCTGTGGCTGAATTGAAACCAGATCACAAAAGCTCCAGAACACTGTCCAAAACCAGGCGCTACCAGGTCCAGCCAGCTTTGGGGCCTCATATCTTCTTCAGTTTTGTTCCGATCGTCTTTAACTTTAGAGGGGTGTTCTTAACTATTATAAAGGCCATTCAACCCAAGTTTCATCAATTTCTGACGGTCGGATTTCTAGATAAGAATTTTTTTCTATTACTTTTCTCTGCAGATTTTTGTGATTAGAGATCTTGTAGCAAGAGGGCTTGTTAATTTGATGTCTTAACCCCTTTGCCACCAATTTGGTATCAGAGCATGGCTGAGGAGAGTTCTAACTCTCCTAATCAGTCCAACAATCCCAATGACCATGTTAATCTGGTTCTCCAACGATTGGCGAAAATGGATGCCAAGTTAGATAGCATGGATGGGAGAATGAGTAATTTGGAGGAGCTAAATCATCCTAGGCCTGCTAGAGTGGAAGCCCCTAGAAGGAAAGCCCTTAATGCCAACCTAATGCCAAGACGTATTCTTAGGGCTCCTCAAAAAGTCCCTAGAGAGGAATACCACAACCCACCCTATGACGACTATGATGAACCTATCCGTTACCAAACCCATAAAGTACGGATGGACCTCAAGGAGTTTCATGGGAGGCAAGACCCTGAAGCCTTTCAAGATTGGTTGAATGCCTTAGATGACTACTTTGATTGGTTTAGCCTTCCCGAACCTAGAAAGCTGCAATTGGCCCGCCCCAAACTAGTGGGGGGTGCTCGTGATTGGTGGCGTAACTATGAATATAGTCTCATGAGTCGTAGAAAACCCACTACTTGGGAGGAGATGAAGGAAGATTTGAAAGAAAAGTATTTGCCTCGGTCTTTCCAAAGAAGGTTGCATGACCAGCTGAACAATCTTTGTCAAGGTAATATGAGTATGGAAGACTATGTATACCAATTTGATCAATTATGTGCACGGTCAGGTTCACGAGACAATGATGATCAAATGATATCTCGGTTTCGTTTGGGGTTGCGACCTGAGATTAGAGAAAAAATGGATGTGGTTGATATTGTTAGTCTTAACGACTGTGTTGATAAAGCTTTCCAAGCTGAGGACCTTTTGAAGTCAACACTGAAGTCCACCTCCAGTTCTTATGAAGTGAAACACCCCACACCAATCAGCAAAGCTATAGGGACTACATCTGATGCTACTCCAACGATAGATAAAGGTAAAACTCCCATGGTAGCAGCTACGGATGTGCAATGCTATCACTGCAATGCATATGGTCACTTTGCTAGAGATTGTCCACAGAAATTAAGAGTAAACTCTTTAGTTGCTGCAATCAAGGCCAATCCAAATACACAGGTATGTGAGCCGCAAAGTGATGACACTTCTGTTCCTAATACGGATGTCATGGATGATGGTGAGGATTCATATGGAATCCATATAATCAGTAGTATGGTCTTGATTGCCCCAAAAGTAGATGTGGATAATTTTGATGTTTTTGCTAAAGCTCCAGGGATTGACAAAAATGACCACAGTTCTGATAAAGACCACGGTGTTATGGAGACAATTGCGGAAGATGAAGAATTGAACAAGATAGTCCCCATGAATACCACAATTCTACTTGACTTTCCTCAAGATATTGAGTATATTGACTTTGTGATACCGTCTAAATATCTTAAAGAAAGTGGACCCAAAGTGATAGATTTTCTTCCAACATTGCAAGCACAGCCAAAATTTCAAAATCAGAAGACGTTGTCTACCGAACCCACTGAAATCATTCTTCATCATTATCGAACTCATGGACGAGTTCATTTTAAGTGGGGGGGAGTTGATGCAGTCCAAGAAAGCAACCAGCCCACATGGTCAACACTGTTCACTGGTACTGTTCACGTGAATAGTACCAGCAGATTTTTTTTGAAATATTTGTTCACTCTTTTGTTATTTCTTTCCTAAAGTTAGTTCCTAATTTCATTGTTTAGTTAGTTTCCTAATATTTAGGATAGATTGTTAGTAGGTTTCAATTACCTGGAGACCAAGTATTTACTTTCCTATTTTCATTTTCTTGTGCCATCCGTCGCACAGAGACAAACAACTGTGCTCTTACACAAGCACAACCTCATGCTCATCCAAGTATCAACACCGCATATACAATAACTCGCCGCAATGTCTGTCACCCATCGCAACGCACAACCATCATTCCAACATGGTGTCTCTACCACCACACCAGCCATGGACATGTAGATATGATACCCAACCAACCGAGCTTCATGCATTTTGCCTTCTCTGTCAGGCCACTGATGTTTCTTTTATGCTCTGATACCAACTGTCACGGACCAACTTTTTTCGAGGCTCACAGTCCGTGCGGCTCTGATACTAAATTGGTGGCAAAGGGGTTGAGACATATCAAATTAACAAGCCCTCTTTGCTACAGGATCTCTAATCAGTCTGTTGATTAAGAAAAAGAATAAGTGAGAGTTAATTATTCTCCCACCATCTCTCCTTTATTTATAAGAAAAGAGAAAAGAGATTACAATCTAATAGGAGTCCTAGAAAGACTAGGAGTCCTAGTGAACTTAGGAAAGAAAGAGTTCTAGTTATAAAAGGAAATAAAAAAAATATAATATAAGAGTCCTATATATTAAGGATGACATTCAACACTCCCCCTCAAGTTGGTGCATATATGTCAGCCATGCACAACTTGGATAATAATGGATGAAATTGCTTATTTGGGAGTCCTTTTGTAAAGATGTCAGCCCACTTGATCACTGGGACTGAACGTATGGAACACATATCTATCCACTATCTAATTTTTCCTTGATAAAGTGACGATCAATTTCCACATGCTTGGTTCTCTCATGTTGCACTGGATTGTAAGCAATACTGATTGCAGCCTTATTGTCACAAAATAACCTCATAGACTGGGTAGTATGGATTCCCAGATCCTTGAGTAATCCTTGCAACCATAACAACTCACATATTCCCTAAGCCATAGCTCTAAACTCAGCCTCTGCACTTGAACGAGCAACCACATTTTGCTTCTTGCTACGCCAAGTCACTAGGTTCCCTCCAATAAAGGTACAATATCCTGAAGTAGATTTTCTATCTGGATTTCCTGCCCAGTCTGCATCAGTGTAGGCATCGACTTTGAGATGACCCTGAGAGGTCAGTAGGATTCCTCTTCTAGGAGCAGATTTGAGATAGTGCAAAATGCGTAGAACAACATCCATATGAGAAGTATAAGGGTCATGCATAAATTGGCTCACCAAGCTCACTGCAAAAGCAATATCCGGTCGAGTATGAGCCAAATATATCAACTTTCCAACTAGTCGTTGGTATTGTTCCTTGTCAACTGGTGTACCGGTCTTTTCTTGCAATTTGACATTAGGATCAATTGGTGTCTCACAAGGCCGACACCCTAAGAGACCTGTTTCTGAGAGAATATCAAGTATATACTTCCTTTGAGACAAATAGATACCTCTGGTGGAGCGAGCAACCTCAATCCCAAGGAAATATCTCAGTTTTCCCAGGTCTTTGACTTCAAACTCCTTTCCCAAGAAGATCTTCAACTGTCTAATATCTTCATCATCACTACCAGTAATCACAATATCAACAACATATACTATAAGAATAGTAATTTTGCCCTCCCTTTGCTTAATGAACAATGTATGATCAGCATTGCTTTGTTTGTAGCCTACAGAAGTCATAGCTCTATGAAATCTCACAAACCATGCCCTAGGAGATTGCTTAAGTCCATAGAGAGATCGTTTCAGTTTACAGACTTTTTTCTCAGTGGCTGATGAGGTAAAGCCTGGAGGAATATCCATGTACACTTCCTCTGCTAACTTCCAATGAAGAAATGCATTTTTTACATCCAGCTGTTGTAGATCTCAATCAAAATGTACTGCACAAGCTAAAATGACACGGATAGTAGTCATTTTTGCTACTGGGGCAAAGGTCTCCTGATAGTCGATTCCATAAGTCCGTGTGAATCCACGGGCAACTAATCCGGCCTTGTATCCGTCTACGGACCCATCTTCTTTCGCTTTACAGGAAAGATCCACTTACACCCAACTCTTCTTCCCCTGGTGGAAGTTCAACTAGGTCCCATGTCTCATTTTTCCTTAGGCGCGTCATTTTCTCTATCATAGCTGCCTTCCATCTCGCATCTGCAATTGCATCCTGCCAATGTTTGGGAATAGACACAGAAGACAAAGTAGAAGTAAAAGCAAGATATGAAGGAGACAATGATTTATACGAAACATACTGAGATATAAGATGCTGAGTACAGGACCTAGTGCCTTTATGAAGGGCAATAGGTAAATTTGACTCAGAGGGAAGAATATTACCAGACTGAAGGATCTCATGTTCTGAAACAGTTTCCGGATCCAGAGCTAACGAAGGGATGTGTGTAGGTGCGTTGATGGTGGTGGTCCTTCCCTGCTTGAGTCTAGTACGGCTGTAGACTTGAAAGCGAGGTGTCTCCACGAGAATTTGTTCGGGAAAGTGTTCGGGAGAAGGTGATGTAAGCTCGGGTGAAGGCTCGAGTAAAAGGTAATGGAGGCTCGGAGTGAAGACTCGGGAGGAGGTGAGGAGGTGATGTCTCCCCCTGAAATGGAAGGGGAGAGGGCATAGGCATGATGATAAGTCTATCTTCATGAAGACTAGGCTCCCCCTGAAGATGGGACGCTGGGTAGTAAGGGAGGTGCTCATAAAAGATAACATCCATGGAGACGAAAGTGCGACGGGTGGGTGGGTGGTAACATTTATAGCCTTTCTGGGTTGGAGAATATCCCAAGAAAAGACAACGAAAACCACGGGGTTCTAGCTTTCCTGGAGATCGATGATTCCGCACATAGCATACGCAGCCAAAGATCTTAGGAGGAACAGTATGGGAGTCATCACACAAAAGAAGGTGTAAAGGAGAGTGATGATCCAAGACTGGGGTTGGAACACGGTTGATAAGGTAGGCTGAGGTAAGGATAGCATCACTCCAATATTGTGGTGGCACATTGCGGGCAAACATCAAAGCACGAGCCACTTCAAGGAGATGGCGATTCTTTCTTTCTGCCACCCCATTCTAAGCAGGAGTATCAACACAACTTGTCTGATGTAAAATACCATTATCCGCTAGATAATGTTGAAACTCTCCATCCATGTATTCTCTGCCATTGTCACTCCGAAGAATCTTTAAAGAAGCTTGAAACCGAGTCTTAATCATTTGATGAAACAGACGAAAGGACCGAAACACTTCACTTTTATTATGTAAGAGGTAAACCCAAGTGGTTCCAGAATAACAATCTATAAATGTAACAAACCCACCGGTGACCAGTAATGGAATTAGTTACGGCTGGTCCCCAAACATCGAATAAACTAAATGAAAGGCGGTACTCACGCGTTTAGAGGTATGACTATACGAAGAACGAGTTTGCTTAGCTAGAATACAAGCTTCGCAAAAAAACTCATCTCGTTTACATTTATATGCTAAAGAGGGGAAAAGACTTGCTAAAACATTAAATAATGGATGCCCGAGCACTTGGTGCCATCGTTGGAGATCAGAGGATGCCGAATAGAGTTGATGTACTGGGCTTGGGGAGGCTAAAACTGACTTTGGGATACCTTCCTCAAGCAAATACAAACCACCCTGCATCTTACCACATCCAATCATCTTCTCTGTTTCCAGATCCTGAAACAAACAATAAGAAGGAAAAAACGTCACTTTGCATTTTAGAGTAGAGATAATACTACTAATAGACATAAGATTGATATTAAATTTTGGAACATGAAGAACAGACTGCAAAGCTAAAGAAGGAGTGCATTGGATGGAACCTTTCCCCGGGACAAGGAGAGAGTCCCATCGGCCACACGAACAGTATAATTTCAGGATTAGGGAAGTACTCATGAAATAGGCTATGGTTACCAGTCATATGATCCGTGGCACCAGAGTCAATAATCCAAGAATTAGAAACCATTGACGCACAGTGTCCACTGAAACACATACCTGAATGGGCAAGGTGAGAACCTGGAGTGGTAAAAGTAGGAGCAGCAGAGGGTGGTTGGAGCAAACGACCAAGTGCCTGAAGTATCTGATTATCTTGCAGTGGAACCGTGGGATCAACAACCTGATGAGCTGCAGTTTGATGTGCCTGTGAACCCTTGAAAGTCTTGTTTTTTTGCATAAGTTTGTCACGTCTCTTGGCTTCAAAGTCTGCTGATTTCCCATGGAGTTTCCAGCATGTGTCTTTAGTATGCCAGGGTTTACCACAATGCTCACATTTTACGGTATCTCTGGGTGGAGTAGGGCCCTTAAGAGCTGGAGTAGATGTCTGAAGGGCAGACCTATCAGGAATAGAGGGCAGTAACATAGTAGCTCTCATTTGGTCTTCAAGCTGAACCATAGCATATGCCTGCTCTAGAGTAGGGAAAGGATCCTTACTTAGGATTTGTGAGCGAATACGATCAAGCTCAACATTCAATCCTGCTAGAAAGGTATAGACTCTGTATTTTTCTTCCCGTTTTTTAAACAGTGTAACATCTTCTTCACACTTGGCATGTATGGAGTCATAAAAGTCAATGGCTTGCCAATGGCTCCTCAACTGAGTATAATATTGAGATATTGTCATCTCTTTTTGAGTAGTTTCATGAACCTTTTTTTGCATAGCATAAATTAAGGCATCATTCCCAACCTGGGAATATGTGTCCTTTGTAGACTTCCAGATCTGTGCAGCAGTATCCAATAAGAGGTATCCCTCGGCTATGGCAGGTTGCATGGAATTAAGAAGATATTGCATTACTAAGGAATTCTCAGCATTCCATTTGTCCAGAGTAGTATCGTCAGTAATGGATTTAGTTTTGGCTCCTGTGAGATACCCAGATAACCCTCGAGCAGTGACAGAAACTTGTGTGGCCCTAGACCACATTAGGTAGTTACCACCATCGAGTTTTGTGGTATTGGTGGGAATGGTCAAATGTTCCTTTGTGTAAAAGTCCATACCAACGGATGTAATTTCAGAAGACATCACAAGCACCAAAGGATAGATCGGAGTAATATAAACCGAAACTAAAAAAAAATCCAAAATAATAAAACTGCAGCAGGACCCCAATAAAATTACCTTGAACCAATGTGGTAATATGGATCTCTTTGGGGAATAAAGATCTGAAACCGAAGACCTGTTGCTGTGATGTTGATCTATCCAAAAAATATTTGTCGATCTCTATTGTAAAGAGAAATCAGAACCATAAATCTGGGTCACAATATGATCCCAGAAAAAGTTGGAGCTGCTGTCCAGCCAATAAGGCAGCACATAAATTGTTGGTGCTAAAGAAATTAGGATCTCAAACTGATCCACGGTAGACAGCAGCCCTCATATCAATAAATAATCCTGATAAAAAAATTAGGGCATGGAAACAATCTTAAATAGGATGTCAATAGGTATAAAGCTGCCTGTAGGTAGGTTACGCTAGTGGTAGGGTTTGGAACTAAGTGTTTGGGGCTATTTGTGGTGGAGGTAGCAAACACAGCTAGGGTTTAGGACAGGTTAGGAATAGATTCCAGGTACAGGTGGTGGCAGGTTTGCTAGGAGGTTTTCAGGCTGGCGGTAACCAGAGGTGGTGTCGGCAAGCCCTGTAGAAGGCAGAGGGGGGTTGCAGTAACCTGGAAAGGAGTTTCTGGGCAGGGCGGTAGGTATTCTAGAGTTCTTTTGTGTCGGCAGTCTCTTTTGGAGGCACTCATGAACTGGCGGCAAGGATTAGAGGAGGAGAAGAAGAAGAAGAAGAAGAAGAAGAAGAAGAGAGAGGCAATGATCTATGGCTCTGATACCATGTTGATTAAGAAAAAGAATAAGTGAGAGTTAATTATTCTCCCACCATCTCTCCTTTATTTATAGGAAAAGAGAAAAGAGATTACAATCTAATAGGAGTCCTAGAGAGACTAGGAGTCCTAGTGAACTTAGGAAAGAAAGAGTCCTAGTTATAAAAGGAAATAAAACAAATATAATATAAGAGTCCTATATACTAAGGATGATATTCAACACAGTCCAATACAAAAATTTGCAGAGAAAAGTTATACAAAAAAATTCTTATCTGGAAATCCGACCGTCGAAAATTGATGAAACTTGGGTTGAATGGCCTTTATAATAGTTATGAACACCCCTCCAAAGTTAAAGATGATCGGAACAAAACTGAAGAAGATATGAGGCCCCAAAGCTGGCTGGACCTGGTAGCACCTGGTTCTGGACAGTGTTCTGGAGCTTTTGTGATCTGGTTTCAATTCAGCCACAGAACTTGAAGGAGCTTGTAGGAACAGTGTTGCCAGCCAAGGTATAGTAGACCTAGATCCAAGGAAGAACAGAAATTGCAAGGAAAGAGAAAAGAACAAGAGGTTGAGTTTCACAACCAGGTGAGGCTCAACCAAAAATTAATTGATTTTCAAATTTTTCTGGAAAAGCTCTACTGCCGCCAGTTACTTTTATTCATATTTATAGATTGAAACTTTACAGTTAAGATAGGAAAGAACTAAATCTAGTAAAACCAACCTTCCTTTATAATTTAGGAAGGCTCTAAAACAATAAAATAGGAAAGTCCTAAATCTGAAAATAGGAAAGTAAATACTTGGTCTCCGGGTAATTGAAACATACTAACAATCTATCCTAAATATTAGGAAACTAACTAAACAATGAAATTAGGAAACTAACTTTAGAAAAGAAATAACAAAAGAGTGAACAAATATTTCAAAAAAAATCTACTGGTACTGTTCACGTGAACAGTGTTGACCATGTGGGCTGGTTGTTTTCTTGGACTGCATCAGATTATATATGATTTCTATGAATCTTTAATGTTGTATAGATATGGCAAAGATGAATTTTGTTAAGGCTATATATATATATATATATATATATATATATATATATATATATATATATATATGAGTTGCTGAATTTTCAAGTGTTGGTTGAAGTTGTTATATGATCTGTTTTAGGATATACAGTAAAGGCTGAAACCATGTTCACAAATGTATGGAACTTTTATTTAATACAAACTATACTATTAAATATGAAAGCAATAAGAACACTTGATATGAAATGCAAGCATTGATAAGACATGTAATGAAAAGAAAAGGACTGCTTTGTATAAGCTAAGTTGAAATACAGAGTTATGAACATGAATTGAGATGGAACAAACAGAAATGAATGGGATTGAATGTGTAAACTATATAGACACTTGATAGGTGATGTAAAGAAGGAATGTAAATAATTTAAAAGGAAAATGAACTGTTATAGGTACAACAAACAGAAAAGTAAAGTCATGGACAGAAATGAAAGGAAAAACTAGTAAAGCAAGAATATGGAAAGAATAGTCATGAAGAGGCCAAGTAAAGAGTGTAGCGGGGTGCATCTTGGCAAGACACGTAAATTAACCCGGTGAGCCTGGTGTACTGCCCAACGTGATAGATATGTAAGTAAGATAGCTGTTGCCAAGTAAAACCTACGGGAAGCTTGCAGCGGGGGTGTGTTTGGGCAATACATGTAGATTAACACGGTGAGTCCAACACACCACCCAACAGAATAGAAAAGCAAATAAGGTAACCGTTGTAAGGTAGAACCCATGGGAAGCCTGCAGCAGGGTGTATCTAGGCAAGACACGTAGATTAACCCGGTGAGCCCAATACAATGCCTTACTTGAATGAAATGTAAGTATATGAAAAAGAAAGCAAAGTATCTGGGCAAGACACGTAGATTAACCCTATGAGTGCAATACACAACCCGATATGAAAAGAAGGAAATGTCATGAAAGGACAAGCATAGGACAGAAAGAAAAGTAGTACCATAAAAGATAAGGTTAAGTAATGAAAGAAATGTCATGAAAAGAAAAAGAGTGGAAATGAGATAATCTAAGTAAGTTCATAAAGAGAAACAATTATTATAAGCTAAGTTAATGCATATGTTATGATTCCTTTTAAAGCATGATAGTCTATTTAATTGTATGCATGTATGTACTATTGCCAGGATGGTTTTTCCATCACTGAGCTTTGGCTCACTCTAGTAATGTTGAATATTACAAAGGAAGAAGATGATGAGAAAGCTGAAGGACGAATGTTGAAAGTCCAAGTGGGAGGATAATACCCCTTGGCACACTTTATCATTTTGGTTATATTTTATCTTTTGATTTACTTACCTTGCTTGTGGGCAACCTTTATTTGTGCTGAGCCCACCTTTTTGTAAAGAACAATGTATTGTATATGTTTTGCAGAGAACATTTTCAGCCACCAGATATTTTGTTATATATTCAGGTTCAAGTCTTCCGCTGCTGTTTTGTTAATAGATATGATGGAGTATCTTGTGAATGATATATTTTGAAAAGAGAAAAACTTTAAGCAGGTTTTCTACATGCATGTTTGGGTGCTTTTGACCCAACCACCAATCTGAACCCGACCCTGGGTAAGCTCCCCACATCTTTCGTCTTTTTCTTACTTTGTTACACAATATATTTCTTTTCTAGGGTGGTGGCTGGTGGGCAAGAGACAACAACAACAAAGCCTTATCCCAACTAAATGGGGTCAGTTACATGGATTCTTGTCCGTCAATCAGCTCTGTTCAATTTCAACTTGAAGCAAGGCCTAAACTATACATGTCTTTCTTCACCATCTCCCTTAGAGTCATCTTAGGTCTGCCCCTAGCTCTTTTAGACCCTTGAATCTGAATCAAATCACTCCTCCGTACGGGAGCATCTAACGGCCTCCGTTGAACATGGTCATACCATCTCAAATGACTTTCTCGTAGCTTATCATGTATCGGCACTACTTCCAAATCAGCTCTAATACCATCATTCCTTACCTTATCATTCCTAGTTTTGCCACACATCCGTCTTAACATCCTCACTCGGCTACACTAAGTTTATCAATATGATGCTTCCTAACTGCCCAACATTCCGCACCATACATCATAGCCGGTCGAATGACTGTCCTATAGAATTTTCCTTTAAGTTTTAAAGGAATATGCTGATCACACAACACTCCAGACGCACTTCTCCACTTCATCCATCCTATTTTAACCCTCTAAGAAACATCATCGGCTATATCATCTTCTTTGCTTATGATTGAACCTAGAAACCTAAAATGATCACTTTGTTGTATCTCCCTCTCAAGAATGTTCACCACCTCATTATCCATCCTTGTGTGACTAAAGTTACACACCATATACTTCGTCTTCGTTCTACTTATCTTAAAACCTTTTGATTCCAATGAAGATCTCCATAACTCCAACTTTGCATTAATCTCTGCTTTTGTCTCATCCACCAAAACAATATCATCAACGAAAAACATACACCAAGGAACTTCATCTTGAATGTCTTTGGTCAAATAATCCATAACGAAGGCAAACAAATAGGGGCTTAAAGCTGATCCTTGGTGTAACCCCATTGTAATTGTGAATTCACGACCTTGACCCCCTACGTTTTTCACACTAGTCATCACATTATAATACATATCCTTAACTATGTCCACATATTTGCTTGAAACGCATCTCTTCTCTAGTACTTGCCAAAGTAACTCCCTATGGACTCTATCATAAACCTTTTTTAGATCAATAAAAACTATATGGAGGTCTTTCTTGCCTTCTCTACATCTTTCCATGAGTCTCCTAAGCAAATAAATAGCCTCTATCGTGGATCTACCTGGCATAAAACCAAACTGGTTCTCCGTAATGGTAGTTTCTTTTCTCAAGCGGGTTTCAATAACTTTCTCCCACAGTTTCATAGTATGACTCATTAGTTTTATGCCTCTGTAGTTATTGCAGCTCTGAATATCACCTTTGTTTTTGTAGATCGGAACCACAATACTTCTCCTCATTCATTTGGCATTTTCCCTAAGCTCATAATTTTATTGAACTTAGTTAGTCAGGATACTCCATACATTCCTAGGCTCTTCCAAACTTCTATTGGGACCTCATCTAGGCCTGGTGCTTTGTCTACATTTATCCTCCTTAAAGTTTCTTTCACTCACCCTAATTTTATGTATATACCTATGACATATGGTGTCATGGTGGGTAATGTAGCAATCTGGTGCCCTATTTCCTGAGACGTCTTCATTTAGTAGGTTGTAGAAATAATCGTACCATCTCTCTTTAATGTCCTCATCTCTTATTAGAACTCTACCATCTACACTTTTAATACATCTAATATGGTTTAAATCTCTACTCTTCTTTTCCCTCATCTTAACTATTTTATAGATAGCTTTTTCTCCTTCTTTTGTGCTCAGATTGTTATAAAGATCTTCATATTTCTTCGCCCTTACTTTTCCCACAATCTTTTTGGCTTTATTTCTAGCAAGTCTATATCTTTTTAGATCCTCTATATCCTTCGTCTTTTGCCATGCCTTAAAAGTATCTTTCTTAGCTTTAATGGCTGCTTGAACCTCTTCATCCCACCACCAAGACTTTCTAGAAAAATGACATTTTTCTTTCGATACCCCTAGAACCTCCTTAGCAACTTTCTTAATACAAACATTCATCTCGTTCCACATTGTATTAATGTCTCCCTCAAAGTTCCACATTCATTGTTTGACCACATTATCAGTTAAAGCTTTCAAGGTATTTCCTTTTAAGCACCATCACCTTATCCTAAGGCAAAAAACTTGACCTTTCCTACTACTTGGCGAAGCGAGACATATATCCATGACCAATAATCTATGCTGAATGGTTAAGCTCTCACCGGGTATAACTTTACAATCCTTACATAACAATCTATCGGACCTTCTAGTTAGAAAGAAATTTGTTTGGCTTTTATGATGCCCACTTTTTAAGGTGACCAGATGCTCCTTTTTTTTTCAAAGTATGTGTTTACAATGGATAAATCATAAGTCGTAGCAAAATCTAAAATTGAGGTCCCCTCCTCATTCCTCACTCCAAAACCATATCCCCCATGCACATTTTCATAACCTCTACGATCTCCCCCCTACATTTCCATTCAAATCACCCCCTATTATAATCATTTCACCTTGTCGTAAACCTTGCACTAATCCATCCATGTGTTTCCAAAATTGTAGCTTACTATTCGCATCCAATCCTACTTGGGGTGCGTATGCGCTAATTATATTGACTATCTCTTTCCCCATCACTAACTTGATGGCTATAATCCTATCACCAAATCTTTTCATATCCACCACATCATTCATTAAATCTTTATCCACTATTATACCCACTCCGTTGCTATTATTTTTATCCCCCGTATACCAAAGTATAAAACCATCCACCTCCTTAGCTTTTTTACCTTTCCATCTAGTCTCTTGTATGCAAACTATGTTAATCCTTCTTCTCCTCATAACATCTATCAATTCTAGACTCTTACCCGTTAAAGATCCTATGTTCCAAGATGCTATTCTAGTCTTATACTTATGGACTAGCTTTTTTGCCCGCACTCGTCCACGGTGCGAGAACCCTTGCCAATTTATCACCGCATCCAGGCGCCGATGCGGCGGCCCTAGCCAATTTTTCACCGCATTCGAGCGATGCGGCAGTCCTTGCCCATTTTTTGCTACACCAGGGACCAAGTTTAACACGTCGTTTACAGAAAATGCCCTAGTATAGTAGTATTACGCTAATTATCTTTTATTTGTGAATCCATGTAAAGGGTTTGGCTATGTTTTTGGTGATACCGGCTACCGACCAGATGTACCATCCTTCCCCCTTTATCCGGGCTTGGGACCGGCAGCATAACAGGGCTGGTCGGCAAGAGAAACTTTTGAAAATTTACTAAAAGGTGCCACAGAAATTTACGAAATAAGCTTCAACTACAAAACACATGAATAATATGTTACTTCCTTATTTACAATATAAAATAAAATTAATATCAAAAAACAAAGACATTTTAAACAGCCTACATAACAAAATTATCAAAAAGGAGGTGGGTGGAAAAACAGCATTTTGTCATGAAATCTCATGTTTTGGGGTTTGCCATGTCAGAAATCCCGTGTCCATGTTAGTGTGACACCTAACCATATCCATGTAAGAAAACAGCAAAGCCAAAATGGATTAAAAGTACTTGCCTTAACCCCAAGTTTCCTCAAGGACCTTGCAATGCCTTTGGAGCGAGTACCATCAACATCCATAAGTATGACCTGGGACCTGTCCTATAGGTTGCAGAACAACAATATTCTAAGACATCATGATTGGATCAAAATGAAAGCTTGACCAGTTGACCCTAAAGAAATAAGCCACATTTAAGATAGTGTTACATACTCGCACAATCGAAAACATTCAATACATACTTGCACAATCTTCAGGTTGCGAATAACAGCAGCAACTATGGCATCGTCAAGGTCTCTTCCACGCTTTACAAACTTCGTTACAGAGCCACCAATCTGAAGTGTTCAGTTAGTCACATTTAGCACTCTTTTGCATATTTTTTAACAAATCATTCTTAGAAAAATGAATTTCATCACAGAAGGGAAAATCAAAAAAGAAAATAAGAAAAAATGAAAAAAGGGTTGGGGAGGTGGGGGAAACCAGTTGTTGTACACAGGCAGTTAGCATGAAGAGAGTGCTAATTAACCTGAGGCAGAGAAACATTCGCATATCTAAACCGAGATCCTCGCCTAAGGTCAGGCACACCATCTCTCTCCCTAAAATTCTTCACGAACATTAATGCATATCAGCAAAACCAATGAACATATCAGAAAATTACGCATATTTTAAATATTCAAAGAAGAAATTCTCTTTTCATCAAGAATACCAAACGAACCATGAAGAGGATGGGGATGGGGGTGGGATGGAACTAATCAATAATTAAGTGCTTGAAATATTCAGCGGTTTCATCCAAACAAAAACAATGCAACAAAAGAAAAGGCCAGTGAAATTTACAGTCTCTTGCCTCAGGCCGGACATCAATAAGTACAACATTTTTTTCCCTTGTCAAGAGCTCCAAAGCCGATTTAGGAAGCAAATCTCCAGCATAACCACCATATGTCAACACCCAATAAGATACCCTGCAAGAATCTGGTAAGCAATATAAATCTTCAAGGAAAACCCGAGCCTAAAAAAAAAACGAAGGCAGAAAATGGGGAATTGGAAAATGCTCCCTTGCAACACAACAAACAAACAAATTTCTACAAGAGAACCAAAGAGATCCCCTACCCTAAAGTGGACAAAGTGCCAAGGGAAAGAGCAAACAGAACAATGGGATCGTCAGGGTCCAAACCAAGACTTTTCTCCAAGACCTCAATGGCTATATAAACCTGCTTCATGGCATGACATGCAGTCAGTCGAGAAAATTAAATATAAAATAGCTACATACATGCAAATTACCTTGAATATGGTATATATGGAGGCATTGATATGAAAAATCACTCAACGATAGCCATCTAATTGGATTATATAGACAAACAAATAAGCATGAAAGTGATGTAAATGCTAGAGCTCCCACACATTATTCAATGCTGTTTTATTATCCCATTATTTCCGTAAGTATCATTAAGAGGAGGAAAAGAAAAGGGAAAAGTACTCATTCTTTAGAAAGAAAATGGCATCAAGGATTTTCAGGGCAACCAACAAAACAATAATATGAAAAAATAACTAATAAAAAAAGATATAAAACTTAGAAGAAGAAGAAGAGGTCACCTTTTCCAAAGCACTTACGACAGGCCTTAATATTTCTGTTGCTTTATCTCCATATAAATTTAGCACGTCCCTGAGTTCTGGAGGAAGTAACTCCTTCACAGCTCCAAATGAATAAACAACAAAAGCAGCACCACTAGCTAAATAATCCTCCCCAGTGACAATTGCCTTTCTCAGGGTATCAATAGCAACAATGCCCAACTCACTCGTTGTCCCCTTAAAATCATCTGAAAATCCTGTCAATCTATTAGCAGCTAATTCTCCCGTTTGATCAACAAAAGATAGCACATTATTAGCAGCATTTTCAACTGCCTCGATTGCAGTCTTGATACTGTATATTAGCAATGAATTGATTGCATCTACTGAACTTTTCACAGCACGTTCTCCCTTGTCAACTGATGCATCAATGGACTCGTTAAATCCAGATAAGATGTCCTCAATATTTGTTTTCAGCTTGAATAATGCAACATCAGTCATTTCTGAAGCATCAGAAACTGGATTTTCTTCATAATTAATAGCTGCAGCATCAACAGCAGTCATGGAATCAGAAGTAGCAGATCCTGATAGTATATTTGTACTTGTAGCAGGTTCAAGAGGAAGGTTCAAAATTTCATCTTCTTGGGTGGGTACACTTGAACTTCCCACATAATGCACAGCACTGCTTCCTAAATAGTAGGGTTTATTAATTGCTCCAGTAGGATAAGACCATTTGTTTGAGAAACCCGCCGCAATGTCATCTAGTTCATTTGAGCAAGAAGGGATATTAAGGAGGTCCACGGAGACTAATTGTTCAGGCCTTTCAACTGCGTGAGAGAAAATAATCTTTGTAAATTGTGGTTTGAGGATAACTTCTTGAGGATGAATCCTATAAGGTGTTACCAAAGCAACCCTATCTTCCACACTGCATCTGAGCTCAACAGCCTTCCAGGTTGGGGAGAAGGGGTTCAACCCTGCATGGCAGTACATCTGCAGGACCATACTTTCAAAATGTAAACTTAAGTTGCCCAATCATATGCATTGAAGTAGAAAGTTAAAGCATCTGGCATACAAAACAACTATATTGGAGATATTGCTAAGAAATAGGTCAGACAAATGTGCTAACTAATGTCACTGCTCTTATATTTTGTTCCCAACATAAAGATATTTGTAACCTTTGGAGATTAGAGCTTATTGGATAAATATTGATTTGTTTGGACCAAAGTGGAAGATCCCTTACAGCAGAATGTGATCTCCAGTTAATTTTCCTTTTGTTTCTTCTTCGTGAATACCATTAATTTGATCTTTTGAAATAGTAATGGAGTCTGCATCAATAGAAAGTTTACGTACCAACATATATTTTAAATTTTATGCACATTATTCTCCAGATTGAAGATGTAGGAAACCATTTGCCCACTGGGGTATTCAAGATGTATTTGTTGTACAACTTGGCCACTTCTCTAATTACAACTGTCACAAATAGAAAATAAAGAAAGGGAAGATGGAGAGAATGGAGAATGGAGAAGAGGGAGAGAGAATCAATGTGTTTCCCTCCTCCTATGATTCCTTTATTTATAATCAAAGACGAGAAACAATAGTTTAGGAAACTTCCCTAATTACAATCATAAACTAATTAGGAAAGTAAATCTAGACAAATTAGGAAATAAACCCTAACAATTAATGAAACAAATAAACAACTATGGTAGAAACAAATCCACTACTTACTACCAATAGAGAAAAACCACATAAATAAACTAACAAGCCATATAGAATGTAGGACCCACAGCCCTGTAGAGCTATATCGCTAACACACCCCCCCCCTCAAGCTAGAGCACGGAGGAATGGAAGAGCTTCAGCTTGAAACAACGTATCAACAGAAGCAGCAACAGCAGTAGTAATAATAAAGCAGCACAGTATAAGTTACTGTGAACCAAGTAGAAGTAACATCAGCAATAAAGCAGACAGCAAGCAGCAGCAACAGCATAGTGTAGGTCACTATGAACCAAGTAGTAGAGATCGCATCGGGTACAGGTAGTAGAGGCAGCAATAAAAAAAAATCTTAATCTTGAGCAGCAGTATAATAGTCACAACAAGTAAACAGTAGGTTGCATCACGTGCAATAGTAGACATCATACTGTAGTAGGCTCCAACACGAGTAAAGTAGTAGTAAGCTCCAACATGAGCAAAGTAGTAGTAGGCTCCAACATGGGCAAGGTAGTAGTAGGCTCCAACATGAGCAAGGTAGTAGTAGGCTCCAACATGAGCAAGGTAGTAGTAAGCTCCAACATGAGCAAGATATTAGTAAGCTCCAACATTAGCAAGGTAGAGAAAAGTGTCTCTTCCATGAGTAGACACGAACCAACAAATAATAATAATCTTCAACTGACAATGCAAAGGTATTCCACTTGGACAAAGGTATGCAAGAAAAAAATAATCCACCATTGTACGACAACAACAATAAGCATCATCTCAAAGGATAAGCCGCAGCATAATAAATCCCATAAGCAAGAATAGCTGCAACTAGGACCCGAAGAAAATAAACCCCAATCATCCCCGTCTGATGACAAATAAAATCTCAACTAGGCCTGATAATAGCAAAATCAACCATCATTCCTGGCAAAAATCAATCTGATGCCCAGATAAGATATATGATCACATAATGGTTAATAATAGCAAAACAGAAATTAATAAGTGTTCTAAAGGTGAGTGGCGATGTTGTAAATTGCAGCACAATGGAAGGGCTTATGACAAGGTGACAAACAATAAGATAAATGGGGATTTGATTGAAAGAGTAGGGGCAAAGTTGGATGCAAATCGGGGTATTAGTTATGACAAGCATAAAAAAATAAAAAAAAAACAAAACAAAAGGTATTGTGGGAAAATAGGAAAATAGGTTAAGTCCCAACGTGGAAGTCATCTTCAACCTTTCAACCCCAATGGGTTACAGAAGAACCAGATTAATAAATTTGATCGAACTTGAAGAATAAGTCTCGGTTTAACCTGAAATTTGAAGGGAAAATCGATGAAACATAGGCTCATGGAATAGGACCACCAGATTCCGATAATATAAAGAGAAAGGTAATATCTAATGTCTGAAACAGATTCTGGGCGGAAGTCACTGTAGCAGCTAAGTTGCAGACTTGATTCTCTAGGTAAGACAGGTTTTTGGGGTCAAGATTCTAGGGTTTCAATCGCCCTAATATAAGGTATTAAATCCCCAAGTTTCAGCCCAAACAGATTAAGCATGAGAGCACTCTAGCTCAATAAAGTGTGGTCCCGTTTTAGTGCCAACAGCAAGGATGAACAGTAACCAAAAATAAAAGAGAGGAAACAGAGGAATAATTAGAAGAAGAGGAAACTAGCATCAGATACGTACAATAGTAACCAGCAGGCATGTACGATACAAACTAGCAGCAGCAAAAAAAAAATTCAAGAGTAACAGACTCAATCGATCAGGAATTATTCTTCATTTAAAAAAAAATTCAGATATGCAAAGGGATAATACTAGAAATTGCAGAGAATAGAAAATAAATAAAGCAAAAGCAGCAATAGTGGCTGCACCACAACGGAATACTTTAGACGACTCTCAAAACGGCAGATTAGTGACCTGCTCTGATACCATGTAACAAAATAGAAAAGAAAGAAAGGGAAGATGGAGAGAATGGAGAATGGAGAAGAGGGAGAGAGAATCAATGTGTTCTCCTCCTCCTATGGTTCCTTTATTTATAATCAAAGAGGAGAAACAATAGTTTAGGAAACTTCCCTAATTACAATCATAAACTAATTAGAAAAGTAAATCTAGACAACTTAGGAAATAAACCCTAACCAATAAGGAAACAAATAAACAACTATGGTGGAAACAAATCCACTACTTACTACCAATAGAGAAAAGCCACATAAAGAAAATAATAAGCCATATAGAATATGAGAACCACAGCCCTGTAGAGCTATAGCGTTAACAACAACATATTACAAAACAATTTCTGTTCTTACATACAGATGTAGAGACTAGAGGAGTCAAGACCACTGCACATGGGTCCATCAAGGAGAACTTTTACTGAAAACTTGGCCCCCAACAAATGATATAACCATCCAATTACTAAAAATGAAAAAAAAAAAAAGGTGATTTATCTTCCACTTATTGAATTGTTCCAAAATAAACAACGAACACGGTCCATAATTACAATATTGATGGAGGCACAGGATCACTAGTTTGTGTTTCTTAGTCCTCAGAAACCTACCTTATAGACCCATCAAATGGATAGTTCCAGTCCCTCAGCATGTGGACCATGAAGAAAGAGGTAGTCTGATTGACGTACCTGTACCTCCAGACAAATGTGTACCTCAAACATTTAACTGATTAAGAAAAGAGAGATGTGGCATGTTTTAAGGTGAAGAAAAAACCATTGAAAATCTACTGAATCCTTAACTTTGTAATGACATGAATCAGATTGAAGGTCAATTTGTTGGATTCAGAATGTAAAATTGAATTTTTTTTTTAATATAAAAAAAATAAGAGGAAGTTTTAAGGTATCAAAGTCAAAGCACATTTTGCCAAATCAACTATGATGTCCCACATTATAATTCCATACCTTGGTGATCTTCCATGGCATTTATATGAACACCAAAAAACACCAAACAAATATTAATGTAAAACCAGTCTTTCAGCTATACCTCAATCTAAATCTCTATGATTCCATTTCACTGGGAACAAAGGGAAGTAAAACAAAACTTGTATTATAAAGTGAAGTGACACGAAAAAGAAAATATAAAAAATAAAAATAAAAAATTCAATGGAATGTGTGGTAGGAAATAAAGTCGATGTAAAGTGGTATGATTAAAATTATGGGGCCCACAAAAAAGATAAAAGTATGAATCAGAAAAATCTTCAGTTGTATTTCTGCAAAACAAAAGAAAATTAAAATATTCATTTTGGCTAAAATGTAACCAAGAAGAAAACAGATACAACCCCCCACCACCAAAAAAAAATTTGGAGTAGATCCAGACACAGGAAAATTGATTTTTCAACATTCAATGTGTTGATTTTACTTTAACTTTCACAACCACCAACTAACTTTCATTCATATCATCCACTTTAAATTACCAATGAAAATTTTATTTCACTTCACTTAGTATCTAATCAAATGGAGCCTATATGACTGAAACACCTTCAGGAACCTCTGACAAGTGACGACCATGAAACTCTACATCATTCTATTTTGTTAGTGTCTACAAAGCTATATGATTAATTACAGAAAGAATAATAACACATGATAAATGACTGCAATTGTGCATCTGGTTGATCGGCTTCAAGAAACCCAATATCAACATGTATGGCGTGAACTGAACCAACCGGCTGACTAGATGGCTTCTTGACAATTCTTTATCCTTCACAATTCCCTATTGATATTTGTACTCTTGTAAAAATTGATGCAGAATAATGTATTTTGTAAATCTCTCTTTTAGTTAACGAATTTCAAAAAAAAAAAAAAAAAAATTAACTCATGATGAATGAGAATCAGATGAACACCATACGAGTATTATTATTACAGTGGGACAATTAATTCCACAGAATAAAACTTCAAATTCTCGTGAACGGAACTAACACAAACTTATTATTTAACAACTTGGACGTACTGCGAGATACATCCATAACTACAGGCTAAAATTTAAGTGATCCAATATGAAACATTCTTGTAAAACGAAATACCTTAAATAATGAAAATAATACAGAGTGAAAAATTAGAATTACAAATGCTTTAGCTTTTCAACACAACCAGAAAACGGACTACAGAGAAAGAAATCTCAGTTCAGAACTCCAATATTGAGTTCACAGACTCACCTGAGTATGAGAAGAACAAGCCGGGGTGGCCGAGCAAACAGGCAACATCGTATGGGCGAAACAAATTGCAGGAACTCACCACGTCTTCATCTTCTACTCCAGAACGAGGAATTAAAAATCAAAATCGACAAACATAACGTCTCAGCTTCAGATTTAGTAAACTCACCAAGCAAACTCCAAATAGTGAAGATTATAGTTGAATTCTGACAAAGGTCAGCTAAAATCTACCCAATTATTAAAATCACGACATTTCAAGCAACTCAGCAAATGGGTTTCTGACGTCCAATCTAGTGCGACAGTATAATCGACATTTTAAGCGGAAGCTTTCAAGAAAATCGGTATAGGTTGCTCTGTGTTGAATAATATATATGGGTTCTGTTACACTTTCCCAGCATTATCCAAATAAATCAAACAGTTCTGTCATTTTATAAGGACGCCCAGGGAGATAAAGGATATGATTGGGAGAAATCGTGTGGCTTGTCGAAGCTGTCTGCGCTGTCACTTTGGCCATGACTCCTAAGTCCTATCTATCTCTCGTTTCGGCCAAGAAAATTTTTGTTATTTTTATTCGTGAAAGTTTTCCGTCGGGTCTGCAGTTCAGGCATCAGTGTGGATTTTATCCGTGGAATTTGCCTTTATGAAATGTGCACTTAAGATGAGTGCCAAAATCCAAGACAGGATCGATTAAACCGATCGGTCAGATCGAAAATATTGAAATCAGAGTATTGGTTCGATTGTTTAATAAAAGTTCAGAGCATGGTCTTGTGTTAGGATTTAATTATTTTATTAGATTTAATAGTTTTATTAGGTTTATGATTAATTGTTGGTCATAGAATTTATGTATTTTGAATTACTTTTGTGGTTAATTATTGTTAATTGTATTAGTTAAAAATATGGGTAGTTAACTAACTTAGTCATAGGTGTCCTTTTATCCTATTCAATAGAGAATGTTAGTAGAGTTTAGTTGATGTATATCCTATCTTATTCTATCTTTATATTTGAACGTAAGAGTTATTCTCTCTTATTTTCTTATAAAAAGAATTCTTGAAAAATCTAATCGACTTATGTCAACAAGGCAAGATTTTCTCGATAAAATCTATTATTTGTTTTTAGTTTTCTTTTTCTTTTTTTTCTTGTGCTAGCACAATAGGGTACGTCCAAGGATAAACGAGATAGCCATACATACGTACCAAGGTGGTATCAGAGCTCAGACATGGACCAAAGGGTGGAGCAGTTGGAGAATGTCGTGCAGTCATTTTCATCTAATCAAAAGGAGATGATGAGCTAAATAGCCGACATGTTCAAAAAGTTAAATGTCAGGGTGGATCAATTAGCTGCCCAGTCCAATCGAGAAGTATGAGGAAATTCAAGCAAAATAACTAATGCAAGTTCAGGTTATAGCAATGCCAATAATAACCTTAATGTATCTTCATCGTCATTTGCTCCTAAGCTTGTGAAGTTGAATTTTCCACGCTTCAGTAGCGGAGAAAGTCCCACTAGCTAGATTTATAGGACAGAACAATTTTTTCAATTTCATGGGATCTCTATTGATGAGAAAGTATCCTTGGCATCAATTCATCTTGAGGATGATGCCCAATTGTGGTTTCAATTGCCGAAACAAGAAACACCCACTATAACCTGGGAAGAATTTTAGGAAGGGCTACATGTTCGATTTGGCCCTAACTAATTTTGTGACTTCTTTGGTGAACTCACCAAACTTCAATAATAAAGTTCGGTGCAGGATTACCAAAATCAGTTTGAACGACTCTTATCCAAAGTTGGGCATCTTCCACAATTTCTTCAAGTTAGCTGTTTCATTAGTGGGCTACGAGAGTCCCTCCGTACTGACGTGCAGGCTAAACAACCCACATGCTTATCAGCTACAATCGGTTTGGCTTGATTTTATGAAGCTCATGACTCGTCCCAAAGCCAATTGGTACAAACGGATTCTAAGGAGAGTGTTTCAACTAACAAGGAAGTTTACATCAGTCAATAGACGATTTCCCATTAAAAGGATGTTACAAATTGAATTGCAAGAGTTGTGCCTTAAGGGTTTATGTTATAATTGCAATGAGAAGTTCATCCAGGGACATCGATGCAATAAGTTATTTTTCATTGAGGTTTGTCAAAAAGATGAAGAGGACAATGACATGGTAATGGATTAAGGGTAAAATAAATTAATGATTACGGCATTGAGGACAATGCCAAATGTTAATGGGGAAAGAGTTATTACAATTTAATTGTTTTATTAGGTTCATGGATTAATTGTTGGTTATAGTGTCCATGTATTTTAAATTACTTTTGTGGTTAATTGTTGTTAGTAATGGTAGCCAAGGAGTTAGCTAACTTAGTCGTAGGTATCCTTTTGTCCTATTTAATAGGAAGTGTTAGTGTCACACCCCAATTCTGATCCAACCAGAACGGTGTGAGTGAACCGTCACTGAACCAACGGTTCACACCAGGATCTCGAATAGGCCGTGTCCATTCATACAAACCATCACACATAACCACAATCAGAATATAAATATACAAACGGAAGACTTTAAATAGAATGAACTGAGTATCTATTGATAATTTAAATAAATATCCAATTATCCAAATTCAAACACATAAAATAATATCCGTACATCCATTTAATCCAACCGAAAATAAATGAAATAAATAAATAAAACCAATCAAAGGTACACGCAGAAAGGGCACTCGCATGAAGCGTCATGCTCGTCCTCTCCTGCTTGCACATCCAGAGCAGCTACACCTCCATACGCCAGAGCGTTCACGTAGTCATCAACAGTATAACCTGCATCAATATCTAAAACAATGTATATACAAGGGGTGAGCTCACAACACAGCTCAGTAAGACAATCAGACAGTTTCACAATATTATGCATGAGTAACAATCAGTTTTATGCTGTGGTCTGATTTTAAGTTTGCAATGTGCTATAGAAAGGTTTGGTGGCCCCCGCACCTCTATACACGAGTGTGTGGCACCTCATGGCTAGGATAATGCATTGTATTTTATGCATTGTATAGGGGAGGTCTACATAATTTACCTTATTATTTTAAATGTCTAATTCCCAAAACATTGCTTCCAATGTTCATATCTCCACTCCATTTGGTCCGGTAAACAACTTCTGGCGAGTACCTCCAGCGAGCATCACCTTCAGTGACCAACAACTCCTCCTTAGGTAAGATCCCAATTCTGAATCCGAGGCAGAAATCCAACGTTACCTACTTGACACGAGAGGCATATCTTCTCCAACATACGGAGCAACAACGCTCTTAAAATCTTTCGTGCTTACGATTACTACTCAGTTCCACCATAACCCAATACCACTGGAGAGCCTCCCCTACAGGAACAACTTCACAACTTCACACTGATAAGTCTAGCAGTGACAACATCAATACCCATAAGAAGAAGAACAACAACAAGGAGACAAGATCATTCTTTTCCATTGGATCCAATACTAGTGGTGCTCCAGGTTATGGTCCTCCTCCACCTTCATTGTTCTCCTGTTTTGAGATTGATTCCAAAAATTGAAGGATAAAACAAAGGAAACTAGGACTGACTATGCTCGTGCAGCTCAGCCTGGTCCTCAAGTTGCTATAATGCATATGCATGTTCCTAGACAGAATCCTGAATTTAATCTAGTGGAGACTAGTCCCCCGGTTGGGGCTCGAATGCGATACAGTGGTGGTGACAAGACTATGGGCATGTATGATCTTGTAGAGTAGATGCACTACTTGTATGACAATGTAGTCAAGGCTAAAGATCTTCCTTCTATGGATCTCACCAGAATCCTTGATCCAAATGTAAAAGTGAAGCTTGGAAACTACAAAGTAATAACCAAATACCCAGAGAGAACCAGAATCAAGTGTGAAAACAAGTGTTTCCTTTCTCAAAGGAAAGGTTGCAACTCATTTGTCACGGCTTGTTTTGAAATTTAAACGTTTAAATTTCAAATATTCAAAATGTTTTAAACTCAAATGTACTTAACGTAGTCACTCCAAAATACGTTGCTAAAATTCAGAAAATGTGTTTCAGTCAAATACGAACTCTCAAGATAAGAAGAGTTCAAATATTGTAATCAAACAACAAACAGTTTTTGTTTATATAATGAAAACGTACCAAAGAATCAGGTACAGTGTTTAACACAAACTAATCTTAGGATTTGAATTCCTATAGTTGGTGAGGGAAGATTTCATCGACCGAGTCTTCTTCGATCTTTCGGAGATTCCGTTTCTAGTCCCACGGAGAGTCCCTTGGTGCTGTCATGGTATTAATTGGAAGACAAGAAGGGGGAGAAGACCAAAGGAGAGGTGATGCACCAGAAAATCCACTCCATCTCCAATGGCACCGACGCCTACATCTAGTAATGCTACTTCTAATTCTAACCCTTGCAGATTTGAAAAACAATAAGAGGAAGAATTGTTAGGATCGGGAGAACGCAAACAAACAAGAAGCACACGAAGAATTAACGTGGTTCAGCACCCCATCGTGGGATGCCTACATCCACCAGAGAAAAGAGTGACTTTCTTCTATTCCCAAGCCTACAAAATTCTCTACCCGACAGCCTATCTCATCCGTCGGCCTTTACAAGCTCCAATTTATCCACCTCGTCGAGAGGAGATCCCCTACAGCCCTTGTAACCTTACCTAGGTTTTTTCACACAGAGACAATTTATAGGGAAACCTAGAAACCCTAATCCCACCACAATTATAAGTTTAACCGCATACATGTAATAGACTCATACCCTAATACAAATACTACCCTTATAATTGTGTGGACCCCACAGAATACAAGACACCAACCTAACAAGAATAACAATAAATCCCTCCATTCCACTCTCTCTTCTCCAAACAACATCACATGATCCAAGGATACCTCCTAAATGCCAAGCGAAACATATCCTTACACAAATCCCACAACGAATCATCTCTAACAATAGAAATTCTAAGTCATAAGTAATGAAGAACTACGTTTTTTTCCCACTGAAAATGAAACCTAATTAAGGATGAAAGAAGATAGGATGATCCAATAAAAAAAAAGGGAAAATATCATGTAGTACTCAAATAGTTTGAGAAACATCACCTACCAACCACAGATTTCTGACATTAAAATTTTAAAATGTTTAACATAGAGACCCATTTCGTTACAACATTTCCGTTAGTTACTGATATCATCCCAAATCCATTTTTAATTTTAAAATGTTTAACATAGAGACCCATTTCGTTACAACATTTCCATTAGTTGTTGATATCATCTCAAATTCATTTTTTAATGGATAATAATACCCTAATTGTAAGAGTAAAAGTCCATTTTATCCTGCATTAATTTTTAACCCTACCCCCCAAATCCATAAATAGTACCAATAATAAAAAATAAAAAAAAAACCCTCAACTCTGTTACACGCCTCCCCAACGACGATTCTATAGGGTTTCTTGGATTAAGCCTCCTCATCCTATTCTCAATCACTCACATACCCAGAAAGCCATCTCCAGACAACATAACCTTCCATCTTCCCAACCCCGATCGCTCTCTGTTCCTCATTCTTCTTCTTCCTCTTCCTTTTTCACCAAAACCTGAACACAATCAGCTCTCACAAATTTGATCTCCATCTCCCTTCTCTGCTTCTTACATGTAATGAAAGAATCGGACGATTCCAAGAACCTGTGACTAAGTTAAATAAGTTATCAGAATCAAGTCCACCACCGCCAGAATTGAATATGCAAAGATTCTGATAGAACAAAAAACAGATATTTCCCTCCACTGTTCTTCAGAGGAAAATGATTTCACTGGTTCAGTCCTATTGAACTTATGAAACGTGTCTGAACTCAAATCTCTATGGTTGGATAATAATCGATTATCAGATTCTACCAAAAAAAAAATCGATTATCAGGCGTATTCCTTACTCAATTGGAAATTGTACTAAATTGATAGAACTGTATCTGAAGTACGACCAGTTCGTTGGAGTTCTAAGAACCACTTATCAGGTGCTTCTGTTGACTTCGGTGGAAAATTCCATCCCCACCAGCAAGAAAAACCCTAGAGGAGACATCAGACAAGGGAAAATGGGGGAAGCTCTTCTCACAACACTATCCATGGAGAACCATCACCCATCCACCCTCTTATCCATGGATTCAAGCGCCAATTCGCATGATGAATTGTATCGAGAGATGAATAGGTAGATCATCCTTTCACGACCGCCCGATATCAATATGCCATCGTCGGCAGAACGTAGTCCGCCGCCCCAGCCGTGGAATCCAGACCCTTATTTCTTCAAAAGAGCTCATCGTAACAATATGTGGAGAGTTCTGCTTTGCCGACTCAGAAATTGAGGGGAATCGGGAATCCGGAACTTGGAGAGATATAACAAGACACGTTCTGGTACGGATCAGGATTTTGTAATCATTTTTTAGAGATGTTAAACCTGCCATTAAAGAAGGGACCTGCAAGAACCATCGTGCTCTGCGCCAGCGTTCTTTTGATTGGCGATATCTGTCCCGCTGGATCGATGTCGTTTTTCCTTTGCAGTCCATTAGAGGCGTTTCGAATAAGAAAGAAGTGATAATCCACGAACATCCTCAGAGAGTAGAAATCTCATTCAACTACTCCGCTGGAAACCAAACTCGAAGCTGCCCTGCAAGTTTCCCAAATACATTTCAGACAGCAGATGATGAACAAGCGAGCCCAGTGTGCCCTGATTATTTCCGGTGGATCCATGAAGATCTACGGCCGTGGAAGGAAACAGGGATTAGCAGCGGTCATTGAGGTCAGAAATCATGATTTTCGGAGAAGGAACAAGATCGACAATCTCAAGTTAGTAATGTTTCTTAAACTATTTAGATAGTACCTGATATTTTCCCAAAAAAAAAAAAAAAAAAACCACTCAAACAGCTACAAATTCGTGAAAATAATTGTTCTCAATGGCTGCTTCATGCTCAAGCTCTTCCAACTTCCAAGGCGACGCCGAGGGTTTCAAGCATCGAGGCTACTCCCGCAATGATCTGGTCTTCGCAATTGAAGCCGTGATGCACTCGATTCAGCATGACATGATCATATGCTGGAGAACCAGATACCACTCTTCGTACTCGATTGCCTTTTGGGTCTCCAGATCGTTGAGCCTGACTAAAGAGGACTAGTGTAAAAACTCGCCATCCGATTCTTCGACCCATTAAGCTCGTTGGACGAGCTGCTGCGGAAGAGCAAAAGGAACAAATTGGAGTCATTGCTGGTGGGTCATGTGACCAGTACCACTGCTTGGACGTTTTTCGACGGAGCCTCTTGTGGAGAGGGCCAGGACCTGAACCACTGCACTGCTCACCTCTAGAAATTGGAAGAAATGGAGGCTGCACAGGGCGAGGGTGGCGGACACGACAGCGATTGATCCACTGCATAACGGAGTTTGAGGCATGGGTGGAGTTTTAGGAAGAGGAAGATGGATCGATAAGGGCAAAGATGACTTTTTATGTTCCCATTAAAGGCATTGTTGTCCTTAAAAAGTTTGTCCGACAAACTGGCATCCACATTTGACAAAAATTAACAAATGGAATGGGACGGTGGTCTATAATAAGGTTTTGAAATTAAGAATGATAATTGTAGAAACTACCATGAGGGGGTTGGAATTAGATCATAATTCAAGAGAGGTACGAGTAATTTTTTAAAATTAACAAAAAAAAAAAAAAAAGAGTTTTTAGATATGTGATGATGGGATCACACAATTGTTGACTTTTTTTTTTTACTGCCAGGAAGCTTTCAGCACTGGGATTACAGAAGTGGAAGATATCCGTTTTTCCAAATCCTTATTTTATTTTTCTAGGTCGTAATTGTGAGTTGAAAACTAAGGTCAATGACGTTTTGTTGTTAGGGTTTGCATACTTGAATTAAGTTTTCATTGTAGGGTAATTTTATAAGTCTATTTTAACATTGTTTTGAGGTGTTCAGTTGCAGCTGGACCCAATTGGGGGTTAAATCAGAAGTTGCAGTTCCTGACCCGGGACGCTTTGGATTTAGGGTTTGGATACTTGATTAATCTTTCATAGTAGGGCAATCTTATAAACCCCTTTTTAACATAGCTTTGAGGTGTTCAGTTGCAAACAGATTGGACCATATATCCACTCCATTCCGTTTAAGTGTAGCCTTAATTAGGATCAAGTAAAATGTAATTGTAATTGAAACCCCCTAATAATTTGTTGGGAACTGTAACAAATTATTAGGGGGTTCCGATTCTTGAAACTGTGTTGGTACTGTGCTTTATTTGTTTTCGATGGATTTATTATTCTTTCTGATGTAACTTTGTAACATGGGCTTTCATTTTGTAGTTTCACTATCTCATTCACCTTCATAAGCTACAACAAATAACCATGATGTTCTCAGGTTGACACTGATAGAAGGTGAATCAGTGTTCAAAATTTCTTTTCCAATGCACACTATTGTTCAACCCTACTGACGGCACCATCTCACAAATGAACCACACACTAGTTGACAAAGTCGTATGTACACCTCCCCTGGCAACAGTTGAATTGTAGCCAAGTCTGCTAGGTGTAACATTCTCATCATACAAGCAAAAAACTCCAATATCCAAAGCAATAGACAAACCATTCAATACACAATATGCGTCCACAATGTGTGAAGGTTACCTCCATGAGATAATGCCCTAAAGACCTTGTATATACTCACTACAACACTAATATGAACCGCTACAACTGTCCAGGATCAAAAGATACAATTCCCACTTCAACCCCCAATACTATTTTAGTGATATCCGAATCTACATCCTAATCTGTTCTCATCTATCCGAATTAGGGTGACTCCATCCCAATTTTCTTTATCAGCTAAAAACTTCAAACCTACCGATCAAGATCAGTGTACGGATCCATTTGGAAAAAGACACGTCCAATACTCATTAAAATAATATTAAAACAGCCTTGGCCAAGCCCAAAACTGATAAAAATCAACTGATTCAATAACTCGAACCATGATTGTCCATTGCCATCATTCAATCGGGTCGAGATTCCAATTTTAATTCGGTTGACCAGCCTGATAGATTGTCCATTGCCATCATTCTGGCTTTCAGATTTGTTATTTATATTCATACAATACAGAAATAGCGAATTTACTCCTATAAACGAAAATTTATACAGTATCCATTATATTTCCACCATCTACTAGCTTTGAACCATTTGTTAGTCACAGAAATGGCCAACTCCCACTTAAGACATGTTCTGAGCTAATCTCCTAATCAGCGTTGGAAGTCAAGCAGTCAGCTTTAGGAGGCAATTACCAAAACAGTACCAACAAGATGCAGGAATTTGCAACCTACCAATCTCCAGCTTGTAAAAGCCACAAGCCCATCAACTTCTCTAGATGCGGAAAAGCTCCAAACCAATGAATTTTATAGGATCCATTTCCTAGTCTCCAAAGTCCAGCAGCTAAAGCTCCAGAAGTTTAGCCATATATGCCACGGAAAATCAAGGCAATAGAGCAAGACATCCTGTGAGGCAACAAAGGACCAGAATACGAATAGAAAGAAAAGACCATGCCCTCACTGGAATTTAGAAGATCCATGCATCACAATTAATAGCAGGTTCACATTTCCTCGGTTACCGCAATGCCCATTCCATACATTTACTACTCATACTTGAACAAGTACCCAAAAAAATACACTACTAGAGTCTAGACCACCTAGCAAGAAACCGAATTTATATCCCAATAACTAAATTTTCCAAAACCAACTACCATCTTAGAAAAGGGAGAAAAAATAAAAAGCCATATGAAATGCTGCTATTGGTGAAAATTTGAGTACCCAAAGTGAACAACAGGAAGGCGCGTCTATAGATGTACAGATGAGAGAACCAAAATCTTTCAGAACTTCAGGAAAGTGCTACTACTCATCATCCTCATCATCATCAGCTACTACTGCTGAGTTCAGGGCATTCAACCGTTCAATCAACCTTGTCTTCCGCTCTTCATAGGTCAATTTCTTCAAGTTGTACCTGAAATGCAAACATAACAGGAGAATAATTAGAACTTCACAAGTGAGATCAAATACATCACACTTCAGTCAATAGATACCATAACAAAGTAGACATCAGGTAAAATAGACAACCACAAATTCCATTTCCCAACCAACCATCTAGCCTAGGAAACTCACTCAATTATTGCACAAGTAAAACTTTGGTCTAACCTCTTGTGCTTCTTTGGCAGTTCCTTCTGGGATTTCTTCAGGACTGGGTCAGCACGAATTGCAGCATGTACCTTCTTATACAACTTTTCAATATTATCAGGGTCAATCTCTCTCTTAACATACTCACTGAAATGAGTCTGGTATTTCTCTGGCTCATCCTCCATCAATTGCTGCAAATTTCAGTATCATGTCAGCAACTAAAAGAAACTGAAACTTTCGATCATATTTTCTTCCCAACAGCTATGAGTAAGATCGGAAATCCTTCTCACCCTCATGTAAGCCGCAACATGTCCACCGTAAATATATTTGCGGTGTACATCAGCATTGAGCTGCTTGTCATCTTTAGTGAAGCCAGCAAACCTCTTCTCACTGTGAGGAATGTCAAGTCCACCATCCAATGCTCCCTGATAATAATGGAAAAAAATAAATATCACAATAGACAATTGAAAATGGATACTTTAGTCTTAAAAGCACTACTAACACACTATATCCGATGACACAAGTAACTCAAGAGGCCCCAGACACCATAATTTATTCCTTAAGCTAAACAGAACCATAAAGTAACAAAGACATCTAACAGTCAGAAATTCTGTAAATATCAGAAACTTAGAAATTTGGAAATGATTAAGAAATACAGCAAGAGCCACAAAAAAATTAATATCATTCATGCTCTTACAAATGTCGTGCTATAGGGAAAATGAAGAACAGGATCCGTCTCACTATATCAATATCCATCAGTTTTTGTCACAAATACCCAACTAGGTGCATAAGAGTTAACAGGTCTAATCCAGAGACTTATGTTTCCCACACAATACCTAATTTGGAATTATACAGAAGCCAATGGGTTGAGGGAATTTTTAACAAGTTCAGTACAAGTGAGAAACAAGAAACACTAACAGGGATGGACTTCAAATTCATTAGAATAAACTAGATAATCCTTTTTTAATTAAATTCAACTAGATACTCTCCCTGTCAACTTGGAAGTTTGCATCAAGGACATAAGCAAGTTGATCTTTTGATCATTGATACAATTGAGTTCATGCTTGCAGCTTGAGTCACTGACTTCGTCGGATTGTGGTCTGATCTTCGACTTTATTGGCTGAATGGTTTCTGCTGATCATGCATTGAAGATCCTCATCTACTTCAAAACTCGAGAGTGCATTTTTACAAGGATGCAAGAGCATGATTACCACAATTGGACATGGCTTTATCTTTTAATTTGGACCTTTGACTTGTACAATGTAGACAAATAAGATTGTCTTTAAATTTGTTTTGAATATTTTGTTCTAAGCATCAATAATAATAGAAGTGGATCCCATTACCTTTCAGTTAGGAAGTTAATTATGAAGGAAAAAACGAAAAGATCACTGCCCATCAGCGTCCCCTTCACTCTCTCGCATGGGGGTATGAAATGCCCACCCTGCTCCTGGACATTTTACCCCTCGTGTCACCCCTTTTCCTTATTTTATATTAGCGTATGATCTTCTGGGGCCTTCATCAATGCTTAAGTTTTGTCTTGTTAAGAAAATAAATATCTATGAGAGTTCTATTGCTAGTTTCTAAATTAATTTAGTTATTTTAGGAAACTGAAATCTACTAGAATTCTATTTTTTGTTGTCTATTAAGAGATGTAAAAAGATCAAACCGTTAGCTAATGAAGAATATATTTTCTAGTGAGAGCTTGAGCATTGTGAGAACACTTCTCCCCTGTCCCTCTTTTATCCTCTTCTTCTTCAGAGTACTACTCATGTTACTGTTGTTTTACCCATTCACTGCAGATCGATTGCTCCATTCTTCCCCGGTTATAGATGTGATTTCTTAATCTGTTACCTATGTGATTCTTCCCCAGACTGTTGCTAAACTGATCTCTTCCTTTCTTCTGCTACTTCTCTTCTCCTCTAGTCAATAGGCTGTTTCTTTCTCAGTTGAACACCTTAGACCTTAGCCTGTTAGTAGCAACCTAATTAACCCTAGATTCTGATTTGGCCATTAGGTTTCAAGATCTCCATCAAATAACCATTTTCTTTTAGAAAAATATTGTTCTTTTTTTTATGGTAAAGGTGCACTTGCAATCTGAAACAAGCCCTAGAAGCAGTAGATGAGATTAGGGAACAGAAACCCAATTAAACAAGATAGGTTTATGATTATACCTTCAGTGCACCAAAAACACGGTGTCCAGTTGTAGTCCTCACAAGACCAACGTCAAGAAGAGCGCGGAATGGCCTCCTGGTGTCAGTGGGTTCTACTGAGAAATCTTCACCAGTTGCCTGTCAGTATATGCAATATATTAGGCTTAACCCTCTAAAAATACAACAGACAAATAAAATCAAAATGAAACCCTCAGAATGTAGCAAATACCTCAACGTTGCCTTCGTATTCCTCATCCATCTCAAGCATTTTCAAGACCCGGCGGGCAAGGAGAAGGCCAGTACAGTAAGCTGATTAATATTAATAATGGACCCTCTGTTAACTAGGGAAAAGAGGGATGAAATAGAGATAGAGGGAGAGAGGCATCATAATTATTACCTGCTGCATAGTTGGTCAGACCAACTTCAAGCCCATAACGTGGAAGCTCATGAGCATAAGCCACTGCGAGAACCATATCACCAGATATGCTAGCAGATACTATTTGTGCAATTATGTCCTTGTTGGACTATTAAAAATGTTAAGATGGACAACAAAATCATTAATAAAGGGCATTGCCCAACAAGTTTACTGACAACTAAACGTCAACCCGCAAGTCATGATCATCGAATCAACAAATATATTTGCTTACAGCCAACATGGACCACTTGGTCAACTCAGACATCTTGCTTACTATACAATGTAATGGTTATTTTTAAGCTCCAAAACCATCACTTAACATGATATAGAAGTCGCAAAAACACTCAGACAAAATATAATGAAATCCTGTATATTCATAAATACATTAAGTTAACTAACGGTACTTATAATAAAGCACCATGGAGACTCCTAGATCCTAAAGCTTAACAAGGTTACTCAGCAACTTCTATTAGAATGTCATATCATTTCAGATAGATGATAACAGATCTTCAAACAGACAAACTTAGCATCACAGGATTTCTAACATTTTCAATAAATAATGTCATTACTAATCGCTTTTTATGATTTGAAGTTCATACAATTGACAAGAGTGCTAGGGTAAATTCCATATTTGAGACTAAACCACATGAACTCCTAAGCCACAATCCAAATTACAGCTAGCAATCTATCCAAATCAGAAATAAATGGGAATTTTGTTGGATACAATTCGAACAACAAACCGATATTTTGGTGTGTTGTACTTGTTCTTGTCCTGATTAATCAAGCGAATTCTTGCCCTGTAATCGGTCTTCCCCTCTGTATGCCATGAAACTACATATATCAGAAGGGAACTGCAAGTATCTACAGAACAGAAAATTAACTATTGAAAATGGAGACAATACCTCTCCTTCTCTTGAATTTAACTTGAAAACGTTTGAAGTAGGCTTTTGACTTTTGAGCCTTAACAAAAACCTACATTGCACAGAAAATGCAATCTATAAATGATGAACATGAAAAACAAATAAACTCCTATATGTTTGCCAAAAATTCAAACCCAAAAGGATAAAAGTAAAAGCAAATGATATGCCCTTCCAAGATAACCACACTTTGGAAATGTTCATCTCCAACGAGACCAAAAAACTAAATCATAAGGGATCAAACACACGTCTATCTGTCAAATGTAAGTATGAATAGTCCACAGAAATCCACTGACAAAATTAAAAAAAAAAAAAACGAAATAAAAAACTTCATTTCCCTTCCGACTTCTGGCTAGCTGTCTTGCTATGCCGCTGTTGCTCTTACGATTGTTGCTGGGCAGTGATTTAACGATTGTAGTTAGGTTAGTTGGTTAATGGTTGTTTTTTAGGTGAGCAAGCTTAATCTATTCCTAACTTTTACAGAGAAATATCACATAACAAATAAATCTTCTCGTATACCAACAAAGCATCGAAACATAGACCAAAACCAGATAAGAAGCTATTTGGAAAGAGACCAAATCCCCTCCAAAATATCAAATCATAGCAGCACACAAAACAAACATTAACGTTTTAGGGAATAAATAAGGTCCCAATACAAGAATAAATAAGCAAACAACAATAATAAATCAACTGAAATCAAAATCAGAATGACTTAGAAAGGAAACCAATCCATCCCTAGTAACTACCACGTAACGAATCGAAAACAAGTAGCAGAACTTCAATACTAAAGATTCTGAACTCTACGCCATTAATACACAGGAGAAAAACGACTAATGATTTCAGCAACAAAGAAAATGAGGAACGAGAAAAGATTGAAGCAGTAGCTGGTGGCAGCAATGGGATCCACATACCATTTTGCAAGAGTTTCAGTAGAGGAGCTTCGACGCCTGGAGGTGATTCGGAATGAAACCCTACTTCGTTTTTGACGGCTCACAGACTATATAAAGCAATTGTCGTTGCGAAACCCTAATTTGGTTTCTTCATTTACCCCTACAAAATACCCATATTCCCTATTTTACCCTTGCTCTTGTTTCGTTATGACAGTTTTTGAAAAGTGAACCGAACACAAGTCGATCAGGTCTAGACTAGACTAGACTAGAAGCGGCCACCAAAACAGCTTATTATCCTGTAGCCCGAACCTAGGTTTTGTCTTCCCATAAATTAGCAGCAAAATTTGCTGGGGGAAACAAGGGAACTGGATCTGGACCGTGAGATGGGTGGAAAGATTTAGCATCAAGCCTTTCCATAAGCCTGTTCCTAAGAAATAGGGGGATCCGCTCCTAATCAAAGCCACAAACCCAAGGACAAAAATATTTTGAGGAATTATTTTTGTCCCTATCTCTGTGTTCTTTGAAATTCAGGTCCTCATTTTTTCTCCCCATAAAATTTCAATATACCTTGCTACCATGTAGATCCCTCCCCATACTCCATACTTCGACTAAAAAAGACGGCTTTACTATCAGGTGAATTTATTTGATGATTATTACATAAATTTCACTTCAAGAACTCATTTACAGTGGAACCTACAAGAATATTAGGAGGCCTAATACTTCTCTGGTAGGAACAAATTTAGGTCTGAATTTTGCACCACTATTTTAGGTTCATTGACTTTGATATCTCCATTTCATCAACAAAATTTCTATGTTACCTATATATATGGGGATCCGATCTAAGCTAAAAGAGAGTTGGTGTGGGATAGATAAGCCAAATTTATTCTCAATGGCAGGGTGATTGGATATGTTTGGGAGATTTCAATTCTTACCTTTCATGACATGAAAATTCATGAGTAAATCATGGTGTCTCGAAAGATTGTCTCAGTTTTAAAAATTTCTTAAGTTCATGTAACTTGATGGAAATCAATTACCACGACCCTCTCTCTATACATGGAATAATCAAAGGCATGAGAATGGAAATATCAAGATCAGGCCGTATCTCAAACATTAGTTGGTTGAATAGATTCGGGAATTCAGTTGTCTTTGTTCATCTGGCATATGGATCAGACCACAACCCAATCCGCTTGGATACAAATGGAGGACATTCTCAAGGCAATACACCTTTTAGTTTGAGGCCATATGGGTTCACCACTAGGATTGCAATAGAGTCGTCTCATAAAACTAGAATATACCTTCTATTGGTGCTGTAGGTAATGGTTTGTGTGAGGACAAATGTCCACCCACGCTGAAATGGACGGTGAAAGATTTGGAGTCACCACCTAGATTAAGGTCTAAGACCTTAAATGTAGTCTCATCTTGAGATAAATTTTCTATTGACTCATGACCCAACATATTGGCTTTGATCTATCAGATAACGAATAAGCGCTCAAGGTACAACTTGGAAAGGTGTTAGGCACCCAAAATTGCCCGATCCAAAAATTGGCCTCCTATGTGATTCTATTTTCCTTATACTCTGTGGTTCTGACTGTTCATGGTCAATGGATGATGACTGGGGCTCATGGGGGATCCTATGCCAAGTTGCTAAGTTCTTCTAGCCTAAGTTCAGCAAAAAATATGTTATCAAAGTAAATAAACAAACAAATATTATACAATGAATCGAACCGTGGATGGTTCAGTGATGGACTGAATCTGAGATGTCTGAAACATCTCAAATTGCCTACGTATTCCAATCCTGGAAATCAAGTCCAAAACGTAGTTCGTAACAGAATGTGATTAAAGTTTATGGATGTGGATTATGATTAAGCTTCCTTAGATTCAATTTGTTCAAATTGAAGTTTATGTTTGATGATGATTGAGATTGAATCTAGAGATAGTCTAACATGGATTGAAGTGAACATGGATATGGATATGGATATGGATATGGATATGGAAGACCTAAGAAGACTAAGGTGTATATTGGATAATCTCAAGGACTAAGATATGTGAGCACTCTCAGGGAGTAAAGTATGTGTACTCTCATAGAGTAGGTATGTCTCTCAAGGAGTAGGTATGTCTCTCAGGGAGTAGGTGTGTCTCTTAGGGAGTAAAGTGTATTGATTGAGGTGTGGAACCGTATCTGGGAGTTTCCCAGACTACCTACGTATCCTAGGGTTTACCCTAAGAATCAGGATCCGCGAAGTTCAGAATGTTGTTCATTATTCGGAATGTTGTTCATTGGGCGACCCGCTTGGGTCGGAATATAGGTGATCCAGCGGGACCGAATGATGATCCTAGATGATCTATGGTAGGATTCACATCACACCTATCTAGGTTTATGCACCTTAGAGGGATGAGTTGAAGGGTAAGGATCCTCCTAAAGCTACCCTTCTAACTTAAACCCTAATTTTGTTGGAATTGTTGGGTTAGGCTTCATGATTATTGATTAAGACTTTTATCTTTTTCGCTTTTACCCTTCCTTGAATGTGGGTGTCTACATGCACGTCCCCACACCTAAGAATGTATTATATCAGTGTATATGCAGGGCAGTTCGACTAGGGTGCAGCGGAAAGTAAGTTCTTTGCCGACAACAGATATCATTTAAGCATGGCATACAACAAACATATCAAACATGGTAGTATGCACAAAGCTAGCGGTGTAAGCATCCTAAGCATGGTAGTGCACAATATGACAGTGTAATCAAGTGAGCATGGTAGATACATGGATATAACAATGTAGACAATATCAGATCCTCACTCTAACGGTTATATCTCTTCAAAAATTGATGATCATAGTCAACACTTATATTTCATCAAAATAGCCAAGATCAACGGCTCAGATTTCACAAAATGATAATCTAATGGTTCAAATCACTCAAATTAAAATCCAACAATTCAGATTCATCAAAACACTTATGATCAAGATCCAATGGTTCAAATTCTTTTTTGAAACACTTATGATCAGGATTCAATAGCTCAGATTTATCTAAGACCCTCATGATCAAGATTCAATGGTTTAGATTCATCAAGATCATAATCCAACTATTCAGATTCATTTAAATCATTCCCAAAGACAATCTAGTGGTTCAGATCACTCATCAAGATAATCCAATCGTTCATATTGATTAAAATCATTTTCAAAGATAATCTAGCAGTTCAGATCACTTATCATGATAATCCAACCATTCAGATTGATTAAAATCATTTTCAAAGATAATCTAATGGTTTAGATTGCTCATCATGATAATCCAACCATTCATATTGATTAGAGTCACTCCCAAAGACAATCTATGGTTCAGATCACTCAAGATCACTATCCAAACATTCATATTCCTTTAAAAATACTCACAATGAAGATCCAACGGTTAAAATCATTCAAAATCACTCACAATGAAGATCAAATGGTTGAAATCATTCAAAATCACTCACAATGAGGATCTAACGGTTGAAATCATTTGAAATGATCATCTAATGGTTTAGATCATTTAAATCACTCATAAAATCGATCCAACGGTCCAATTCAACATCCAATGGCCCATATTTCATCCACCAAAATACAAAACCAACGGCCATCTTTCATCACATCAAAATTTATAATCAATGGGCCAAATTTAACATTAACTCATTTTGGATTGATGGCCAATATTAAAATACATCAAACATGCAAGATCAATGGACGATATTCGCAAAAGCATGTAATGATATCGAAATATACAATGTACTAAATAACAATAGGATATACAATGCACCATGATGTCAAAAGAAATAAAAATATATATATGCAATGCACTATACAAACCGAGTAAAGAGTGAAATATACAATGCACTGTGCAATCAAAAAATAAAATAATAAAACAATGGTAATACAATGTATATACAAAGTGCATTCATAAAACAATATAACCGTGCAATGTGAAAAAAAAAATCGGTTAGTAGCAAAGTAAAATCGTGAACCGAAGAAAAAGACTAAACTAACCTGATAGATTACCGGGGATGGGAAGGGATCATAAAGAGTGGTGCAGGTCGTCGGACAAAGATGGCGGTGGCAACGCGATGGTTGCAGGTCGTCGGGTGGTTGCGGCGACTGCGACGTAAGTGATCGCAGGAACGACCGAGGTTGTCGACGATGGTCACGGAGAGCTTGCGAATGGTTGTAGGAGACCGAAAGATGCGAGGTTGAATGGTGTTGAAGGTTGTTGTCACACCCCAATTCCGTACTATTCAGAACGGTGTGATGAACCGCTAATAAACAAACGGTTCAACCAGGATCTCTAATAGGCTGTGTCCTTGTAAACTAAACCATACACATCCACAACTATAATCAGAATAAATACACAATAGCGGAAGTCTTAATATTAAATAAACTGAGGAATTTAACTGTGATAATCATAAATAAAATATCAAATTATGTTGTATCAACCGAGACCTAAGTAAATAAAATATCAATTACATTTTCTTAATAGTTCAAATAAAAATCTAATCGAAAACGCATAAGTTGCACTCGCATGAGGAGTCATGCGTCTCTACTATGTCTTCAGCCTCCATTGCAGCCACGTGCCCGTACACAGAAGCATTCATATAATCTTCCACAGTGGTACCTGCATCATCAATTAAAAATATTCGACGTCGAAAAGGTGAGCACACATCACGGCTCAGTAAGCAAACAAAACAATGCAACAAACATATGCATGCATTCAATTCATATATGTGGTCTAGTATATAAGTTTGTAATGTGCTATAGAAAGGTTCGGTGGTCGCCTCACCTCTATACACAAGTGTGTGAAGCCGCCCAAAGGTTAACATTTATTATAGTCCCACATGCACCCACTATGGATAGAGATAGAGCTAAAGTGCTTATGACCACACCGCATCACACTTCCCCTGATACTCTACCCATACCAACACGTAAGCCCCTGCTGGCGAGGGCTTGCAAATTGGGCTCGCAACTAACCAATCCTAATGTCAAACAGTGTACCTGATGCATCACCCCAATATCTCTTAATACGTCCATAGAGATAGAGCTAAGGCCCCCCGGCAGAGTCGAAGACTACACAGTCCGAGACCACCTTCCCTGATACCCTACGACGTAATAGTTCTGCTAAGGTAATGGCGATACGACGATGTCAGTGGACAAGACTTGAGTAGAGATAGAGCTAGAGTCTAGTGACCAGGCTGAACCACAATGTCACGTCCTCCCCCTGATGCTCCACTAGCATCAACCACACTAACCACACACATATATTCACATGTCTATTCCTAGCATCATCATCATCATCATGTTATAAATAAAATATGCATGAACATTAATAGCAGGAATATTGGATGACATGTTAAATGCACATTACAAGCATACACGCATAGAATCAGTCATGGCATTGGACTCAAGAAATAGAAACAATTTATTATTAGCCAATTAGTTTAGGTCTTGTTCCCTCACCTTTGCTTGAGTGTAGATCATCTTTCAAGCTTTAAGAATCACTTTTATATCAATAGGAGAACCTAACAAGTCGATAGATTTTAGTTAGAAGTCATTCCGACAATTTTAGGCTTGATGTTAAGCGAGGGTCGCATGACGGGTCGCAGGTAGGGTAGCAGTTTACTGCGACCCCCCAGGGGTAGGGTCGATGCTAGGCTCGGATGTTCCATCGACCCTGGGTGCGACCACCGCATCCCTGGACTTCCCGAATGCTTGGGGTCGATCTTGTGGTCTGGTAGGGTCGATTCCCAATCGACCCCATGTGCGACCCCCCGTGGATTGAGTCGAGAATTTCATCCTATAGTCTATTATTTCATGTTTGGGTCCTATGACTTACTTCCACAATCCATTCTATGCTTGTTTTATGGCTTAAAACTCTAGGTTTCTTCCTTACTTTGCCTACCATGATTTCCTCTATGGATTTCATTGAAATCATCTCATGGATGGATGATTTGGGTTTCTCCTAGATCATACCCTCTTCATGAACTATTCTAAGGTCTTAAATCATTAATGGAAACATACCCATACCTTAGGTTTGCTGAGATTGAGAGGTTTCTCTAAATTCTTCTCTTTAGTCTTCTTCTCAAACTTTCCTTCTCTTCTCCTTCTCTTCTCTTTCTCTCACTTTCAATTAAGGTTTGAAAAGGAGTGAAAGAGGCTAAGGGACATCCTATTTATAGAGAAGAATCTCCCAAAATAAGTCTCATTGAGATTAAGAAAGAATCCCCTTGAAATTTGGAAAGTTTCCTATTTACGATTTCTGTCGGCAAAGAGGGGGTCGATGAGGGGGTCGGAGATCCCGTCGACCCTCAGGTCTAAATTGTCCGACCCTCGGTCAAAATTTCAGGGGTCTGACTCCATAATGAGGGGGGTCTGACCCTACCTATCTGGGTATGCGACCCTGTCCCCTATTTTACTGTTTTTGGGTCAGTTTAATACCTGGTCTCGCTATTTCCTTCACGTACTTGGTCCATTTGGCTCGACCATGATAGGTAGACCTAGTACAAGGTGGTAAGATCGGTTAGTTCGATACGGGTCTTATAGGTGGGGGTAGCAAATGGTGAGGAGGAGGAGCAAGGGTGGTCGGGCCGGCACATAAGTGAGTCCCTTCAACTCCCTCTTTTCTTCTCCTCTCCTATTTTATGTTTTCTTTTCTCTCTCTCAACTTCACTCTTTCTCTCTAAATCTCGAAAAACTCTCTGTATTTCCTCTCCCTTGTCTCATCCTTTTTTTTTCTTCTCTCTTTTTTTATTTCTTTTTATCTCTTGGCTTCTCTCGGCCAACCTCCCCTTTGCTGGTTTGGTGGTCTAGGGGGTCTTTATATGAGAAGCTCCTCTAACATTGATGGCTACAGTTGGGATTTAATGGGAGACGGATCAGATGGGAGCGGGACTTGATGGAGGAGTTGGTGGGTGGCAGCATGGTTTTAAGGAGCAGGTGAGGTGAATAGTTGGGCAAGCGGATTGGTGGTTGGCTCGATGGTGTAGCTGTTGTAGCATGTGGCCATGGGTACGGGAGTGAGTTGGTGGAGTGATCGGTTGGTTGGGCTCAAGAGGGAGGTGGCGATGAGGATTAAATGGGCATGGGAGAGGTGGAGGTGGCGGCACCTCCATCTTTCCCTCCACCGAATTCTCTCTCTCTCTTATCTTTCACTCCAATATTCTCCGGCTTTCTCCCTCTTCTCTCTCTCTTTACGGTCTCCCTTTTTATCAGGTTCTCTCTCTCTTCCTCTCTCTTTCTCTCTCTCTCTCTCTCTCTCTCTTATCGGGTTCTCTCTCTCTCTTCCTCTCTCTCTCTCTTTTATTCTTGACCGTATATATATATATATATATATATATATATATATATATATATATATATATAAATGTATACATATATATATATATAATATACTAATATATATAATATAATATGTAGAAATATTATATAATATATATCATATAAACATATAGGTATAACAAAAATACAAGCACATGGGTTGAACTGACTAGGTCTGGACTGGTCTGGGCTGGGTAAGGCTAGACTGGTTGAGTTCGACGGGGTTGAACTAAATTGGGCTTGAGCTGGGTTGGGTCTGAACTGGTTTCTCTCTCTATTATGGGTCTTCTCTGCTTGCAACTCTGCATGAAAAATTTTCACGGCCTCTGTCTTAGATTTTCCACATCCACTTTGAAGAGGATGGACAAAAGGAGCACATTGGTGTTCGAATCACCTGATTCGGATGTGAGATGACCAAAATATGAAGAATTGAAGTTTTGACGATAATCCTACTGACAACTTTGCATGGGACCTGCAGGTGGTCTTTGTCCCAGATTTTCAAAGTCTACTTTGAAGAGGACGGACAAAGGAGCACACTGGTGCTTGAATCACCTGATTCGGACGTCAGATGACCAAAATATGAAGAATTGAAGTTTTAACGATAATCCTACTGACAACTTTGCATGGGACCCGCTGGTGGCATTTGTCCCAAATTTTCCACGTTCACTTTGAAGAGGACGGATAAATGAGCACACTGGTGCTCGAATCAGCTGATTTGGACGTCAGATGACCAAAATATAAAGAATTGAGTTTTGACAATAATCCTACTGGTAACTTTGCATGAGACCCGCTGGTGGCCTTTGTCCTAGATTTTCCATGTCCACTTTGAAGAGGACGGACAAATGAGCACACTGGTGCACTTTGGCTCAGCTTAGAACACCATAGAGAGCACACAGGGACTAATTGACTACTGGTTTGAGAGAGCTGTCCTAGTCGGAGAAAGCAAAAATGGGGTGCTTACAGTTTGCATTAGAAATCCCATCATAGTCAAGTGGTTTTAAAAATGTGGAAGAAAAAAAAAGCTACCCTCCAAAATAGTTTCCAAACATCACCTACCACCCATTCCTTTCAAAAAACATCAACTACACCCAAGTAACTGACGGAGGAGACGGAAATTAGTGTTAGACATTTTTACCCTCTTTGTTTTTCATTGAATTTTTTTATAAGCTAATAAAATTACTAATATAACCCAAAGAGAAACTTTGACTAGAAATAGATTTCCAAATGACCGGAAGAATCACTCCTTCTTGATTGGCATTTTCTTCTTTTTCTCCCCTTTGATTTGGTTGCAGAGCGACTTGGTACCCTAAACCGACAGCCTGCCGGAGGACTTGTAGAGCAACTTTGGTACCCTAAACCCACAATAGGCGTCGTTGTCCTCCGGTATCTTCAACTGATTCATCTCACAATGTTTGAGGGAGGATGGATACATTTCTTCTTGCCGATGGAAGTTTTTTGTTCCAGTTTACAGATGAGGGTTCCAGTTTACAGATGATGGTGATATGTGTAAGACCCGCACTCTGAAAACCCGGTCTAAACCTTGGTTTTGTGTCATGACAGGTCTTCCGATCATCACCGGGCCAGACGGGGCAAGCGGATAACAAACAGGTACAAAATCGGACCGAAGTCGACCAATTAAACCTGATTTTAGGTATACCGGTTGATGGTACCGGTCAACCGGTATGGCCTGCGCAGCTATGTGCGGGAATCTAGAAATTGGTCTCTGCGGGTCCCGCTTTCCTGATTTCGAATCCTAGAAGTTTCCTAATTCTAGTAGGGTTACTAAACCCTATTTCTAGCCTATAAATACACCCTTAAGCCTCCTCAAATCCTTTCCATTGTCTCTCACAAACCCTAGAGAAGAGAAAGAGTTTGGAAAGGAGAAGGAGCTAGGAAGAAGAAGGAGGTGCCGCCATTACCGTTTGACGAAGCTTACGCTACGCCTGTCAACGGTAAGTGCTTGAGTCCATCTTCTTATTCTGTGTTATTGGTGTGGGTGGATCAATACCATGCAAAGTAGGTATTGATCTAAAACCCTAAAATTAGCCAATAAACCCTAAGTTGCCGTCAAACCCTAGATTTGAGTTTCGAGATGATATTCATCGAAACGAGACTTGAATGAGTTGGGGATAACTCTAACTCAAAGCCTAGACTTAGAATGGATAGGAGAAACCCTGAAAATCCATGGAAGATGATCGACGGCAGTCGAAAAAACCATGTATGGTCTTCCGGAGACATACCGGTCGACTATACCGGGTGCACATAGTGCGACCGGTATGTTGCGACCGCTACCTCTCGGGAGGTTGTCTGTGGGGACCGGCTGACCATACCGGTCGCCAGTATTTTTCCACAGAGCTGCGACCGGTATATGCCACCGGTCAGCTCTGTGAGGGTATTTGTAACCCTGTTGGTTTTCGACCAACATGAAACCCTAAACAATATATTCTAATGGAACCCTAATAATATTGTAGGACTTTGTGACATATCGTTTGGACCTTGCGACATGGAGCAAGTGATCGAACGAGCGTCAGGTAAGGGAATCTGACCTAAACCTAATAATTAATGGACAGTAAATCGTTGTTAATCATTGAATATCTATGATGTGATGTTTGTGCATATTCACATGCCATCCTTTACTTTCAGCTATTATTACTGTTCATGCATTGATAGGATGTGATTGTTTTCGTTGATGTGTGGAGTGGGGCATGGGCCTGGGATCGCTCTTCACACTAGTACCTTTTGTAGTATTCTGTCTTAACATGCTTGGTACGGGTGGGGTATCCGGGGAAGGTCGTGGTACGGTGGTCTCCGATATTGATGTTGTCCCGGCCATTGTTATGTGGTACTGTGGATTCATAGTCGACGCTGGCTTGTCCACGATGCTTTAGCTCTATGTCTATGCCGTAGGGAGTTATGTTGGGATAGGGTCTACCTGCGTATTGTTTCTATCCTAGTGGGTTAGTTGCGGATAGGGTATCAGGGGGAGGTGAGGTATTGTGGTCTCCGGCCCGGCCTGCACGCTCTAGCTCTATCTCTATGTCGTAGACGGCTGTGTTGGGATAGAGCATACATTGTTGACATATAGGATTGGTTAGTTGCGAGCCCAGTTTGCGAGCCCTGGCCAGTAGGGGCTTAGGTACTAGTATGGATAGAGTATCAGGGGAGGTGCGGGTATACCTTAGCTCTATCTCTATTCCATGATGGGTGCATGTGGGTTGGTGGTAGTGTGATCTACTGTGCGATGCCACACACTCGTGTATAGAGGTGCGGGGGGCCACCAAACCTTTCTATAGCACATTGCAAACTTAAAACCAGAGCACAGCATAAAATGGATTGTTACTCATGCATAATCTTGTGAAACTGTCTGATTGTCTTACTGAGCTGTGTTGTGAGCTCACCCTTTGTGCACATCTTGTTTTAGATCTGGATGCAGGTTATACTGTGGACGATTATGTGAACGCTCCGGCGTACGGTGGTGTAGCTGCTCTGGATATACAGGCAGGGGAGGACGAGCATGATGCTTCATGCGAGTGCCCTTTCTGCGTGTACCTGTGATGGATTTTTTTATTTATTTGTTTCAGTTATTTTTATTTGATATTAAGAGATGTAAAAGATATTATATTTTATGTTTGAATTTGGATAATTGGATATTTATTTAAATTATCAATAGATACTCAGTTCATTCTATTTAAAGTCTTCCGCTGTATATTTATATTCTGATTGGGGTTATGTGTAATTGGTTTGTATGGGTGGACACGACCTATTCGAGATCTTGGTGTGAACCGCTGGTTCAATGACGGTTCACTCACACCGTTCTGGTTGGATCAGAATTGGGGTGAGACAACTTGGTATCAGAGCTCCCGGGCTCTGTCTACAGACTATATTACACTTAATTGGGTCGATGAACTGAGTTAGGAGAAAATTAAAAATCTTAATACAAACGCACCTTAAGCATTATTTGATACCTGAGACGAACTAAGAAAGAGAATAATGTACTATTCTAATTATGAAACTTAACATGTGCACATACACTAGTTAGGTGAAACCATGAAACTTTCATTAACAAGGAAAAATTGTAGCAAATGAAATAGTGCTACAGGGTACAGTCCACAAACCGGACAGTTACCCTGTTATATATACATCGGTCATAAGAAAGAGAAAGTAAAAGGGGAAATCATGGGGTAGGGGGCCTTGGAGGTATGGGGTCCGCTATATCATAGTCCCGCTCGTAAGCGACCCTGAGCCAGTGCACCTGATCCTGTGTGACTCGGAGGCTGCGAGTCAACTGTGCTAGGTCACATCTCCCGCTGAGCATCCCTGAGCTCCATAAACATACCCATCACTGAGTCGGGAGGAGGCTGAGATGGTCCAGCGGTGGGGACCGATGGTGGTGGTGCAGGTGCAGGCTGTGGGGCTGGCACTGGTGCTTCCCCAGCCATATCGTCATCATCGTCATCACCCATCTCTGCCGCATAGGCCGCATTGGCCGCGACTGCTGGTGCTGCTGCTACTCTCCCAAGTGGACGAGGGCGAGCCTCCAACTCGTCGTCACTAACCGACAGATCGACCATCTGCATCCTCTGTATCGCATCCCAGTCGATGTCGGAGGTCATGGTGTCCTCCACGGTCACCTCGCCTCTCATGCTCACGCCCAGACGACGTAACAGGAAGGTGATGAGACGACCATATGGAAGGTTACTGGCCTGATCGGCCAGGGTCACCTGATGCATGGTCCTAATGATGAGGTATGGGAGAGAGACCCGCTCCCGGTCCGCACACGCAAAGTGATGTACCGAGTGAGCTGGGATAACTCACTATAATGGCCGCTCCGGGGGACGATGTTGTCTTTGGATGATGCGATTTGTAGACCTGGGGTATAGGTCTCAAGCTAGCCGCCTTCATAGGAGCCCCAGGGTTAAGGATCTGATGAGCTATCTCTCGACGCAGGTCCTCAGTCAGATAGCCCTTCGCTTTGGGAGGGCAATATACTAGGTCTCCATCATTTGGAACCCCTAGAAGGTCGGCCAGCTGATGGGTGTTAAAGGAAATAGGAACACCCCGGACATAACTGGAGATACGTAAATCCCTACCTTGGTTGGGATCGTTCACATCTCCGTGCGGCTCCGAGTTAGCAAAGAAATGCTTAACCGGGTTAGGGCCAGTGGTGTAGGTGTATGAAATGACGGGCAACCAACCAAGCCTGTCGACGCCGCTTCGCACGTCGAACCGGTCTAACTGTTCCATGTTGACCCGTCTCCCGATTCAATGCTCTTATTATCGAACCACGGGAATCGAGCTTGTGCCTCTATAGAAACGAAACCGGTGCTCATCCAATTGGGGAACGGTGGTCGGGGGCACGTGAACTCGAGCCGTGGGGACGCTTGCCAAGAGCACGTCTAGGAGCCATTTAAAATCTGCAAAACAAAAGAAAACAAAATAAAAAGTTAGAAATTTTCGAAATTTCGGCAGCATAACGGCTATAAATTGGGAAAAAGCCTCGAACTCACCCAAAAACATGGGGAGGAGGACTTACGTAACCCCCACACTCTTCGACAAACCAATCACAAGCAATTTAAAGGAGAAATTTCAAGAATTTAAGAAAAAATTAGAAATTTCGAAATTTTTGGAAAACCTAGGTTAAAAAGAGTAAAAATTCGATTTTTATCAAAACCATTCGGTGGAACCCCAAATTAGTTGAGGGCTTTTGCTCTTGGGGGTCCCTAAACCCTTTCCAAGCCGAAGGAAAAGAATTCCTACGGTTAAAACATGTCGAACAAAGAAAAACCTAAATTTCTACATATGGACGATATGGAAAATATCTAAAAACTTGAAAGAGAAGGAAGAGACCTACCTGGAGACGATGTTCTACGCTTGGAATGGAAGGAATCGGCTTCAAATGGTACCGGTCGGACTGTAGCAACTCAGTTGGGCAGAGAAGAATCGCCACCGGAGAGGAGAAAGAAAGAAAAGTGAGAAAATTTCTCACTTTTCGCGATTTTAAAGTCAATTCTGGGCATACCGGTCGACGGTTTTGCCTATATCGGTCGACCGGTATCACCCCAAGTGTGCGACCGCTGTGTCTCGGTCAGAAATTTTTTTCTGACCGGTTGACTATACCGGTCGCAACACTGTATACAGAGTGTCGATCAGTATCTCCTAGACATGCGACCGCTATGTCTCGGCCAGAATTTTAATTCTGACCGGTCAACTATACCGGTCGGAGCATATTTCCACAGGTGTGCGACCGGTACGCCCCAAAGAGCTAGAAAAATTGAATTTAAAATTTCTAAAATTGTGTAAATTGAAATGTTACTTCTCGACTATTTTCCCTTGCATTATTCAAGACTAACACTACTATTATTGATGTTCTCACGTGTTATGTCTTCTTCTCAGATCCAAATAAATAGTCTGAGATGGCAGGTGGAAACGGTCGAAGGGGTCGGAAGCATCATCAGGCCAGGATGCGCCTAGAAGAAGAGCAAGCTGAACAAGACCAGGTTAGAGAACCCAGTCCTGAAGTGGAGGAGGAACAGGTCCCGAAAGTACCGACAAATTTACCTGGCCCACCTCACAAGAATTCTGAGACCATTGTTACGAACTTGGTCTATCAGATGCAGGCTCAACAGAAGGAATTCCTGAGTGAGTACTGAAGATGCTCAGACCTACAGGTTCTGTTCCCGCTGGGAATACGCCCGACTCTGGAGGAAATAATACTACCCAACCGATGCAGAGTAGCCCAAGGCCGAGGGGCCAAGCACAGAACATACCACCACCGCATCGGTTTCCGTCGCCTTCTCACGGGCGGGACGGGGAAACCATTGTGGCCAGCACAGTGGGTTTCTGAAATGGAAAAGAACTTCCGACTGATGACTTGCACTGAGGAGGAGAAGGTTCTGTTTGCCACTCATATGTTAAGGGAAGACGCCAATGCTTGGTGGAATTCTACTTGGGTATATCTGGAGAATAAGTATACCCTGGTCGATTGGGAAGTGTTTAAAGCTGCTTTCTTCGACAAGTATTTTCCAAAGAGTTTCAAGGATCAAATGGAGAGAGAGTTTCTCAATCTGCAGCAGTAACAGGGGAGTGAAGAGACCCGCTGGTGAGAGTTTGGGTGGCGGTAATACTAGACCATTCCGCCCATACAGGGCACAGACCGCTACAGCACCTGCGAGAAACAACCCGGCACCACCTGTGCCACAGTTCGCTAGACCCAACCCAAATATTAAATGTTATAACTGTCAGCAGCTGGGACATGTTGCAAGGAACTGCACACTACCTAAGAAACAAGCTTCCCAGCAAGGAAGAGTTTATGCGGTCACCACTGAAGAGGCAGCCGCATCACCTGATGTGGTAACTGGTACGACTTTATCCATTACTATTTGGTTTATTCTTTCAGTTGCATTAGCATGTAGAACTAAGGGGCAATATATTCCAGGAATTGTAAATGTAGCTGGTTTACCCGCCAGAGTATTATTTGACTCTGGGGCCACGCACTCCTTTGTTTCTGTTTCTTTTGGGAAGCGAATGGAGTTATCAATCAAGCATTTGAACCCAAGCTTGATAGTTCGCTGTCCACTAGGAGTCGAAGTGGCTTTGACCAAGTATTATGGACCATGTACTGTATGTATTGAGGGCCGAGACTTAGAAGCAAGCCTAGTAATACTTGAGATGGCAGACTTTGATGTCATTTTGGGGATGGATTGGCTAGGCCATCGTTCGGCCGTCCTTTTATGTGGTGAAAGGAAGCTTGTGCTTACTGACAAAGAGGGAAGGGAATATAGTTTCGCTGGGATTAAGCTATCTAGGAAGCGGAAGCTGATCCTCTCCGCCCTAAAAACTAAGAGATGCTTGGAGAAAGGGGGAGTGGGTTATCTCGCATCTGTAGTCGATCTCACGGCAGAGTCACTCAAGATGGAAGATATAGATGTGGTTCGGGAGTTTCCAGATGTATTTCCAGAATATCTTCCAGGTTTACCACCGGATAGGGCTACAGAATTTGTGATAGACCTTATGCCAGGTTCGGCGCCGGTGTCTAAAGCACCATACAGGATGGCCCCGACCGAGTTAAAGGAGTTGAAGACCCAACTACAAGAATTGCTGGATAAGGGCTTCATACTACCTAGTATATCGCCTTGGGGAGCACCTGTATTATTCGTCAAGAAGAAGGATGGAAGTGTACGGCTATATATTGACTACCGTGAGCTGAACAAGTTGACGATCAAGAATCGGTATCCCTTGCCTAGAATCGATGATCTGTTCGATCAGCTGCAGGGTGCAAAGGTTTTCTCGAAGATCGATCTCCGATCGGGATATCACCAATTGAAGATCAAGGCAGAAGATATTCTGAAGACTGCTTTCAGGACGCGGTATGGGCATTATGAGTTTCTGGTTATGTCTTTCGGGTTGACCAATGCTCCAGCGTCGTTTATGGAACTGATGAACCGAGTGTTCCATGATATGTTGGACACTTCGGTCATCGTATTCATCGATGACATATTGATTTACTCTAAGGACATGGAGACTCATACAACGCATTTGAGGGCAGCCCTACAACGGCTGAGGGATGTGAAGCTTTATGCAAAATTCAAGAAGTGCGAGCTTTGGCTGAAGGAAGTGGCTTTCTTGGGCCATGTTGTATCCGAAGCCGGTATCAAGGTTGATCCAAGTAAGATAGCTGCTATAGTAGGATGGGAAGCACCAAAATCTGTTGCGGAGATTCGTAGTTTCCTTGGGTTGGCTGGTTATTATAGAAGATTCGTGGAAGATTACTCCAGGAACGCGGTTCCACTCACCAGATTGACCAAGAAGGGAGAAAAATTCATATGGACAGATGAGTGCGAGAAGTGCTTTCAGACTTTGAAGTCAAGACTAGTCTCTGCACCTATCTTGACCATCCCAGAACCAAGCGTACCGTTTACTCTATATATGGATGCTTCAGGGTTGGGAATTGGGTGTGTATTGATGCAAGGAGAACATGTGATTGCTTACGCATCAACACAGTTAAAAGAACATGAGAAAAACTATCCTACGCATGACTTGGAGCTGGCAGCGGTTATTCATGCGATCAAAACTTGGAGACACTACTTGTACGGTGAGAAGTTTCAGATCAAGTCAGACCACAAGAGCTTAACTTATCTTTTCACGCAGAAGGATCTGAATATGAGACAGAGGAGATGGCTGGAATTGTTAAAAGATTACGATTGCGACATCCAGTACCATCCGGGTAAAGCAAATGTGGTGGCTGACGCCTTAAGCAGAAAGTGGGCATCGAAACCTGAGGCATTACCAAGTACAAATGCCGCATTGTGTGCCGCAGCCTCTAGTTCAATCGAAGGTGACGAAGAGCATATAATTGAAATTGCAGAAGATCCAGTTAAGCAAGGCTTGATTCATAAGTTCACTATGATGTTCGCCGCATTGAAGATCTCACCGGGTTTAATTGATGAAGTCAAGGTAGCAATCCTACAGGATCCATATCTCAAGACAGTGCAGGAAGACTTAGAGAAGGGTACGTGCAATCCTGACTTTACCTTGGAATCAGACAAAGTACTCAAGTATCGCGGACGGTTATGTATACCTGAGAGCGAAGACTACGATATCAGAGGTCGAGTTATGACTAAAGCTCATTACACTCCATATTCAGTACATCCAGGAAGTACCAAGATGTACCATGATCTAAGAAGACTATATTGGTGGAGGGGTATGAAAGCAGATATAGCTCGTTTCGTGTTCCAATGTCTGAATTGTCAACAAGTTAAAGCGGAAAGGCAAAGACCCGCGGGTTTACTACAGCCATTACCAGAACCTGCATGGAAGTGGGATTGTATCACTATGAATTTCGTCACGGGCCTACCTTTGACACCAAGGTCAGTGGATACAGTTTGGGTTATAGTAGATCGACTCACCAAGACAGCTCGATTTATTGCGGTCCGGCCTCATTATACCATGGAAAAACTAGCCAAGTTATATGTTGATAATATAGTCAGACTTCATGGCGTTCCAGAGAGTATAGTATCTGACAGAGATCCCCGTTTTACATCGAAGTTCTGGGAAGGGTTACAGAAAGCTATGGGAACCAAGTTGAAGTTCAGTACAGCTTTTCACCCGCAGACGGACGGACAGTCAGAGCGAACTATTCAAATTTTGGAAGATATGCTCCGAGCTTGTACATTAGATTTCAAAGGAGCTTGGGATGAGAAGCTATCACTTATCGAGTTTGCTTACAACAACAGTTATCAGGCTACAATTCAGATGGCCCCGTATGAAGCACTCTATGGGAGGAAGTGTCGTACACCTCTGTTATGGAACAAAGTGGGGGAAAGAAGAATTGTAGGACCGGAGTTTGTTGAAGAAACTTGCCGAGTGATTGATCAGATCAAAGAGAGAGTAAAGACGGCTCAAGTCCGACAGAAGCACTATGCGGATAATCGACGTCGAGATCTGGAGTTTGCACTGGGTGACAAAGTATTCTTGAAGGTGTCACCGGTGCGAGGTCTGAAACGGTTCGGTAAAAAGGGGAAGCTATGCCCCAGGTATGTGGGACCTTATGAGATATTGAATAGACGTGGTAATGTAGCATATCAATTGGCTCTACCACCATCCATGTCTAGCGTTCATAATGTGTTCCATGTATCATTACTGAAGAAGTATGTCAGAGATCCATCGCATATCTTGATCGCTGATCCTCCGGACTTGACTGAAGACTTAACTTTCGAAGTGGTGCCTGTAATGCTCTCGAGTCGAAAAGTTCAGCAACTTCGAACCGAGGATATCCACTATGTGAAGGTGCATTGGAGAAGCCAAAATGTGGAGGAAATTACTTGGGAAGAAGAGAGCGCGATGAGGAAGGAGTACCCTAACCTTTTTGACGATCAAGGTACGTTCAAATTTCGAGGCCAAAATTTCTTTTAAGGGTGGGGGAGTTGTAGAACCTACATGCAAATTTCGGGACGAAATTTCTTTTAAGGGTGGTGGAGTTGTAAGACCCGCACTCTGAAAACCCGGTCTAAACCTTGGTTTTGTGTCAGGACAGGTCTTCCGATCATCACCGGGCCAGACGGGGCAAGCGGATAACAAACAGATACAAAATCGGACCGAAGTCGACCAATTATACCTGATTTTAGGTATACCGGTTGATGGTACCGGTCGACCGGTATGGCCTGCGCAGCTATGTGTGGGAATCTGGAAATTGGTCTCTACGGGTCCCGCTTTCCTGATTTCGAATCCTAGAAGTTTCCTAATCCTAGTAGGGTTACTAAACCCTATTTCTAGCCTATAAATACACCCTTAAGCCTCCTCAAATCCTTTCCACTGTCTCTCACAAACCCTAGAGAAGAGAAAGAGTTTGGAAAGAAGAAGGAGCTAGGAAGAAGAAGGAGGTGACGCCATTACCGTTTGACGAAGCTCACGCTACGCCTGTCAACGGTAAGTGCTTGAATCCATCTTCTTATTCTGTGTTAGTGGTGTGGGTGGATCAATACCATGCAAAGTATGTATTGATCTAAAACCCTAAAATTGGCCAATAAACCCTAAGTTGCCGTCAAACCCTAGATTTGAATTTCGAGATGATATTCATCGAAACGAGACTTGAATGAGTTGGGGATAACTCTAACTCAAAGCCTAGACTTAGAATGGATAGGAGAAACCCTGAAAATCCAAGGAGGATGATCGACGGCAGTCGAAAAAACCATGTATGGTCTTCCGGAGACATACCGGTCGACTATACCGGGTGCACATAGTGCGATCGGTATGTTGCGACCGCAACCTCTCGGGAGGTTGTCTGTGGGGACCGGCTGACCATACCGGTCGCCAGTCTTTTCCCACAGAGCTGCGACCGGTATATGCCACCGGTCAGCTCTGTGAGGGTATTTGTAACCCTGTTGGTTTCCGACCAACATGAAACCCTAAACAATATATTCTAATGGAACCCTAATAATATTGTAGGACTTTGTGACATATCGTTTGGACCTTGCGACGTGGAGCAAGTGATCGAACGAGCGTCAGGTAAGGAAATCTGACCTAAACCTAATAATTAATGGACAGTAAATCGTTGTTAATCATTGAATATCTATGATGTGATGTTTGTGCATATTCATATGCCATCCTTTACTTTCAGCTATTATTACTGTTCATGCATTGATAAGATGTGATTGTTAGGCATGTGATTGTTTTCGTTGGTGTGTGGAGTGGGGCATGGGCCTGGGATCGCTCTTCACACTAGCACCTTTTGTAGTATTCTGTCTTAACATGCTTGGTACGGGTGGGGTATCAGGGGAAGGTCGTGGTACGATGGTCTCCGATATTGATGTTGTCCCGGCCATTGTTATGTGGTACTGTGGATTCCGAGTCGACGCTGGCTTGTCCACGATGCTTTAGCTCTATCTCTATGCCGTAGGGAGTTATGTTGGGATAGGGTCTACCTGCGTATTGTTTCTATCCTAGTGGATTAGTTGCGGATAGGGTATCAGGGGGAGGTGAGGTATTGTGGTCTCCGGCCCGGCCTGCACGCTCTAGCTCTATCTCTATGCCGTAAATGGCTGTGCTGGGATAGAGCATACATTGTTGACATATAGGATTGGTTAGTTGCGAGCCCAGTTTGCGAGCCCCGGCCGGTAGGGGCTTAGGTACTAGTATGGGTAGAGTATCGGGAGGTGCGGGTATACCTTAGCTCTATCTCTATTCCATGATGGGTGCATGTGGGTTGGTGGTAGTGTGATCTACTGTGCGATGCCACACACTCGTGTATAGAGGTGCGGGGGGCCACCAAACCTTTCTATAGCACATTGCAAACTTAAAACCAGACCACAGCATAAAATGGATTGTTACTCATGCATAATCTTGTGAAACTGTCTGATTGTCTTACTGAGCTGTGTTGTGAGCTCACCCTTTGTGCACATCTTGTTTTAGATCTGGATGCAGGTTATACTGTGGACGATTATGTGAACGCTCCGCGTACGGTGGTGTAGCCGCTTTCTGGATATACAGGCAGGGGAGGACGAGCATGATGCTTCATGCGAGTGCCCTTTCTGCGTGGTCCTGTGATGGATTTTTTTATTTATTTGTTTCAGTTATTTTTGTTTGATATTAAGAGATGTAAAAGATATTATATTTTATGTTTGAATTTGGATAATTGGATATTTATTTAAATTATCAATAGATACTCAGTTCATTCTATTTAAAGTCTTCCGCTGTATATTTATATTCTGATTGTGGTTATTTGTAATTGGTTTGTATGGGTGGACACGGCCTATTCGAGATCCTGGTGTGAACCGCTGGTTCAATGGCGGTTCACTCACACCGTTCTGGTTGTATTAGAATTGGGGTGTGACAATATGGGTTGCATTCCGAAAAAGGGGGTTTCTTCTCTCTCCCTCCCTCCCTCCCTCCCTCTCTGTCTGTAAGACCCGCACTCCATGAACCCGTTCTAAACCTTTAATTCATGTCATAACAAGTCTTCCAATCATCACCGGGCCAGACGGACGAATGGATGACAACCAGGTACGAAAACGGACCTAATATATGATATTTTTTCATATCGGTCGATGGTACCGGTCGACTAGTATGTCTGCGCGGGCAGACTACTTAGATCCGGAAACGGATCTCTATGGGTCCCACTTTCCTAATCTCGAGCCTAAGGACCTTCCCAACGTAAGGAAACTTCTTAAACTCTATCCTAGTCTATTTAAGGACCTCTAAACCTCCTTAGAACTCTTTTATTAATCCTCACAAACCCTAGAGAGGAGAAAGAGATTGAAGAAGGAAAAAGAGCTAAGGAAGGAGGGAGAGAAGCCGTCGTTTGCCGTTGGACGAAGAACACCCTACTTGCGAACCAACGGTAAGTGCTTGAACTTTCCTTTAAGTTAAACGTTATAAATGATTAATCATGAATTGATCAATACCATGCAAGGCGAGGTATTGATCTAAAACCCTTAAATTTTCCGTCAAACCCTAATACAGTCGATGAACCCTAGATTCACATTCTAGGCTAAGGATCATCGGAACTAAAACTTGAATGGAACATGAAACAACTCTAACTCATTTCTCAGCCCTAGAATGTATAGGAGAAACCCTAGAACCAATAGGGGGTGACCGATGGAAGGCGAACACCGAATTGATGGTCTTCTAGAGGCATACCGGTCGACCATACCAGTCGCACCATATGCGACCGGTACTGCAACCGGTAGCTCTCAGAGACTGGTTTACGGGGGACCAGTCGACCATACCGGTCGCACCTTTCCCACAGTGCCGCGACAGGTACTTGCGACCGGTACTGCAATTGGTATGCACTGTGAGGAGTGTTTTTGACCCAGTTGGTTTTTCGACCAACGTAAACCCTAAGAAAATTATTCTAATTCAACCCTAACATCGTGTAGGACCTTGTGATAGCGAGTTTGGATTCTGTGACGTGGAGCAAGGTAGCAATCAAGCGTCAGATAAGGAAATCGAACCTAAACCCTAATAACCTAATAACAGTAAAACATTGTTAGTAATTATGATTATGTGGAATGGTGTTTGTGCATACTCGCATGTCATCTTTACTTTCAGTTATTATATTGTTCATGCATATTCGCTATGCTAAGATGTGACTATGAGGCATGTAATTGTTTTCGTTGATGTGTGGAGTGGAAAGGGCCTGGGGTTTGGGATCATTCCTCATACTAGCACATTTTCGTATCTGTCACACCCCAATTCCACACTGTTCAGAATGGTGTGATGAACAGCTAATAACCAACGGTTCAACCAGGATCTCGAATAGGCTGTGTCCGTTTGTTTAAACCATACACTTCCACAATCATATTCAGAGTAAATGCACAATAGTGGAAGTCTTAATATTAAATGAACTGAGAATCTAAATGTGATAATCATAAATAAAATATCCAATTATCTTGTATTGACTGAGACATAAGTAAATAAAATATCAAATTATATTTCCTTAATAATCCAAATAAAAATCTAATCGAAAACGCATGAGTTACACTGGCATGACGAGTCATGCGTCTCCATTATATCTTCTGCGTCCATCACCGCAACATGTCCATATGCGGGAGCACTCATATAATCTTCCAAAGTCATACCTGCATCATCAACTAAAAATATTCGAATTCGAAAAGGGTGAGCACACATCACGGCTCAGTGAGCAAACAAAACAATGCAACAAACATATGCATGCATTCAATTCATATATGTGGTCTGGTATATAAGTTTGCAATGTGCTATAGAAAGGTTCGGAGGCCACCTCACCTCTATACACGAGTGTGTGGAGCCGCCCAATGAATATCGGCATTGCCGTCCCACATGCACCCACCATGGACAAGTATACACCCAATGAAAATGGCATTGCTGTACCGGCTGCCCATACCAACACGTAAGCCCCTATTGGCGAGGGCTTGCAAACTGGGTTCGCAACTAACCAATCCTAATGTCAAACAACGTATCCAAGGCCTCACCCCAACATCCCTCAATACACCCATAGAGATAGAGCTAAGGTCTGGTGACCAGGACACACCACAATGTCACGTCCCCCCTGATGCCCTACGATGTATTAGTTCTGCTAAGGTAATGGCGATACGACGATATTAGTGGACAAGACTTGAGTAGAGATAGAGCTAGAGTCTGGTGACCAGGACACACCTCGATATCACGTCCTCCCCCTGATGCCCTACTCGCATCAAATACACTAACCATACACAAACATTCACATGCTTATTCCTAACATCACCATCATCATCATGTTATAAATATACAAAATTAAATATGCATGAACAATAATAGCAGGAATAGAAGATGACATGTTGAATGCACATTACAATCATAAAATCATAAAATCATACATGGCATTGGACTCAATAAATGAAAATAGTTTATTATTAGCCAATTAGTTTAGGTCTTATTCCCTCACCTTTTCTTGAGTGTAGATCCTCTTTCAAGCTTTAAGAATCACCTTTATATCACTAGGAAAACCTAACAAGTCAATAGATTTTAATTAGAATTAATTCCAACAGTTTTAAGCTTGCAATAAAGCTAGGGTCGCAGGATGGGTCGCAGGATGGATCGCAGGTATCTGAGACCCCAAGATGTAGGGTCGGTCATAGGGTCGATTACCTATCAACCCTATGTGCGACCACAGCCTCCCTGGACTTCCCGAGAGCATGGGGTTGATCATATAGTCTTGTAGGTCCATTCTAAGAACGTTCTATGGTTCATAGCTATGTTTTTACACACTTTCCATCGCCTATGATGATTACCTTCATTGATTCCTTCGAAACTCATCCATGGGTAGATGATTTGGGTTTCTCCCAACCCTAACATCTTCATAAACTATTCTTAGGATCTTACATAGTTCATGGAGAATGTATTCATACCTTAGGGTTGCTGAGATTCAGAGATTTCTCTAAATTCCTTCTCTTTAGTTGTCTTCTCAAAATCTCCTTCTCTTCTTCTTCTCCTCCTTCCCTTCTCTTTCTCTCATTATCAATTAGGGTTTCAAAAGGAGTGAAAGAGGCTAAGGGACGTCTTATTTATAGAGGAAAACCTCCCAAAATCCGTCCCAACGAGTTTAGGAAAGGTTCCCATTGAATTAGGAAAGTTTTCTAATTTTCGATTTCTGTCAGTCTTCTTTGGGTCGATGCTAGGGTCGCAGAATCCGTCGACCCTAGGGTCACATAATCCGTCGACCCTAGGGTCTCAAGTCATCCGACCCTAGGATCTGAAAAACCATGGGTTGGATTGTAAGCCCCGCACTCCGTAAACCCGGTCTAAACCTTGGTTTTATGTCGTAGCAGGTCTTCCGATCATCACCGGGCCAGACGGGACGAGCGGATGACAAACAGGTATGAAATCGGACCAAAGACGACCAAATAGTCATCATTTTATGTTGACCGGTCGATGGTACCGGTCTTGGTACCGGTCGACCGGTATGGTCTGCGTAGCTAAGTGCGGAGTTCTAGAAATTGGTCTCTGCGGGTCCCACTTTCCTGATTTCGAATCCTAGAAATTTCCTAATCCTAGTAGGATTACTAAACCCTATTTTTAGCCTATAAATACACCCTTAAACCTCCTCAAATCCTTTCCATTATCTCTCACAAATCCTAGAGAAGAGAAAGAGGTTGGAAAGGAGAAGGAGTTAGGAAGAAGAAGGAAGTGCCGCCATTACCGTTCGACGACACTCTCATTACGCCAGTCAACGGTAAATGTTTTAACCATTCTTCTTACTCTATTACTCTAGGATAGTATATGGGTGGATCAATACCATGCAAAGTAGGTATTGATCTAAAACCCTAAATTGGCCAATAAACCCTAAGTTGCCGTCAAACCCTAGATTTGAGTTTCGTGATGATATTCATCGAAACAAGACTTGAATGAGTTGGGGATAACTCTAACTAAACGCTTAGACTTAGAATGGATAGGAGAAACCCTGAAAATACATGGAGATTGATCGACGACAATCGACAAATCAAGTGTATGGTCTTCCGGAGACATACCGGTCGACCATACCGGTTGACAGTCTGCTCACAGTGCTGTGACCGGTATGGTAAGACCGGTCAGCTCTGAAAGGCTGGTTTTGGACTTTGTTGGTTTCCGACCAATATGAAACCCTAAGCAATATGTTCTAATGAAACCCTAATAACATTGTAGGACTTTGTGACTTCCCGTTTGGATCTTGCGACGTGGAGCAAGCTAATAAACGAGCGTCAGGTAAGGGAATCTGACCTAAATCTAATAATTAATGGACAGTAAATCATTGTTAATCACCTGATTATATATGATGTGATGTTTGTGCATATTCACATGCCATCCTTTACTTTCAGTTATTATTATTGTCCATTCATGATAGGATGTGATTGTTAGGCATGTGATTGTTTTCGTTAGTGTGTGGAGTGGGGCATGGGCCTGGGATCGCTCCTCATACTAGCACCCTTTTGTAGTATTCTGTCTTAACATGCTTGGTACGGGTGGGGCATCAGGGGAAGGTCGTGGTACGGTGGTCTCCGATATTGATGTTGGCCTGGCCATGGTTATGTGGCACTGTGGTCTCCGAGTCGACGTTGGCTTGTCCACGATGCTTTAGCTCTATCTCTATGCCGTAGGGAATTATGTTGGGATAGGGTCTACCTGCGTATTGTTTCTATCCTAGTGGGTTAGTTGCGAATAGGGCATCAGGGGAGGTGTGGGAATGCCTTAGCTCTATCTCTATGCCGTAGACGGCTGTGTTGGGATAGAGCATACATTGATGACATATAGGATTGGTTAGTTGCGAGCCCTGGCCAGTAGGGGCTTAGGTACTAGTATGGGTAGAGTATCAGGGGAGGTACGTGGGTATCTTAGCTCTATCTCTATTCCATGATGGGTGCATGTGGGCCAATTGGGGTGTGACAACTTAGTATCAGAGCTCTCGGGCTCTGTCCAACAAACCATATTGCATTTAACTAAGTCGATGAACTGAGTTAGGAAATATTAAAAATTTTAATACAAACACACCTAAGCATTGTTTGATACCTGTGACTGATTAAGAAAGAGAATAATGTACTATTCTAAATATGGAACTTAACATGTGCACATACACTAGTTAGGTAAAACATAAAAACTTTCATTAAATAAGAAAAATGTAGCTAATGAAATAGTGCTACAGGGTACATTCCACAAATCGGACAGTTACCCTGTATTATAAACCTTTAAAGAGAAAGAAAATAACAAGCAAATCATGGGGTGGGGGGCCTAGGAGGAATAGGGTCTGCTATATCATAATCTCGCTCGTAAGCGACCCTAAGCCAGTGCACCTGGTCCTGAGTCACCCGTAGGCAACGAGCCAGATGTCCCAACTCCTGACCCATTTCTCCTGAGACTCTAGGATGACCCTCTAGGTGTCCCTGATCTCAGTGAACATACTCAACACCGGGTCTGGGGAGGGATGAGACGGTCCAGCTGTAGAGGTAGATGGGGGTGCTGCAGGTGTAGGCTGTGGAGCTGGCGCTGGTACACCCTCGGCCCTATCCTCGTCGTCATCCTGCTCAAGCTCGGCTGCATAGGCCGCATTGGCTGCTGTTGTTGCTGCTGCTGCGGCTGCTACCCTCCCAAGTGGGCGAGGGCGAGCCTCCAACTCGTCATCGCTAACAGGCAGGTCAACCATCTGCATCCTCTGAATGGCATCCCAGTCTATGTCGGACGTCATAGTATCCTCAACGGTCACCTCGCCTCTCATGCTCACGCCCAGACGACGTAGCAGGGAGGTAATGAGACGACCGTATGGAAGGTTACTGGCCTGATCAGCCAGGGTCGCCTGATGCATGGTCCTGATGATGAGATAAGGGAGAGAGACCCGCTCCCCAGTGCAGACGCAATAAGTAATGTACTGAGTGAGCTAGGATAACTCACTATGGCCGCTCTGGGGCACGATGTTGTGCTGAATGATGCGACTGTATACCAGAGGTACAGGTTTCAAGCTAGCCGCCTTCATAGGAGCTCCAGGGTTTAGTATCTGATTTTCTATCTCTCGGCGCAGATCCTCAGTCAGATAGCCCTTCGCTTTGGGAGGGCAATACACTAGGTCTCCATCATTTGGAACCCCTAGAAGGTCGGCCAGCTGGTGGGTGTTAAATGAAATGGGTATACCCCTGACATAGCTGGTGATGCGCAAATCCCTACCCTGGTTGGGATCGTTAACATCTCCGTGCAGCTCCAGGTTAGCATAGAAATGCTTAACCAGATTGGGACGGGTGGTGTCTGTGTAAGAAATGACAGGCAACCAACCAAGCCTGTCGAAAGCCGCTCGTACATCGAACCGGTCCAATTGTTTCAAGTTAACCCGACGCCCGGATTCAATGCTCTTGTTGTCAAACAACGGGAACCGAGCCTGTGCTTCTATTGAACGAAACCAGTGATCGTCAAGTTGGGGAACTGGTGGCTGGGGAACACGTGAACTCGAGCCATGAGGACGTTTCCCAAGAGCACGTCGGGGAGCTATTTTTAACTGCAAAACAAAAGAAAACAAGAAGAAAATGTTAGAAATTGTCGAAATTTCGGCAGCATAACGACTGTAAATTGGGAAAAAGCCTCAAACTCACCCAGAAACATGGGGAGGAGGACTTACGTAACCCCCACACTCTTCAACAAATCAATCACAAGCATTTACAACAAGAAATTTCAAGAAAATAAGAAAAATCAAGAAATTTCGAAAATTTTGAAAACCTAGGTCAAAAAGTGTAAAAATTCGATTTTTATGAAAACCGTTCGGTGAAACCCCAAATTGGTTGAGGGATTTTTCTCTTGGGGGTCCCTAAACCCTTTCCAAGCCGAAGGAAAAGAGTTCCTACGGTTGGAACATCTCGATCAATGAAAAACCTAAATTTCTACATATAGATGATATGGAAAATTTGTAAAAACATGAGAGAGAAGGAAGAGACTTACCTGGAGACGATGTTCTATGTCTCGAACGGAAGAGAACGGCTTCTAAAGGTACGGTCGGACTGTAGCAACTCGGAACCCAGATGAGAATCTCCACCGGAGAAGAGAGGAAGAAGAAAAGTGAGAAAAAATTCTCACTTTTCGCGATTTTAAAGTCAATTATGGGCATACCGATCGACGGTTTTGCCTATACCGGTCGACCGGTATCTCCCCAGGTGTGCGACCGCTATGTCTCGGTCAGAATTTTAATTCTGACCGGTTGACTATACCGGTCGCAACACTGTATACAGGGTGTCGACCGGTATGTTGCGACCGGTCAGGACCTGAAAAGCCAGAAAAACCCTGAAAATTTTTAAAACTTGGTAGACTTAATTACTCCTTTTTATGACTATTTCGCCTTATATTATTCAAGACTAACACCACTATTGCTTTATTCCCATGTGTTATGTCTTCTTCTCAGATTCAAACAGAATAGTCTGAGATGGTGGGCGGAAATGGTCGTAGGGGTCGGAAGCGTCATCAGGCCAGGATGCGCCTCGAGGAAGAAGAACATGTTGAACAAGGCCATGTTAGAGAGCCAAGTCCGAAAGTGGAGGAGGAACAGGTTCCAGAAGTACCGACAAATTTACCTGGCCCACCTCACAGGAATTCTGAGACCATTGTTACAAACCTAGTCTATCAGATGCAAGTTTAGCAGAAAGAATTTCTGAGCGAGATACTGAAGATGTTCAGGCCACCGGGTTCTGTTCCCACTGAAGGTACGCCTGAGTCTGGAGAGAAAAATACTTCACAACCGATGCAGAGTAGCCCAAGGCCGATGGGCCAAGCACATAATGTACCACTACCGCACCAGTTTTCGTCGCCTTCTGCGTACCTGGGAGCCTATCCGTATCCACCACCATGGTACGGAATGAACACTCAGGGACAGCATGATCTGAGCAGAGCGGTGGATAGATTCCTGAAGTTGAAGCCTTCATCATTCACCGGTAAGACAGGGAAACCATTGTGGCCAGCACAGTGGATTGTAGAAATGGAAAAGAATTTTCGACTGATGACTTGTACAGAGGATGAAAAGGTCCTGTTTGCCACTCACATGCTGAAAGAAGATGCAAATGCTTGGTGGAATTCTGCACGGGCATATCTGGAGACTAAGTGTACACTAGTGGATTGGGAAGTGTTTAAAACTGCCTTCTTCGATAAGTATTTTCCAAAGAGCTTCAGGGATCAGATGGAGAAGGAGTTTCTTAATTTGCAACAGTCTCAATCAACTGTGGATGCTTATCAGCAGAGGTACGAAGAGCTATTCTTCTTTGCACCGGCAAGTATGCAAGAAGAAGAGACCAAGACACGTAGGTTCACCATGGGACTACGTGGGAGCATCAGAGAGCACATATTGGGTTTGGACAAGAAGATCTACAATGAGGCTGTGCAGGTTGCGAGGGTGATAGAATCCAGTCAGAGGGACAGCTTCTTTACTCAGAACAGGGGAGTGAAGAGACCTGCTAGTGAGAGTTCGGGTGGCGGTAACATTAGACCCTTCTGCCCATACAGGGCTCAGACCGCTACAGTACCCGCGAGGAACAACATGGCACCACCTGTGCCACAGAATGCCGGATTCAACCCGAATATCAAATGTTTCAACTGTCAGCAAGTGGGTCATATTGCAAGGACCTGCACTCTACCTAAGAAGCAACCTCCCCAGCAAGGAAGAGTTTATGCGGTCACCACTGAAGAGGCAGCTGCATCACCTGATGTGGTCACTGGTATGACTTTATCCCTTACTATTTGGCTTACTATTTTCATTGTGTATATGCGCATATAGAACTAAGGGATGATAAAAATTTCAGGAATTGTAAATGTAGCTGGTATACCTGCCAGAGTACTATTTGACTCTAGGGCCACGCACTCCTTTGTTTCGATTTCTTTTGGGAAGCGAATGGAGTTACCAATCAAGCACTTGAACCCAAGCTTGATAGTTCGCTCTCCACTAGGAGTCGAAGTGGCTTTGACTGAATATTATGGACCATGTACTATATGTATTGAGGGCCGAGACTTAGAAGCAAGCCTAGTACTACTCTAGATGGCAGACTTTGATGTCATTTTGGGAATGGATTGGCTAGGCCATCATTCGGCCATCCTATTATGTGGTGAAAGGAAGCTTGTGCTTACTGACAAAGAGGGAAGGGAGTATAACTTCGCTGGGATCAAGCTATCTAGGAAGCGGAAGCTGATTCTCTCCGCCCTAAAAGCTAAGAGATGCTTAGAGAAGGGGGGAGTGTGGTATCTAGTATCTGTAGTCGACATCACGGCGGAGTCACACAAGATGGAAGATATAGATGTGGTTCGAGAGTTCCCAGATGTATTTCCAGAGGAGCTTCTGGGTCTACCGTCGGACAGGGCTACAGAGTTTGTAATAGACCTTATGCCAGGTTCGGCACCGGTGTCCAAAGCACCATACAGGATGGCCCCTATCGAGTTAAAGGAGTTGAAGACCCAATTACAGGAATTGTTAGATAAGGGCTTCATACGACCTAGCATATCACCTTGGGGGGCACCGGTATTATTTGTCAAGAAGAAGGACGGAAGTGTAAGGCTATGCATCGACTACCGTGAACTGAATAAGTTGACGATCAAGAATCGGTACCCTTTGCCTAGAATCGATGATCTGTTCGATCAATTGCAGGGTGCAAAGGTTTTCTCGAAGATTGATCTCCGATCGGGGTATCACCAACTGAAGATCAAGGCCGAAGATATTCGAAAACTGCTTCAGGACGAGGTATGGGCATTATGAGTTTCTAGTTATGTCTTTCGGGTTGACCAATGCTCCAGCGTCGTTTATGGAACTGATGAATCGAGTGTTTCATGATATGTTGGACACTTCGGTCATCGTATTCATCGATGACATATTGATCTACTCTAAGGATATGGATACTCATACAGCACACTTGAGGGCAACCTTACAACGGCTGAGACAAGAGAAGCTTTATGCTAAGTTCAAGAAGTGCGAGTTTTGGCTGAAGGAAGTGGCTTTCTTGGGCCATATTGTATCTGAAGACGGTATCAAGGTTGATCCAAGTAAGATAGCTGCTATAGTAGGATGGGAAGCACCAAAATCTGTTGCGGAGATTCGTAGTTTCCTTGGGTTGGCTGGTTATTATAGAAGATTCGTGGAAGATTACTCCAGGATCGCTGTTCCACTCACCAGATTGACCAAGAAGGGAGAGAAATTCATATGGACAGATGAGTGTGAGAAGTGCTTTCAAACTTTGAAGTCAAGACTAGTCTCTGCACCGATCTTGACCATCCCAGAACCAAGCGTACCGTTTACTTTATATACGGATGCTTCAGGGTTGGGTATTGGGTGCGTATTGATGCAAGGAGAACATGTGATTGCTTATGCATCAAGACAGTTAAAGGAGCATGAGAAGAACTATCCTACGCATGATTTGGAGCTAGCAACGGTTATACATGCAATCAAGACTTGGAGACACTACTTGTACGGTGAGAAGTTTCAGATTAAGTCAGATCACAAGAGCTTAACTTATCTTTTCACTCAGAAGGATCTGAATATGAGACAAAGGAGATGGCTGGAATTGTTGAAAGATTATGATTGTGACATCCAGTACCATCCGGGTCAAGCAAATGTGGTGGCTGACGCCTTAAGCAGAAAGTGGGCATCGAAACCTGAGGCAGGACCAAGTACGAATGCTGCATTATGTGCCGCAGCCTCAAGTTCAATCGAAGATGATGAAGAGCATATAATTGAAACTGCAGAAGATCCAGTTGAGCAAGGCTTAATTCATAAGTTCACCATGTTGTTCGCAGCTTTGAAGATCTCACCAGATCTAGTTGATGAAGTCAAGGTAGCAATCCTACAGGATCCACATCTCAAGACAGTACAAGCAGACCTAGAGAAGGGTATGAGCAATCCTGACTTTACCTTGGATTCAGACAAGGTACTCAGGTATCGTGGACGGTTATGTATACCAGAGAGTGAAGACTGCGATATCAGAGATCGAGTTATGACTGAAGCTCATTACACTCCATATTTGGTACATCCAGGAAGTACCAAAATGTACCATGATTTAAGAAGACTTTATTGGTGGAGGGGTATGAAAGCAGATATAGCTCGTTTCATGTTCCAATGTCTGAATTGTCAACAAGTTAAAGCAGAAAGGCAGAGACCCACATATTTACTGCAGCCATTATCGGAACCTACATGGAAGTGGGATTGCATTACCATGGATTTTGTCACGGGCTTACCTTTGACACCAAGGTCAGTGGATGCAGTTTGGGTTATAGTAGATCGACACACCAAGACGGCTCGATTTATTACGGTCAGACCTCAGTATACCATGGAGAAACTGGCCAAGTTATATGTTGATAGTATAGTCAAACTTCATGGCGTTCTAGAGAGTATAGTATCTGACAGAGATCCCCGTTTTACATCAAAGTTCTAGGAAGGATTACAGAAAGCTATGGGAACGAAGTTGAAGTTCAGTACAACTTTTCACCCTCAGACGGACGGACAGTCAGAGCGAACTATTCAAATTTTGGAAGATATGCTCCGAGCTTGTGCAATAGATTTCAAGGGAGCTTGGGATGAGAAACTATCACTTATCGAGTTCGCTTACAACAACAGCTATCAGGCTACAATTCAGATGGCCCCATATGAAACACTCTATGGGAAGAAGTGTCGTACACCTCTGTTATGGAACGAGGTGGGAGAAAGAAGAATTGTAGGACCGAAGTTTGTCGAAGAAACTTGCCGAGTGATTGATCAGATCAAAGAGAGAGTAAAGACAGCTCAAGTTCGACAGAAGCACTATGCGGATAATCGACGTCGAGATCTGGAGTTTGCAGTGGGTGACAAAGTATTCTTGAAGGTATCACCGGTGCGAGGACTGAAACGGTTTGGTAAAAAGGGGAAGCTATGCCCCAGGTATGTGGGACCATATGAGATTTTGACCCGATGTGGTAATGTAGCATATCAATTGGCTCTACCACCATCTATGTCTAGCGTTCATAACGTGTTCCATGTATCATTACTGAAGAAGTATGTCAGAGATCCATTGCACATCTTGATCGCTGATCCCCCAGACTTGACTGAAGGCTTAACTTTCGAAGTGGTGCCTGTGATGCTCTCAAGTCGAAAGGGACAGCAACTTCGAACCAAGGATATCCATTAAGTGAAGATGCATTGGAGAAGCCAAAATGTTGAGGAAGTTACTTGGGAAGAGGAGAGCGCAATGAGGAAGGAGTACCCTAACCTTTTCAACGATCAAGGTACGTTAAAATTTCGGGGCCGAAATTTCTTTTCAGGGTGGGGGAGTTGTGAAACCAACATGCAAATTTCGGGATGAAATTTCTTTTAAGGGTGGGGGAGTTGTAAGACCCGCACTCCGTAAACCCGGTCTAAACCTTGGTTTTATGTCGTAGCAGGTCTTCCGATCATCACTGGGCCAGACAGGATGAGCGGATGACAAACAGGTATGAAATCGAACCAAAGACGACCAAATAGTCATCATTTTATGTTGACCGGTCGATGGTACCGGTCTTGGTACCGGTTGACCGGTATCGTCTGCGCAGCTAAGTGCGGAGATCCAGAAATTGGTCTCTGTAGGTCCCACTTTCCTGATTTCAAATCCTAGAAATTTCCTAATCCTAGTAGGGTTACTACACCCTATTTTTAGCCTATAAATACACCCTTAAACCTCCTCAAATCCTTTCCATTATCTCTCACAAACCCTAGAGAATAAAAAGAGGTTGGAAAGGAGAAGAAGTTAGGAAGAAGAAGGAGGTGCGCCATTACCGTTCGACGACGCTCTCATTACGCCAGTCAATGGTAAGTGTTTTAACCATTCTTCTTACTCTATGACTCTAGGATAGTATATGGGTGGATCAATACCATGCAAAGTAGGTATTGATCTAAAACCCTAAATTGGCCAATAAACCCTAAGTTGTCGTCAAACCCTAGATTTAAGTTTCGAGATGATATTCATCGAAACAAGACTTGAATGAGTTGGGGATAACTCTAACTCAACGCTTAGACTTAGAATGGATAGGAGAAACCCTGAAAATCCATGGAGATTGATCGACGGCAATCGAAAAATCAAGTGTATGGTCTTCCGGAGACATACCGGTCGACCATACCGGTTGACAGTCTGCTCACAGTGCTGTGACCGGTATGGTAAGACCGGTCAGCTCTGAAAGGCTGGTTTTGGACTTTGTTGGTTTCCGACCAATATGAAACCCTAAGCAATATGTTCTAATGAAACCCTAATAACATTGTAGGACTTTGTGACTTTCCGTTTGGATCTTGCGACGTGGAGCAAGCTAACAAACGAGCGTCAGGTAAGGGAATCTGACCTAAATCTAATAATTAATGGACAGTAAATCGTTGTTAATCACCTGATTATATATGATGTGATGTTTGTGCATATTCACATGCCATCCTTTACTTTCAGTTATTATTATTGTTCATTCATGATAGGATGTGATTGTTAGGCATGTGATTGTTTTCGTTAGTGTGTGGAGTGGGGCATGGGCCAGGGATCGCTCCTCATACTAGCACCCTTTTGTAGTATTATGTCTTAACATGCTTGGTACGGGTGGGGCATCAGGGGAAGGTCGTGGTACGGTGGTCTCCGATATTGATGTTGGCCTGGCCATGGTTATGTGGCACTGTGGTCTCCGAGTCGACGTTGGCTTGTCCACGATGCTTTAGCTCTATCTCTATGCCGTAGGGAATTATGTTGGGATAGGGTCTACCTGCGTATTGTTTCTATCCTAGTGGGTTAGTTGCGGATAGGGCATCATGGGAGGTGTGGGAATGCCTTAGCTCTATCTTTATGCCGTAGACGGCTGTGTTGGGATAGAGCATACATTGATGACATACATGATTGGTTAGTTGCGAGCCCAGTTTGCGAGCCCTGGCCAGTAGGGGCTTAGGTACTGGTATGGGTAGAGTATCAGGGGAGGTACGTGGGTATCTTAGTTCTATCTCTATTCCATGATGGGTGCATGTGGGCCAATGGGGGTGTGATCCATGAGGTGCCACACACTCGTGTATAGAGGTGCGGGGGCCACCAAACCTTTCTATAGCACATTGCAAACTTAAAACTAGACCACAACATAAAATTGATTGTTACTCATGCATAATCTTGTGAAACTGTCTGATTGTCTTACTGAGCTAAGATGTGAGCTCACCCTTTGTACGCACATTGTTTTTAGATGTTGATGCAGGTTACACTGTTGACGACTATATGAACGCTCTAGCGTATGGTGATGTTGCTGCTCTGGGTGTACAGGCAGGAGAGGACGAGCATGACGCTTCATGCGAGTGGCTTTTCTGCGTGTACCTTTGATTTGACTTTATTTATTTGTTTCAGTTATTTTCAATTGGATTAAGAGGGTGTAATGATATTATATTTTGTGATTGGATTTGAATAATGGGATATTTTATTTAAATTATCAATAGATACTCAGTTCATTCTATTTTAAAAACTTTCGCTGTACTATTTATATTCTGATTGTGGTTATGTGTAATGGTTTATATGAGTGGACACGGCCTATTCGAGATCCTAGTGTGAACCGTTGGTTAAATGACGGTTCACTCACACCGTTCTGGTTGGATCGGAATTAGGGTGTGACAACTTGGTATCAGAGCTCTCGGGCACTGTCCAACAAACCATATTGCATTTAACTAAGTCGATGAACTGAGTTAGGAAATATTTAAAATTTTAATACAAACACACCTAACCATTGTTTGATACCGGAGACTGATTAAGAAAGAGAATAATGTACTATTCTAAATGTGGAACTTAACATGTGCACATACACTAGTTAGGTAAAACATAAAAACTTTCATTAAATAAGAAAAGTGTAGCTAATGAAATAGTGCTACAGGGTACAGTCCACAAATCGGACAGTTACCCTGTATTATAAACCATTAAAGAGAAAGAAAATAACAAGCAAATCATGGGGTGGGGGGCCTAGGAGGAATAAGGTCTGCTATATCATAATCTCACTCGGAAGCGGCCTTAAGCCAGTGCACCTGGTCCTGAGTCACCCGTAGGCTACGAGCCAGACATCCCAACTCCTGACCCATCTCTCGCTGAGACTCTAGAATGACCCTCTAGGTGTCCCTGATCTCAGTGAACATACTCAACACCGGGTCTAGGGTGGGGTGGCCGCCAATCATTTCTATAGCACATTGCAAACTTAAAACCAGACCATAATGTGAATGTTAATCATGCATGATGTGTGTTGCATTGTCTGATTGTCTTACTGAGCTAAGTTGTGAGCTCACCCTTATATATATACATGTTTTTAGATGTTGATGCAGGTTACACTGTCGAGGACTACGTGGATGCTCCAGTATATGGAAGAGTTGTTGTAAGACCCGTATTAAACTAACCGGTCTTACCACCTTGTATCAGGTCTACCTATCATGGTCGAGCCAAGTGGACCAAGTGCGTGAAGGAAATCACAAAACCAGGTATGAAATTCACCCAAAACTGTAAATTTGAGGATAGGGTCGCATGCAGGTAGGGTCGACCCCACCTCAATAGAAGTCCAACCCATGACTTTTCAGTCGTAGGGTCGGATGACTTGAGAACCATAGGGTCGACGGATCTTGCGACCCTATGATCGACCTTATGATGACAGACTGAAATCGTAAATTAGGAAACTTACCTAATTTCAAGGAGTCATTTCCTAATCTCGATGAGACTTATTTTGGGAGGTTTTTCTCTATAAATAGGACGTCCCTTAGCCTATTTCACTTCTTTTAGAACCTTAATTCAAAGTGAGAGAAAGAGAAGGAGAATGAAGAGAAGAAGAGAAGGAAAATTGGAGAAAAGACTAAGGAAGAGGAGGAACTTCAGAGAAACCTCTGAATCTCAGCCAACTTCTGGTATGAGTCTAATTCCCTCATGAATTAAGAGCCTAGAATGGAATATAAAGAAGTTAGGATTAGGAGAAACCCAAATCATCTATCCATGGATGAGTTTCGAAGGAATCCATGTAAGTAATCATCATAGGCAATGGAAAGTGTGTAAAAATCATAGTTATGAGTCATAGAACAATATTAGAATGGACCTACCAGACCTCAGGATCGATCACATACCCTCGGAAAGTCCTAGGGAGGGTGTGGTCGCACATAGGGTCGATTGATAACCGACCCCATGTCCGACCCTGCCCCTAGGGTCGATTGGGTAACCGACCCTAGGTACTACCCTACCTGCGACCCTATGATTTCAGTTAGTCTAAATTTGTTGGAATTAATTCTAATTAGAATCTATCGACTTGTTAGGTTTTTCTAGTGATTTAAAAGTGATTCTTAAAGCTTGAACGAGGATCTACACTCAATCAAAGGTGAGGGAACAAGACCTAAACTAATTGGATAATAAAAAGATATTTTTACTTATTGAGTCCTATACCATGATTTATCTGTTCATGCATATTTAATTTCGTTTATTTATAACATGATGATGATGGTGATGTTAGGAATATGCATGTGAATGTTTGTGTGGTTAGTGTATTTGATGCGAGTGGGACATCAGGGAGAGGACGTTATATCGTGGTGTGTCCTGGTCACCAGACTCTAGCTCTATCTCTACTCAAGTCTTGTCCACTAACATCGTCGTATCGCCATTACCTTAGCAAAGCTATTACGTCATAGGGCATCAGGGGAGGTGGTCTCGGACCGTGTAGTCTCTGACTCTGCCGGAGGGCCTTAGCTCTATCTCTATGGACGTATTGAGGGATGCTGAGGTGAGGCCTTGGATACACTGTTTGACATTAGGATTGGTTAGTTGCGAGCCCAGTTTGCAAGCCCTCGCCAATAGGGGCTTACGTGTTGGTATGAGTGCATGTGGTACTTTAATGTCGATACCCATTGGGTACACTGTTTCCATGGTGGGTGCATGTGGGACGACAATGTCGATATTCATTGGGCGACTTCACACACTCGTGTATTGTAAGAACCGTGCTCTAAAAACCCGGTTTAACCCTGGTTTTACGCGATGACAGGTTCCCCAATCATAACCGGACCGGAAAGCGAAGCCGGGCAAGGGACCACGCAAGAAGCCGGGTGAAGAACCAGTAAATTTCAGGTACGAAAAAGGTGTAGTCGGTTAAGTGCATACCGGTCTCACCATACCGGTTGCACTATCCTGCAACCGGTATGTGCGAGACCGGTATAGCTTGGAATGGCTGGAGTCCGTCTCCAGCTTGTGTTGCTCTCAAAATGGAAACTTTAAGTTTCCATATGAGGGGGGGACGTGCCTTGGACGGCCTCCCTCTATTAATAGAGGGGGAGACACTCCGTGAACCTCTTGAAAACCTATCCGTTCGGAGAAGGAGTTGAGGAGGTTCAAGGAGGAAGACGCCGCCCAGGAAGGAGCCGCCGGTGGAGGAGCACGCCGCCAACTGACAATCGCTACCGGTAAAGTGCTCTATCCTTCCTGTAGAATTGTTTATCGGATCGGAGCCGCGAAGCGGCGTGAGATCAGATGAAAGGAAATGCTTAGATTCCTTTCGCCTTTCTCTCTGATCTGGTTGGTTCTTGGCGCTCTAGCCACGATCCGTAGGACCTTACAGGGATCGGACCCTAGCAGAGGATAGGTGAGACCTTAGGGAGCTACCCGTGGAGACCTCGCTCTCGAAATCATGCCGTAGGGTATACCCTTGGGCGAGTCCAGCGGTATGGGCCGCGGTGTACACCGCTGGCACCATACCGGTCGCACTCAGCCAGATCTGAGTGAGACCGGTATGTGTGCATCCGGTATGCATACCGCTGGCACCATACCGGTCGCACTCAGTCAGATCTGAGTGAGACCGGTATGTGTGCATCCGGTATGTATACCGGTCTCACCATACCGGTTGCACTATCCTGCGACCGGTATGTGCGAGACCGGTATGTGTTCCGAGCCCTGTTTGTTTGGGAAAGCCGGGTTTTGGCTTCTAAAACTCTAATAAATGGAAAAAAAACATGTAAATATGATTGTGTAGGACTTGTATGTGAAACTTCTGACGCCGAAAGGGATTGATACCACGCGTCAGGTAAGGGACAAGACCCGAAACTTAAATTAAAGAATTAATAACAAACCTTAGAGAGCTCTTTACTTTCTGTATCAATTTGTATGCTTTGTCTGATGGATTGTGCATATCACATGTCATGTAGTGTAATTTCTATTTGCTTTATCTGTTCATGCATTTCATATGCTAGGTGTGATGGATGTTAGACATGTGTTTGTTTTAGTTGGAGTGTGGAATGGGAAGGGCCAGGGGCCTGGGATCATTCCTCACCCCGACACCTTTCAGTAGTACCTTATCTTAGCATGCTTGGTATGGGTGGGGTATCAGAGGAAGGTTATGGCAGGTGGTCTCCGATGTTGACGTTGATCTGGCCACAGTGATGTGGCATGGTGATCTCCGACGTCGACGTTGACCTGGCCATGACGCTTTAGCTCTATCCCTATGCCATAGGGAGTGATGTTGGGATAGGGCCTACTTGCGTATAGTTCCATCTTGGTATGCTTGTTGCGGGTAGGGTATCAGGGGGAGGTGAGGTATTGTGGTCTCCAGCCTGGCCTGCACGCTCTAGCTCTATCCCTATGCCGTAGACGGCTGTACTAGGGTGGAGCCTACATGTATTGACATCTACGACTGGTTAGAAACGGAACCCACTTGCAAGCCCTTGCCAATAGGGGTTTAGGTATTGGTACGGTATGGGGTATCAGGGGGAGGACATGGGATTGTGGTTCTTCCTGCCCACCAGACTCGAGTCCTATCTCTATACCGGAGTGAATGATGTGGGGCAACAACAGTAGTGTGGTAGGTGCCTGACTGTTGGGTGTGCTCATACTCTCGTGCATGGAGGTGCGGTGGCCGCCAAACCCTACCATAGCACATTTGCAAGTTATACTTGGCCCAAATTGTAATGTTATCTCATGCATGTGGATGTTGCATTGGTCTTGTGCTTTACTGAGCTGTGTTGTAGCTCACCCCGATATATATATCTCTTTTCAAATTTGGATGCAGGGTATACGGTGGAGGACTTCGTGACCGCCCCAGCCTACAGTACGATGGCTGCCCTGGAGACACATAGTGTGGAGGACGAGCATGATACGTTATGCGAGTGCTCCTTCTGTGTCTTTCCTTTGTGATTGGTTTATTCGTTATTTTCTGTAAGCTTGTAAATAAATATTATTTAAACTTTGATGGATGATGGAATAATTGAATTAATATTTTAATTTATCATTTAGTTCAGCTCATTGTTATAAATTATTTCCGCTGCTATGTATTATATCTCTGATTTTGTTAGATTGCTTGGGAATGATTGGTTGACACGGTCTTTCGAGATCCTGGTGTGAACCGTGGCTTAGTACCGGTTCACTCACACTTCTGGTTCAGCCGGAATTGGGGTGTGACATGTATAGAGGTGAGGCAGCCTCCAAACCTTTCTATAACACTTGCAAACCTATAAACTAGACCACAGATATGAATTGAATGCATGCATATGTTTGTTGTATTATTTTGTTTGCTCACTGAGCCGTGATGTGTGCTCTCCCTTTTTGACTTCGAATATTTTAGTTGATGATGCAGGTACCACAGTTGAAGACTACATGAATGCTCCTGTGTATGGGCAAGCGGCAGCAATGGACGCTGAAGTGATGATGGAGTCACATGATTCGACATGCGAGTGCAACTCCTGTGTTTTTTATTAGACTTTTATTTGGATTATATAGACAATGTATTTGAATTAATTATTTAAGTTTATGTCTCAGTCTTTTTGAGAATAATTGGTTAAATTATTTATTTTATCACATTTAGATTCTCAGTTCATTTAATATTTAAGACTTCCGCTATTGTGTATTTACTCTGATTATTGTTGTGGATATGTATGGTTTAAGCAAACGGACACAACCTATTTGAGATCCTGGTTGAACCGTTGGTTTATTAGCAGTTCATCACATCATTCTGTACAGTGCAGAATTGGGGTGTGACAGCTGCTGCACTGGAAGTGCAAGCAGGGGAGGACGAGCATGACGCTTCATGCGAGTGCCCTTTCATACTCCATTCAAGTACTACTTTCGATGATCCTCAACCTATAACTCGAATTTAGGGTTTATTGACTGTATTAGGGTTTGACGGCAAATTCAAAGGTTTAGAACTATACCTCGCCTTGCATGGTATTGATCCATTCATGACTAACCTTCTATAACGCTTAACTTAGAGGAAGGTTCAAGCACTTACTGTTGGTTCGCAATAGGGTGTTCTTCGTCCAACGGCAACGGCGGCTCCTCTCCCTCCTTCCTTAGCTCTTTCTCCTCCTTCGATCTCTTTCTCCTTTCTAGGGTATGTGAGGATCAGTGAAAGAGATTTAAGGAGGTTTAGGGGTCCTTAAATAGATTAGGATTGAGTTTAGGAAGTCCCCTTACGTTAAGAGTCTTTAGATTTGATATTTGGAAAGTGGGACCCGCAAAGATCCGTTTTCAGATATAAGTAGTCTGCCTGCGCAGACATACCGATCAACCGGTACCATCGACCGGTATGAAACAATATCATTTTTAGGTCCGTTTTCATACCTAGTTGTCACCTGCTCGTCCCGTCTGGCCCGGTGATGATGGGAAGACCTGTTACGACATAAATTAAAGGTTTAGATCGGGGTCATAGAGTGCGCGTCTTTCAACTCCCCCACCCTTAAAAAAATTTTGTCTTCAAAATTTGCATGTAAGTTTCACAACTCCCCCACCCTTAAAATAAATTTCGGCCTCGAAAATTGTTCATACCTTGTTCGTCGAAAAGGTTAGGGTATTCCTTTCGCATCGCGTTCTCTTCCTCCCAAGTGATTTCTTCTACATCTTGGCTTTTCCAATGCACTTTCACATAATGGATATCTTTGCTTCAGAGATATTGTACCTTTCGGCTTGTGAGCATCACAGGTACCATTTCAAATGTCAAGTCCTCAGTCAAGTCTGGTGGGTCTGCTGTTAGGATGTACGATGGATCCCTGGCATATTTTTTCCATGGAACACATCATGAATGCTTGACATGGATGGTGGTAGAGCCAGTTGATATGCCACATTGCCACGTCTGGTCAAAATCTCGTATGGTCCCACATACCTGGGGCATAGCTTTCCCTTCATACCAAATCGTTTCAGACCTCGCACCGGTGATATCTTAAAGAACACCTTATCACCCACTGCAAACTCCAGATCTCCATGTCAGTTATCTGCTTAGTGCTTTTGTCGAATTTGAGCTATCTTTATTCTTTCCTTAATTTGATCAATCGCTCGACAAGTTTCCTCGACGAACTCCGGTCCTACAATCTTTCTCTCTCCCACCTCATTCCATAACAGAGGTGTACGACATTTCTTCCCATAGTGGGCCTCATTCCATAACAGAGGTGCGGTGGCCGCCAATTATTTCTATAGCACATTGCAAACTTAAAACCAGACCATAATGTGAATGTTACTTATACATGATGTATGATGCATTATCTGATTGTCTTACTGAGCTAAGTTGTGAGCTCACCCTTGTATATATACATGTTTTTAGATGTTGATGCAGGTTACACTGTCGAGGACTACGTGGATGCTCCAGTGTATGGAAGAACTGCTGCCCTGGAAGTGCAAGCAGAGGAGGACGAGCATGACGCTTCATGCGAGTGCTCTTTCTCTGTGTACCTCTAGGATATTGGATTTATTTATTTTATTTATTTTCAGTTGGATTTATAAGTGATGTAAAGATAATTATTTACGTTCTGGTATTTTGAATAATTAGATATTTTATTTAAATTATCAATAGAGAACTCAGTTCATTTAATTTAAGACTTCCGCTGTATTTAATTATATTGTGATTATGGTTATGTGCACTGGTTTGTATGAGTGGACACGGTCTTATTGAGATCTTGGTGTGAACCTTTGGTTCAGTGACGGTTCACTCACACTTCTGGTTCACCCAGAATTGGGGTGTGACACTGTCTATGGCTCTGGGATACATGTTCTCCTGGGATGAGCAATTTTCTTAGTCATTCATCTTTATCTCTTCTCTCTCCATATTTGTTTTGAAGTCCTAAACATCTAAGACCTATCCTTTGTTAGCACTCTCGGATTTTCCGCTTCTTTCCCTATTTTCTCCCCAAGGAGTAAGTTGAGAGTTGAGAAAAAAAAACCCTCTCTTAGGCTAAAAATTGGGTCTTCGATTCCCAATCACAGGAGAATTTTCTCTCAGATGTTTAATTACTAAAGCCAAATTCATAATATTTATCTCGGAAGATCAAAAAACGAGAAAGGAAAAGAATTCTTGGCTTAGTTTTTTGCGGACCGTGTCGCCAGGGACCTCGATCTCATCGCTGAACCCTCCCCTGGATCTCTGTCTCACCTATCTGTCACTCTTTTGAAACCCATTCCCTTAAGAGAGAGCCCCTCCGGGGAATGGCTTCATTTTCATTCCCCCAACTAATTCCAAGTGAAGTTAGGTTTTCCTCTTTTTTGTGATTTTAATTGCAGAGACAAAGTGATAGAGGTGAACCCATTTGTCAGAAAGGGGAATGAAATAAGGGCTTTCTTCATTATGTTTCCAGTTCCAGAAACAAGGGGAAATGAATAAATTTGAGGGAATTTTCGTTTTCAGGAATATAATGGAATGGTACTCATTCCTTAGTTTCTTGTTGATCAACTTGGTTGTAGCACAGAGGGTTCCTACAAAAACACCATTAGATCCCAAAAAGAGACCTGCAGCTACAGTTTCACCTACACAGAATTGGTAGACACTTAGTGGTAAGAAAAGAAACAATCAGATCCAGAAATTTTTTTTTTGTAGCATCAGATCTGATTATGATTTTTAGGTGGAGCCTCCTCCTCCAGTTGTTTGTTCGTTGCCGGAATAATAGGAATTGCTTGAGTTGGTTCATCTGTAAAAGCTCAAGGAACAGGGAGTCTACAAGAACCATTGTGCCATCGTTGGGGAAGAAAAGGTTTGCATCGTTGTCGGCGAAGATAATCGGAGAAGAATGGGTAGATCTGGAGAAGAAGAAGAAACAAGATTTAGATATTTGGGGTTTACCCTCCTTAAGTGAAGGAGGGTAAAACTATCTTTTAACATTTCCTTAAGGATATTATTGTCCATTTCAAAAATTGATTTTGGATGACATCAGTGACTAACGAGATTTCTTTTAACGGAGTGGATCTATTTGATTAACGGTGGTTGACGTTTGGGTAGTAGTTGATGTTTTTTGAAAGGTGTGGGTGGTAGGTGATGTTTCAAAACTATTTTGAGGGGTAGCTGATTTTTTTTTTCAAATGTGGAATCGTGAGGTGTTTGACAAAATCCAACCCAATATTTCCTGCCACAAGAATGAATTGTCTAAAATTCAAAGCGTCCAAGGTTCCGATTTTTCCCAAACAAAGGAACTCAAAATCATTAAAAAATTTGGATGAATAACTCTTAAAGGAGGAAATTATGTGGAAATAGATTTCGTCATTGATTGACTCTCAAGTGGTGACAAATACTCAGTCTTTTCACCACCACATTGCAAATAAGGAATAGCAATTGTATTCTTCAGGGATTTGGACCAACAACGAGATGGAGATTTGTGATGTTTTTTTATCCCATTTTCAGCAAGCTTTTTCCTTTAGTAATACTGATCCTCATGTTATAGCTTTTGCTATACTACCAATCCAATTGAAAGTACCCTCCTCACTTAATATTTAGTAGGAAAAATTTCATATACACCAAAGAAGTATTGCTAACATCATCTACCACCCACAGGTTTGGAAAATAATCAACTACCACCAATAATCTTTGCACCATTAATCAAAGAAGCCCACCCTGTTAACAAAGTCCCATTAGATGTTGAAATCGAACCTTTGATGGACCATACTACCCTTAGAGTAAAGTTAAAAGACAATTTTACCCTCTTTTCAACTTTTACCCTACCCCCAAATCATATTCTTTTGGTAACAGTAAAAAAACCTCGATCAATCTGTTCAGCTCTTCTCAACGGCGACAACAACAACAAGAATCCTCTAACCTGTTCTTCTTCGCCGAAGACAAACTAGTCAAGTTCTGACAACATCAAACATTATTTTTCTCAGTCTAAAAAAAGGCTCTTTTTTTTTTCTACTGTTGTTCAAACATCGTTTTGGGTTCTCCCTTGTTCTTCAATCTAAATATTTTGTTCGAAGTCGACTTGTTGTAGGAGAAAAAAAAATACAAGGCATGTGGTGGCCAATGGGGGGGGAAGTAGTAACACCCTGCTTACAAAAAAATCCTAAACCAAGGCAATTTAAATGTGATTGATTTGTTAAGAGTTTTTTTTTTTTTGATAAAAGATTCTTAAAGAGGAACATGTCTCGAATTAAAAGATAAGTTATAACATGGGATCTGCCAAATATGTCTATGGCCATGTCGATTCCTATCCGAACATGTTGGAATCAACAGGCCTTGGCTGAATCAACAACAGATCTAGGATCGGTTACAAAATTGGTTCAGAAAATGAAAAACTTAATGCATAGGTTTCCGCAATGGTTCAGGTTTCAAATTCCATTAAAGATGGGCTTTTTCAAATATTTCTTCAGAAGAGATCGATTGTCCTATAGGTGGAGTCGCTAAAGCTCCTGTCATCTCTCTTGACAACAATTTGATGGAGAAGCTGAGAGGCATGGACACAATAGAAATCGCTTTGCAAGTGGAAGGAATGAATCCGCTAGTGATGAGGTCAGATTCTCTATCTGTTGAGGCTGTCGCGATTGAAAATATGAAAACAAAGTTGAGAAGGATTCAGTGCCGTAGCTGGTCATTGCCGGAAGAACTCCGATGTGCGACACAAACGAGGTCGTTAAGTGTGAGACATGGGAACTCTGGAAGGAGTTTTACAGATTTTGATTTTCGATTGGGGGAATAGTTTCAATACAAGGTCAGACTAGTAATTCTACTTAATTTTTCAAATTTTCAATTTATAATATGAAAGGTAAACTGTATATCAACAATTTAAGTGATTTCTATTAATTAAGTGGGTGCGATTGATGATTTCCCAAACATGTGGTGGTAAAAGATGTTAACAATACTTATTGGGGTGTATGTGAAATTTTTTTCTATTTAATACTATTTATGTGATCCTCCTGACTATGAGGAGATTCAAATGGGCTCTTAATTCCATGGCATCACTCAGATCCTCGAGACCAGATGGATTCCCCCCCCCCCCTTTTTTCTTCCAAACAGTTTGGGATTCCACTAAGAAGGATATCTTCAAATTTATTACTGAATTCTTTTCATGAGGTTTTTGCCCCAAGGAGATCAATCGGACTTATATATGCTTGATCCCAAAGATGCCCAATATGGAAGTCGTGGAAGATTTCTGCCCCATCAGCCTTTGCGGAGTTTGCGTAAATTATTTCCAAGATTATGGCAACAAGGTGTGAGATCATCTCCTCCTCGAAACTGGTTTCATTTCGAATAGACAAATTTTGGACAATATTCTTATAGTCCCTGAGGCTTTCAATTTCATAAAAGAAGAAGAGAGGGTGTAAGACCCGCACTCCATGAACCCGATCTAAACCTTTCATTCATGTCGTAACAGGTCTTCATCATCACCGGACCAGACGGGACGAGCGGATGACAATCGGGTATGAAAACAGACCTCAAAGTATGAAATATTTCATATCGGTCGATGGTTCCGATCGACCGGTATGGCCTGCGCAGCAGACCACTTAGATCCGGAAACGGATCTCTGCGGGTCCCACTTTCCAAATTCCGAATCGAAGGACTTTCCTAATGTTAGGAGGCTTCCTAAACTCAACCCTAGACTATATAAGGACTCCTAAACCTCCTAAAATCCATTTCAATGATCCTCACAAACCCTAGAGAGGAGAAAGAGATTGAAGAAGGAGAAGAAGCTAGGAAGGAGAGGGAAGAGCCGCCATTGCCATTGGACGAAGAACACATTACCGCGAATCAACGGTAAGTGCTTAAACCTTCCTCTACGTTAAGCGTTCTATAATGGCTAGTCATGATTGGATCAATACCATGCAAAGCGAGGTATTGATTTAAACCATATTTTTTGCCGTCAAACCCTAATCTAGTCGGTAAACCCTAGATTCAAGTTATAGGTTGAAGATCATCGAAACTAGGACTTGAATGGAGTTGGAAACAACTCTAACTCAGTGCTCAGACCTAGAATGTGTAGGAGAAACCCTAGAATCAATAGGGGGTGACCGACGGAAGGCGATAACCAGATGTATGGTTTTTTGGAGACATATCGGTCGACCATACCGGTCGCACCATATGTGACCGGTACCTGCGACCAGTATCTCCCTGAGGCTGGTTTGTGGGGACCGGTCGACCATACCGGTCACATCTTTCCCCACAGTGTCGCATTCGGTACCTGCGATCGGTACCCGCGACCGGTCTGCACTATGAGGAGTGTTTTTTATCTTGTTGGTTTTTCGACCAACGTAAACCCTAAGAAAACTATTCTAACATAACCCTAATGTTGTGTAGGACCTTGTGATAGCAAGTTTGGAGTCTGTGAAGCGGAGAAAGCTATCAATCAAGCGTCAGGTAAGGGAATCAGACCTAAACCCTAATAATTTAATAACAGTAAAACGTTGTTAATAACTATGGTTATGTGGACTGATGTTTGTGTATACTCGTATGTCATCCTTTACTTTCAGTTATTGTTATTGTTCATGCATACTCGCTATGCTAGGATTAAACTGTTAGGCGTGTGATTGTTTTCGTTGGTGAGTGGAATGGGAAGGGTCGGGGGTCTGGGACCATTCCTCACACTAGCACCTTTTCGTATCGTTTTGTCTTAGCATGCTTGGTGTGGGTAGGGTATCAGGGGGAGGAAGTAGCATTGTGGTCTCCGGCTTGGCCACTAGACTCTAGCTCTATCTCTATGCCGTAGGGAGCTGTGCTGGGATAGGGCCTACTATGATGATATATAGGATTGGTTAGTTGCGAACCTAGTTTGCAAGCCCTGGCCAATAGGGGCTTATGTGTTGATATGGGTAGGGTATTAGGGGAAGTGTTGGCGGTGTTTGATCCGGACGCTTTAGCTCTATCTCTATTCCATGGTGGGTGCATGTGGGACGACAGTGGTGTTTGATCCATTGGGCGGCTTCACACACTCGTGTATAGAGGTGCGGTGGCCGCCAATCTTTTTCTATAACACATTGTAAACTTAAAACCAGACCATTATGTGAATGTTACTCATGCATATGTTTGTTGCATTGTTTGATTGTCTTACTGAGCTAAGTTGTGAGCTCACCCTTGTATATATACATGCTTTTAGATGTTGATGCAGGTTATACTGTGGAGGACTACATGGATGCTCCGACGCATGGAGGTGTTGCTGCTTTAGAAGTGCAAGCAGGGGCGGACGAGCATGTTCATGCGAGTGCCCTTTCTGCGTGTACCTCTAGGATGTTGATTTTGTTTCTTTATTTATTTTCATTCGGATTTATAATTGGGATGTAAGGATAATTATTTATGTTTTGGTATTTTGAATAACTGGATAATTTATTTATCAATAGAAGTACTCAGTTCATTTAATTTAAGAATTCCACTATATTTTATTATATTCTGATTATGGTTATGTGTAATGGTTTGTATGAGTGGACACGGTCTTATTGAGATCCTGGTTGAACCGTTGGTTCCGTGACTGTTCACTCATACTTCTGGTTCAACCGGAATTGGGGTGTGACAAAGGGAAAGATCAATTCATGGCTTTAAAAATTTATATGCAAAATAATTATTACAAGCTTAAATGAAAAAATAATTAAAGTTATTCTTCTTAAACTTGGTTTTGCTACTACTTGGGTTAATCTGGTGATGCAGATTATTAATTAGGATTCTTATACTCTCATTATTAATGGTGCTGAGCGAGGAAGCTTTATCCCTTATAGGGGCTTTCGTCAAAGAGATCTTCTCTCTTCAGCTTTATTCATCTTATGCACTCAAGCTCTTTCATCTACTATTCTTGTAAGACCCGTACCTTGAAATCCCATACTAATTTCGATTTCGGCACATGGCAGGTCTTCCCACCGTAGATGTGGATGAACCAAAGACGACATAACTATCTACACCAGAAAGGTAAATAGGTAATTAAGCTTTCCCTCCATCTCGGACAGTGTAATTGTCGAATTACCTTATCTGAATACCAAATCCGGTAGCTGAACCCGATACCAAGTGCAGTCGGATGGTGTGCATACTAAGAAATAACTGAAATCAGTATGTCCCATTATGGATGGGACTACTGTGAGACCCATCCCATGCCAACCATTCCCACTAAGAGTGGGAAGTGGGGAGTCCATGTGTGTATACAACTCGACACGTGTCACATGGGACCCTCACCCACATAAAGATGTTGATCCAATGGAAGTCGAAGACTCCCACATTCCTAGAACTCCTAGGAACCCATAGTAAACCCTTCGCATACTCTTCAACCTGTGTAAAACCCTAAAAAGTTTTGACACGTTCTAGGAAAAGGGGGAGAGAGCTCTCAAGGAAAGGGAGAGCAGAAGAGAAAACAATGAGGTATTGCTGGTGATTTTCTCTGACTGCTCACTCCATCAACGGATACCAAATAGGTATGCTTAGAACAGTAACCTAGCCATAACTGTAGGATAACCCTATCCAAGGATGATTATGTCCTTGAAGGGTTGTGGGAATGGAAGCTCTAACGGCCATTAATGGCTCAATGCTGTTGCATCCATCGTCGAATAGTTCAATGGAAACCTGAACGTTGTGATTCACACATGAGGCATACCAGTTGCCCAACTAAGGAAAGAGACAAGTTATGGACATGGGTGTGAACCCTAAACGTAACCATACCCTAGGAACCATAATGGTACAACTTATGAAGGAAGACAACCTGTAAAACCGACGACAAGGTCTGTCGAAGGGTAACCGGTTGCCAAACTTGAGCAATGGACCAGGGCAGCAAGACTGACAGAGACCGTTGGGAGCCAACCAATTGAGGAATCCAGTGGCATGACTGTTGCGACCGGAGCTGCAATCGGTTGATCACCGAGAGGTACTGGAAGCAACCGTGTGCCTAACCAGTCGCATGTCTGGTGCGATCGAATTTGCAGCTGGATGCTGACAAAGGACCCACTATTGATATGGATCTGGGATTGGCTATTGAAAGCAACCAAAACCCCCATAACCGGATGAGACTAGAGGAGAAGGGAATGAGTCCATGCCTTAGCCATGGACCATCCACCTCTATCCCTGATCTAGGGTGATATTAAGAGAGCAAAGCAACGTTAAAACCGTTCATGGCCAAACAAAAAGGTAATAAATAGAACTCTATTACAGGTGCCAATGTGAGCGTGCAAGGAAAAGCCTCTGACACTCAAAGGGTAAGTAGTGTTCACCTACCAGGTGAGGGATAGATTGATTTTATTTTACGGAGTGTTTTTAATGAACCCTACACTTCTGTACTGCATTTTGTGTGATAACATGTCATCCAATAACCATGATATATGCTCGTGCATTTTTATTTTCTATCATTGTTTGATGTTTGGATTCACGATGTTTGGTTACGTCATATGGTTACGAGCGACCGATTGCTGCTACTGGTTAACCTACTGGGGCTTCCCGAGAGCATCCGGTCGCTGATCCAGTTGCATCAGTTGCGATTAGGTACCTCCCAAGGCTGGTCTTATAGGATTTGGTCTTTTCAGAGGCATGGATTTTGCTTCTGGAACTCCCCTCCGGATCCAATTCCAGACTTCTGCTATGGAAGTCCATCGGCAGATCAATGGTCAGAGTTTCGACAATGGGTTCCAATCCTATTCTAGGGCATTATTGAGGTCAGCCAAGGGGTTATCTCTTAGGTCTAGGGTTTATTATTGTAAGAACCGTACTCCCAAAACCCAGTTTAACTCATGGTTTACTTTGTGATAGGTCTCCCAATCATAACCAGACCGGAAGGTGAGGTTGGGTTACGAACCACGATATCCAGGTATGAGAAATAATATGTATAAACTCAATTTTTACATAAGTACCGGTCTGACTCTGAGATCAGTACGTGCAATCGTATGTTTTCTCGAGTGGAGACGGACTCCAGCGGGTCCTACACTCCCAATCCGAGTTTAGAAAACCTTTTAGACGTGGGAGACCATTCTCCCACTATATATATACATCATTATTTCTCTTTATATCCTTTCCAACACTTTCAAACCCTAGAGCCATCTGGAAGATATCTGAGAAGGAGCAAGGAGGAAGGAGCCTGTGCGAGAAGGGGATTTTTCGTTGGAGGGGAGCACGACCATTCAACAAACATCAGTAAGTGCTCGACCTTTGTATTGGTGTTTGGGATTAGGGATCAAAGTCGTGAAACGGCGTAATGATCCAGAACCCTAGAACTATAAAACCCTAGTTTCATTAAGCTCCATTATGAAAAGATGCGATGAAATAATCTAAACCTAGGTGACCAAATAGGTATCTCAACCTTAGAATGGTTTAGGAAGAACCCTAAAAACTAAGCCGATGATCAACGAGAGAGGGAGGTCTGAGATTGGGCTCTCAAACCCATATCGCCGGACATACTGGCTGGACAATAACTCCTGCAGTATGCCTGCTGCAGTATACTAAGATCGGTATTGAGACCGGTATATACCGCAGGCCCATACCGGTCTCAGTATGCTTACTGAAGCCTAGTTGTTGGCCAGACTTGGTTCCGACAAACTGTAACCCTAATAATTTGATTCTAATCTATAAATATGATCATGTAAGAGCTGTAAACAAAGTGAGTGGACTGTGTGAAGCAGAGCGGACTCGCAATCGTGGGTCAGGTAAGGGACAAAACCCCAAACCCAAAGTAACTAAATAACAGTAAACTATTGTGATCATTATTGTTTTTGTGATTACTATTTATTGCATGTGCATTTCACATGTCATCTAGTTATTAAAATTTTATTATCTGTTCATGCATATTTGTATGCTAGGATGTTGTTTGTTTAGGCATGTGATTATTTTCGTTAGTGTGTGGAATGTAAAGGGGAGTGGAACCCTGAATATATCCTTACACTAACACATTTTTGTATCGTCGTCCACCTTAGCAGATTTGGTGCGGATAGGGTATCAGGGGGAGTGTCACACCCTAATTCTGGACTAACCAGTGATGTGATGAACCGTCATGAGAACCAAAGGTTTAAACTAGGATCTCGTTAAGTTGCACGGTGGTCATAATACGTGGAAATAGAGGTTCTACAACTCTTAACCTCATGGTTTATAGGTTCTATCGGGTATATAATGTCATTGGTCAAGGCATTACGAGGGTAAATCTGGAGAAAGTTTTGGTACATCAATAAATGAGGTATAAATCGGAAAGATGTACGTTCAAAATAATTAAACCTTTAACTGTTCATTCAGTTGATATCTTTATTCATATTATCGATCATGAGAGTAGCTTAGATTGTTATAATCAGGACTAATACTAAATAAACAATATCTTTAACTCCAATTGACAGGTTGAATTGATAAGGTATTCTGTCAGGGCATGAGAATTTAAAATTAGGTATGTGCTTCCTCTATAATCATAAGGATAAGTCAATGATGCACCGCATCCTATATACACCTGTCTAGATATATGGCCACAATAGATTTAATCCTTTGATGAAAATGTTTGAGGCTTCATCTTCAGAAAATATTCCTCAACCCTTGTCGAATCATTTTGCCATGATGCAGCTATCCCATACATCAGTGGCTGATAAGGGTAACCATCTTGATACACTGATTATTGTGCACCAAGCTTCTACATTAAGGTGTGTATTACTAGGACCTACAGTATGGTAGGCACTGTGTTACGGCTAACATGTGTTGGAGGTACTGTGTTACTACCAACCGGTAACGTACTTGGTTTGACCCGGAGGTGTTGGTGTAGCATTGGCAACTTGCATAGTCAGTCTCATCTGTTGTTACTCTTGCATTTTTTCAGGCCAAGTTTATTACAACCGTAGACAAGGTACTTGGTAGTCCAGGTAGATTGGCTGGAGTGGCCTGGTTGTTCACCTCCTTTGATTTGCTCCAATTTGATTATCATTATTTAGCATCTGCTCAGATGAGTTTTCACCACCCGTTCTCGACCCAGATAGTGGTGGAGTCAAGTTGCAACCTCTTATTAATGCTCAGCGGGCAATGGATCAGCGTGTCTCCACGTCACCCAGGAGTACAGCTTTATCTTCTTTTATAGTTACTCTCATTTTTGGTGTATGGCCATTGTTCTCCTATCTCTATTGGATTTGGCCCGAGATCTTTTCCTTTACCCTTGCAGGGATTTAGGAATTACTAGCCACTTTCTTTCTTCCTCTGTCATACCTCAAGTTCCACATCTTATGAGTACCAACTCGATATTCCAATTTTCTGCTTTATAGATGCTCCCTTCTTGCTACTGTACTATATCCTTTGTATATTCAAGCAACTATCCGACTTGTTGATCGTACCCTATGTTATTTGTTTATCATGTTACATTTAGATTTTTTTTTTCTATCTGTGTATACATATGGTTCCACCTTTTATATGTACATTATTGTCTTGTTTAAGTTCTGTCTCAACCAACACAAGTGCTTATGGTGTGTTTGTATTAAAGCTTTTAATTTATCCTAACTCAGTTCATGGACTCCAAAGGAAGTATTCAAGTTTGATGGGCAAGGCCTGAGAGCTCTGATACCAAGTTGTCACATCCCAATTATGGACTAACCAGTGGTGTGATGAACTGTCATGAGAACCAACGATTCAAACCAGGATCTCGTATAGGCTATGCCAACCATGTTAAACCAAAACACATTCCACAATAATAATCAGAGTAAATAAATAAATAGCGAAAATCTTATTAATAATGAACTGAAAGTCTACAGTGATAATTAAATATTTAACAAGTTATCTTCAAGTAATCAAAACATAATTAATACAGATTACAAGTATCACAATACGAAAGTTAACTACTAAGCGTAAACAAAGTTGAAACACTAGCTTGACGAGCTATATTCATCCTCCGCAGCTTGCACGTCCAAAGCCGTTGCATGTCCACACATTAGCGTATTCATATAATCTTCAACCGTAATACCTGCAACATCAGAAGCTAAAAAGAATTGCTCGCGCGAGGGTCAGCACACCAACTTGAGCTTAGTGAGTGAACAAAACAATGCAACAAACATATGCATGCATTCAATTTATATCTTTGGTCTGGTTTTTAAGTTTGCAATGTGCAATAGAAAGGTTTGGTGGCCCCTGCAACTCTATACACGAGTGTATGAATCCGTCCATGTAAGACCCGTACTCTGAAAACCCGGTCTAAACCTTGGTTTTGTGTCATGACAGGTCTTCCGATCATCACCGAGCCAGACGGGGCAAGCGGATAACAAACAGTTACAAAATCGGACCAAAGTCGACCAATTATACCTGATTTTAGATACCGGTTGATGGTACCGGATGATGGTACCGGTCGACCGGTATGGCCTGCACAACTATGTGCGGGAATTTGGAAATTGGTCTCTGCGGGTCTCGCTTTCCTGATTTCGAATCCTAGAAGTTTCCTAATCCTAGTAGGGTTACTAAACCCTATTTCTAGCCTATAAATACACCCTTAAACCCCCTTAAATCCTTTCCATTGTCTCTCACAAACCCTAGAGAAGAGAAAGAGCTTGGAAAGGAGAAGGAGCTAGGAAGAAGAAGGAGGTGCCGCCATTACCGTTTGACGAAGCTCACGCTACGCCTGTCAACGGTAAGTGTTTGAATCCCTCTTCTTACCCTATGATAGTTGTGTGGGTGGATCAATACCATGCAAAGTAGGTATTGATCTAAAACCCTAAATTGGCCAATAAACCCTAAGTTGCCGTCAAACCCTAAATTTGAGTTTCGAGATGATATTCACCGAAACGAGACTTGAATGAGTTGGGGATAACTCTAACTCAAAGCCTAGACTTATAATGGATAGAGGAAACCCTGAGAATCCATGGAGGATGATCGACGGCAGTCGAAGAACCCATGTATGGTCTTCCGGAGACATACCGATCGACTATACCGGTTGCACATAGTGCGACCGGTATGTTGCGACCGCTACCTCTCGGGAGGTTATTTGTGGGGGACCGTCTGACCATACCGGTCGCTAGTCTTTCCCACAGAACTGCGACCGGTACATGCCACCGGTCAGCTCTGTGAGGGTAGTTGTGATCTCTGTTGGTTTCCGACCAACATGAAACCCTAAGCAATATATTCTAATGAAACCCTAATATTATGTAGGACTTTGTGACTTATCGTTTGGACCTTGCGACGTGGAGCAAGTTAACGAACGAGCGTCAAGTAAGGGAATCTGACCTAAACCTAATAATTAATGGACAGTAAATCGTTGTTAATCATTGAATATCTATGATGTAATGTTTGTGCATATTCACATGCCATCCTTTACTTTCAGTTATTATTATTGTTCATGCATTCATAGGATGTGATTGTTAGGCATGTGATTGTTTTCGTTGGTGTGTGGAGTGGGGCATGGGCCTGGGATCGCTCTTTACACTGGCACCTTTTTGTAGTATTCTGTCTTAACATGCTTGGTACGGGTGGGGTATCAGGGGAAGATCGTGGTACGGTGGTCTCCGATATTGATGTTGTCCCGGCCATCGTTGTGTGGTACTGAGGATTCCGAGTCGACGCCGGCTTGTCCACGATGCTTTAGCTCTATCTCTATGCCGTAGGGAGTTATGTTGGGATAGGGTCTACTGCGTATTGTTTCTATCCTAGTGGGTTAGTTGCGGATAGGGTATCAGGGGGAGGTGAGGTATTGTGGTCTCCGGCCCGGCCCGCACGCTCTAGCTCTATCTCTATGCCGTAGACGGCGGTGCTGGGATAGAGCATACATTGTTGACATATAGGATTGGTTAGTTGCGAGCCCGGGTTTGCGAGCCCCGGCCGATAGGGGCTTAGGTACTAGTATGGATAGAGTATCGGGGAGGTGCGGGTATACCTTAGCTCTATCTCTATTCCATGATGGGTGCATGTGGGTTGGTGGTAGTGTGATCTACTGTGCGATGCCACACACTCGTGTATAGAGGTGCGGGGGGCCACCAAACCTTTCTATAGCACATTGCAAACTTAAAACCAGAGCACAGCATAAAATGGATTGTTACTCATGCATAATCTTGTGAAACTGTCCGATTGTCTTATCGAGCGTGTTGTGAGCTCACCCTTTGTGCACATCTTGTTTTAGATCTGGATGCAGGTTATACTGTGGACGATTATGTGAACGCTCCGGCGTACGGTGGTGTAGCTGCTTTGGATGTACAAGCAGGGGAGGACGAGCATGATGCTTCATGCGAGTGCCCTTTCTGCGTGTACCTGTGATTTGTTTTATTTATATTATTTTAGTTATTTTGATTGGATTAAAGGAATGTAAAAGATTATTATTTTATGTTTGAATTTGAATAATGGGATATTTATTTAAATTATCAATAGATACTCAGTTCATTCTATTTAAAGTCTTCCGCTGTATATTTATATTCTGATTGTGGTTATGTGTAATTGGTTTGTATGGGTGGACACGGCCTATTCGAGATCCTGGTGTGAACCGTTGGTTCAATGACGGTTCACTCACACCATTCTGGTTGGATCAGAATTGGGGTGTGACAGTCCAATGGATCAAACACCATTGCCATCCCACATGCACCCACTATGGAATAAAAATAGAGCTGAAGTGTCTGGATCAAACACCGCCAATATTTCCCCTGATGTCCAACCCATACCAACACGTAAGCCCCTATCGGAGAGGGCTTGTAAACTGGACTCACAATTAACCAATCCTAATGCCATACAGTGTATCCAAGGCCTCAACCTAGCATCCCTCAATACGTCCATAGAGATAGAGCTAAGGTCCCCCGGCAGAGTTAGAGACCACACGGTCCGAGACCACCTCCCCTGATGCCTTACGACGTAATAGTTTTGTTAAGGTAATAGCAATACGATGATGTTAGTGGGCAAGACTTGAGTAGAGATAGAGCTAGAGTTTGGTGACAAGGTTAAAAACCACAATGCCACGTCCTCCCCCTGATGCTCCACTCGCATCCAATACACCAACCACACACATACATTTACATGCCTATTCCTATCATCATCATCATCATCATGTTATAAATAAATGGAATTAAATATGCATGAATAGTAATAACAGAAATATTGGATGACATGTGAGATGCACATTACAAGCATACAAGCATAAAATCAATCATGGCATTTGACTCAATAAAAATAAACAGTTTGTTATTAACCAATTAGTTTAGGTCTTGTTCCCTCACCTGTTAGCAATATTCGATCTCCTTCCAAGCCTTGAAATTCTCTTTAAATTGATTTAACAACCTAAAAGTTATATGAATTTAAGTTAGGGTTCATATGTAACATGTTACAGTAGTAGAAAATCAAAATAAAGCACTGATATGTGTCTGATTGGTCCTATGGTCTCATACTGTATCGACCTTACTGCCTACGGTCGATACCCTACGGTCGCATATGGTACGACCGTAGATGTGACCTTGAGATTTCTAGTCATAGATTACGTGCAATTCGAGTTCTTTCTGGGTCAAATCCTCTAATCTTCAATTGGATTTATTATAAGGTCAACCTATGGTCATCATTAGTAGTTTCTTATCAACCCTAATCATCAAACTCTCTCCTCATGGTTCTCCTTGGGATTTTCTCAAGAAAATCACATGGATCATAATAGGTTGATATTGCCTATTTTCCATAGAAGTCTTATTCCATAGAGTTTACATCTCGAGGGATTAGGGTCATACCTTTGCCTGTGATAGAGAGCCAATCTCTTCTCAGCAAGATCCTCTCCTTAGCCTTTTCTTCTTCTCCTTTTATTCCTTCTCTTTCCTTCTCTTTCTCTAGGGTTTACTAATGTTTAAAAGAGTGAAAAAGGGCTGAGGGACGTCCTTTATATATAAAGCAAAACTCTCCATATAGAGTCCTCTTTCAATTAGGAAAGAAATCCCTTAGTTTAGGAAAGTTTTCAAAACTTGGAGTCTGATCTGAGGTCTCACGGTCGATGGCTATGGTCACAGAACCAGTCAACCGTAGGGTTGAAATCATCGACCGTGGGGTCCTGGATTTGTGATCTTAATTCTTACCATATGGTCGACCATACCTACCCAGGTATGCGACCATATGTATACAGTTTTGGGTGTTGAGTCGATTTTTATACCTGATTTGTGATATCTTCATACGCTCGGTCCACTTAGTCTAGGAATGATGGGAAGACCTGGCACGACACAGTTAAACTAAGCTAGTGAAGTGCGGGTCTTACAGGATGGACGTGGGATTGTGGTGCCGCCTGCCTACCAGACTCTAGCTCTATCTCTATGTCGTAGGGAGCTATGCCGGGGTAGGGCCATCGATATTGTGATGACATATAGGACTGATTAGAAAAGGAACCCACTTGCAAGCCCTTGCCAATAGGGGTGTAGGTATTGGTACGATATAGAGTATCAGGGGGAGGACGCAGTAGTGTGGATTGTAGCCTGACCACCGAATTCTAGCTCTATCTCTAATTCGGAGTGGGTGATGTGGGGCAACAACAGTAGTGTAGATCGGAGCCTGACTGTTGGGTGTGCTCACACTCTCGTGCATGGAGGTGCAGTGACCGCCAAACCTTACCATAGCATTTTGCAAGTTATACCTGACCCAATTATAATGTTATCTCATGCATTTTTGTATGTTGCATTTGTCTTGTGCTTTACTGAGCTAAGTTGTGAGCTCATCCCATATATATATACTCTTTTTTAGATGTTGATGCAGGTTACACTGCTGAAGACTTCATGGTTGCTCCAGCTTATGGGACAGTGGTTGCTATAAATTCACAGACAGTGGAGGACGAGCATGATGCCTCATGCGAGTGCTCTTATTGTGTGTTCCTTTAGGGTTATTTATTTATTCTTTCAGTTAAATTATTATTTATGATTGTGGATGATGACATAATTGGAATAATTATTTATTTACAATTAGTAACTCAGTTCATTTATTATTTAATTTCGTCACTATTTTTATGTCTCTGATTATGGTTAGTTTGCTTGGGATGGTTTGTTGACACGGTCTATTGAGATCCTGGTGTGAGCTGCGGTTTGGAGAAGGTTCACTCACACTTCTGATTCAGTCGGAATTGGGGTGTGACAATTATCTTGCACAAGTGCAAAGATGTGTCCAGTTCTAGCCTGAACCATCATTGAGGGATTTCTCCTTCGAATACTAGTAAGACTGCTCTGCTCCGCCATCAATGGAGAGTAGAGCATCCCAAACAATGGACATTTAGGCCTTCCTAATAGGTATTATCTAACATAAGAAAGATACAGATGTACTGATGGTCTCGTTCGAGCAGGTTGGTGGTAGAGATGATGGGTGTGGGCGATTCTCCAAGCGTACTCCTTTTACCAAGCTTCTCCTTCTTCCTCTAACTCTCCCTTCCTTTGAGAACGCGACAGAGCTTCTTGTGATGGATACATATTCAAAAGAGAGGTTTTGAGGGAAGATTAAACTGCTTGGAGTCTCCCTCTTGAGGTGAGACTTCTTGAAGAGCAAGAGACTGGAGAGATTTGCCAAGTGGCAAGTTATGGGGACTGGAGAGGGACTTCAATCCCTCAAACAACTCTAAGGTGGTTAGGAGTGGGGTGGGACCCATTGGGTTCGTATCTGTGTCCAAGGAATATTCCCACTTAAGCTCAACAACGGAGTTTTGAATTTCCCATTCACGAGCATGCTTTTTGGCCTATTTTGTCGCAACATTTGGTCCCACTTGGTCTAGGATCTTCCGACCAGTAGCTGTGATCGGTGGGCAATCTCGGTGCAGTTTAACAAAATTATTTGAATAATTAAGCGTGTTTTGTACCTGGTCTAAGCTGGGCTTCAGGCCATCATTGTATTGGGTTTGTCAGCGGTGGAAAACCCTGATACGGTAAGAAAATCCAAGTTAGGTTGGGTTTTCTGGGTGTGGGTTTTACAGGTTTACTCACTTGGACTACTTATCATGAAAAAAAAAAAGATAACTAGTTGTACATTGTTTCCATATATAATTATAGGGCAATAGCATGAAACTTCAATAAATTGTGTGAGTTTTTTGACAAAAATCAGGATAAAGAAATAAGAGAGGATGAAAGAGATAAAAGCTTGCTAGTATAACTGTCAAATGTCTAGAGTTTGTAATTATGTATTTAGGAAAGTGTAACATATGTTAATCTTTTGATCGAGTTGCCACCATGCTTCGCTATTACTTGGGCTACTTGCTCACAAAATTCATTCCTACCTTGGGCATGAAAAGCAACACTTTCACAATGAATTACATTTTTGTTGGTATGTTCTTGCAAGACCTGCTGGAATGTGTTGTTTTGTGGTTTTTTCTAATGGAACAACTGTTAGTAGGCTCTGTAAGCTTTGTAATGGTTTTATCCTACATCATGTCCCTTCTGCTTTACTTAATTGGGCTGGATTGCATTCTTCATGAGGTAAGAATTTTTTTTCCATAGTAAGCAGCAGGATGTCACACCCCAATTCCGGCTGAACCAGAAGTGTGAGTGAACCGGCTCCAAACCACGGTTCACACCAGGATCTCAATAGACCGTGTCAACCAATCATTCCCAAGCAATCTAACTTAATCAGAGAATAATACGTAGCAACGAAATTTAAAATATAAATGAACTGAATTCTATGTTATAATTAAAATAAATACTCCAATTATCCCATCGTTCATAAAATTTATGTAATAATTATTACAAAGTTTTAACAGAAAATAAAACCAATCACTGAGAGAAGACACAGAACGAGCACTCGCATGATGCATCATGCTCATCCTCCACTGTCTGGGAGTCCAGGGCAGCCACCGTGCTGTAGGCTGGAGCAGTCATAAAGTCCTCCACCGTATACCCTGCATCAAGATCTGAAAAGAAATATATATATATATATATATATATATATATATATATATATATATATATATATATATATATATATATATATATATATATATATATATAAATATATATATATATATATATATATATATTTGGGTGAGCTCACAACTTAGCTCAGTAAAGTACAAAACCAATGCGACAAACAATATGCATGGATTAACATTACAATTGGGTCAGGTATAACTTGCAAATATGCTATGGTAAGGTTTGGCGGCCACTGCACCTCCATGCACGAGTGTGAGCACACCCAACAGTCGGGCACCTACCACTCTACTGCTGTTGCCCCACATCACTCACTCCGGTATGGAGATAGGACTCGAGTCTGGCGGGTAGGAAGAACCACAATCCCACGTCTCCCCCTGATACCCCATACCGTACCAATACCTAAACCCCTACTGGCAAGGGCTTGCAAGTGGGTTCCGTTTCTAACCAGTCCTAAATGTCAATACAGTATCAATGGCCCTACCCCAGCACGGCTCCCTACGATATAGAGATAGGGCTCGAGTTTGGTGGGTAGGAAGAACCACAATCCCATGTCCTCCCCCTGATACCCTATTCGCACCAAGTCTGCTAAAGTAAAAGGCTATATGACCCTACCCCAGCACAACTCCCTACGACATAGGGATAGAACTCGAGTCTGGTGGGCAGGAAGAACCACAATCCCACGTCCTCCCCCTGATACCCTATTCGCACTGAGTTTGCGCGTAGAAGGCGATACGAGAAAAGTGTTAGCTGTGGATATATCCAGGGCACACCCCCCTTTACATTCCACACACTAACTAAAACATACACATGCCTAACATCCAACAATCCTAGCATATGAAATGCATGAGTAGATAATAATAAAAGGGACAACTACATGACATGTGAGATGTGCAAACATCAAGCAATCAAATAAACATAAAATTATTCACAAGGTTTACTGTTCTTTAATTAATTAGAGTTTGGGATTTTGTCCCTTACCTGACGCGTGATAACAATCCCGCTCTGTGTCACAGGGTTCACTCACATTGTCTACAGGTCCTACACGAACGACCTTCAACAAAAGGGTACCTGTAATCATATTCAAATGTTAAAATCCATTTATTAAGGTTACAGAGGTCAGAACCAGATTTGGCTAAGCAAACCAGGCTCGGGAGGCATACCGGTCGCAGGTACCGGTCTCAGTATAGTGAGACCGGTATGTGCCACCGGTATGTATACTGGTTGCACCTATGTGAGACCAGTATGTGCCTCCGGTATATATTGCAGGCCCATTCCGTCGGACCTTACGTCCAACCGGTATGTTCCGTGGATTGGATCCGAGAACCCGATCTCGGATCTCCCTTTCCCTTTGGTCATTGGCTTGATTTCTAGGGTTTCTCCTAACCCATTATAAGATCCAAATACTCTATTGGTCTTTTGATTTCGACTAAAATGCCGTATCAAAACCTAGATTAGATCCGAATGAGAAAACCAATGGAAATTCTAGGCTTTTTGGATCGTTGCGCCGCTTCGCGGCTCCGATCCGACATCCTAATATTACTAAGAGGATTGAGCACTTACCGGCGGTATTTGTCGGTTGGCGGCATGCTCCTCCAACAGAAACCTCCTTCTTGGGCGGGCTCCTCCGCCTTGCTCCTTCTCAGCTTTCCTCCAGACGGCTAGGGTTTTGAGAAGGATCAGAAGGAGTGCTAATGTCTTTATTAATAGTGGGAGGCCATTCATAGGAAGGTTTCCCGCAATTGGAAACTTTCCAAGTTTCAATTCGGAGTGAGGGACCCGCTGGAGTCCGTCTCTTGCCGAAACTGGACATACCGATCGCACATACCGGTTTGAGTGACTCAGACCGGTATACCCATACCGGCTGCACATACCGACTGCACTAACCGCAACCGGTATAGTGAGACCGGTATGAGGTTTTTACACTTTTTCGCATGTTCTCATACCTGAAAATTGAGTGGTTCGTCACCCGACTTCGCCTTCCGGTTCGGTTATGATTGGGACAGCTGTCATTATATAGAACCACGGATTAGACCGAGTTTTCAAAGTACGGTTCTTACAACTCTACCACCCTTAAAAGAAATTTCGTCCCCGAAATTTGCATGTAGGTCTCACACAGGAACTACGAATGCAGAGTAGTATGAAGAGTCTATCTGACATGAACTCTTAGGGGCTGTTTGATAAAACTTCAACTCTTGGATTCTTACTTCTGGTTCAAATTTCTACTCCAACTTCAAAAGGATTCAAGAGTATGAGGGAGTAGAAACATGTTTGTTAACTTAATTTAGTCATGGACTCCAGTGTAGTGGTGGGGGGTGGCAGATGGTGGCACTAGTGGTGAGTGATGATGGTTGGTGACGGTGGTGGTGGGTGGTGGTGGCGGTGGTTGGTGGCCGGTGTGGTTGGTGGTGGTGGCGATGGTAGGTGGCGGTGGGTGGTGATTAAGGATGGTGGTGGGTAGTGGTGGCGGTGGGTGGTGGTGGTGTGGTGGTGGTGGTGGTGGCGGCAGTGGGTGGTGGAGGTTGGTGGCGGTGGTGGGTTGTGGTGTTGGTGGCGGCAGTGGGTGGTGGAGGTTGGTGGCGGTGGTGGGTTGTGGTGTTGGTGGTGGTAGTTGGTGGTAGTAGTGGTGTTGGGTGATTTTTACTCCAAAATTGTGCTCTGAACTCGAAAACATCTATTTGATGCTCCAAAAAATTGGATTCTATAGCTCATTTGGAGCCGGTTCACTCATGGATTCTCCAGAAGTCCGAACCGGGTTACCAAACAGACTTCTACTCCATTTATACTCCAGAAGTCAGAATCAAACTTCTGAAGTGTTATCAAACACCCCCTTAAGACCTTCTCTTGCAGTTCGCCGAATGCTGATGACTAGGTTTGGAATTCCATGTTTCCAGCAGATCAGAGGTGTAGATGCAACTACATATTACAGTCCCACAATCTCTATTATGTTTTTTTTTTTTTAATATATATATTTTTTGATGATTTTAACAATTGGTGTGTTTTGGAGTGGGTCCATGTTGTTTGAATCCATTTTTTATGGTATATAATAGATGGATCTATTTATTAAAGTTATAAAAATTATTTTAGACGTAGACATACCAAATCTATTTCTTATTCCAAAATATATTTTTGATTGTAGTTTCCAAACAATATTTTATTTTTGACAAAAAATGATTTTTTGACAAATAATTAAAAAAATATAAATAAAAATGGATCCAAACTAATTGCAAAAACCCCATCTTATGAAAGTTGTGAGATACGATTATGAAAAGAAAGATGAAAGAGAAAATTAAAACAGGTATTACATTCTTTCTTTTGCACAATGAAAACCCTCAACTCTTACCAAAAATAAAAAATAAAAGAAGAAAACCCTCAACGTGCCAGTGTGCCTGTGCTTTGATATGTGTCTAAACCCAGATTTCATCTTCGCTAGCATCAGTGAAAGACAACGGTCTTAGTGTGGGTGAAGTTGCCGGAGGGCAGCGAGTGATAGTCAAATTCTACACTTTCCATCGTCGCTGGTATTGTTGACATGGGTAAGAGTAAGGAGAAGCGTAAGGAGAAGAGTAAGGATTATGTTTTACTATGATTCGATACTTCAGTTGGTGTAGTATTCTTTCACTCCTCTCCATTATCTGTATTGAAAACCTCAAGATAACTTAGGGCAAAACCATGGCATGACATGGGGAGGTAATATCTATTGAAAACTTCAACTTTGATCCAACTCTGATTTTGGTGTGGCTGGATTCTCATGATGAGCGATGTAGAGCAGAGAACGATTATGTTTTGGCAAATCTATTTCTCATTTTGGACATAGATATACCAAATCTATTTTTCATTTTACAATCTATTTTTTATTGTAATTACTAATCAACATTTTATTTTTGATAAAAAATGTTTTTTTGATAAATAGGTAAAAAAACAAAAATAAAAATGGAACCAAAAGAGCCCAAGCTTCCTTCAAAGCCTAAATTAATCCACCCAAGGTTATAAAATCAGGTATTGGATATAGTATCGGTCATGTCCAAAAGTGATCCGATTTGATTAATTGGTATAAGTTATGTGTAAAGATGGGCTCAATAATTACATTCTATTGGACTTAAAGTATCAAGAATCAATGTTCTTGAAAAGATCGAACCAATGTAGGACCAATTATGTAATCGGTTTGGTTGTGGTCTTTGCCAAGGTTAGGTTGTTCCGGATCTAGTCCGGATCCTCTCCAGCGGGCTGCCCAGGGAGGCATCCAACGGCCCAGCCTCACTGGGCGTCTCTTCTCACCCATTATGGATCCTACATGTTTTTACCAAAATACCCTTTTCTGCTGTATCCGTTGCTATTTTCTATATTTTTGCAGGTTTAATTTTTATTTTGCAAATTGCATTTTTGCAGGCTTTCATTCCTGGAAAAGAAGGCGAAGAGCGTAAGGAAGAGGAGAAGAGAAGAGAAGAGGTAACAACTTTGAAGAAGTGTGAGAAAGAATTCCTGTTTGCAACTGATTGTTTGATGGAATCCGGTGAGTGAGAAGCCCTAAAAGTGAACGCTTACATGTTTTTGTTGGTCATCTCTTTGGTCATCTTAAGGATTATTAGGTTAGGGTTTTCGTGTTGTCCAAAAAAAAAAAAAAAAAAAAAAGAAAAAGAAAAAGAAAAAACTGGGAGGAAACTAACGGGATGTGTGTGTCACTTCGTGTAGTGTGAGGAGAAAACCTCAGAGACCACATTGAGATAATCGTGTTTTTTTTTTTGGGTTCCTTTAAATCAATTTTTTTTTTATATAGCAGAGTGGAATTTGAAGAAATTGTGAAGCGTGTAATGTTATGGTGGTTTGGGGCTGTTGGTTTGTCAGATGACTAAAGTGTTTTTCTTAATATGTTCATCTTTGTTATGGGTACAGAGAATAGCCGAGGGGCGAGTTCTGAAAGTGTTTCTGAAGTAGGGTGGTATATTCTCGGGCAAAACCAAGAATATGTTGGTCCTTATGCCTTGTCAGAACTAAAAGGTGAGTTTTGTATCTTTTAGAGTTTCTTTATTTTCTGAGTATTTTCCTGTGGCTTTATGTGTGGATCAGACTATCAGTGTCTTTGTTTCCCATAGTGAAGTTCATAATTTGCAATTTATTTTTGTTCTATCTTTTTCTCAGCTCTATCATCCGCATGGTCCAGAAGATGGACCTGCTTTAACTTCAAATACCACAAAGTCCTGAACCTAGTTCAAACTATTTGGTTGTATTTATGTATGTAATTTATCATATGGCACTTCAGGATTATCACTTTGCTCTTTGAAGAAACATGATTCATTGGTTAGTTTGATTATTTTTATTGGTGACATATTAGACTCTTTCCATTTACCATTGTAGTGAACTTTATAATAGACTAGTCCTCAGAGGAGGAAGAAAACGATGAAACAGACCCGGTTTCATATGATTACCCACCCATTCGATGGAGAAGGTCTTTGTATGGAAGTGAATATTGTGATGCATAATGAATTCTCTTGCTGCTGTTGTCTCCCCTATCCCTCTTTAAATGTGTATCTTCACACATGCAATTTTAGCATCGCTGATAGAGAACAAATTGTGGTTTTTATTTTTTTATTTATTTTTAATCATTAATGTGCATATTCATTTGTTTGCAGCAGTCTCATGTAGAGGCTGCTCTTTTTTCTCCCCTCTATTACAATTCTGAGTTTACCTTCTATGTTGGGGGGGGATGAAATTTCAGCAGTCAAAATTCTTGGAAACTTGCATGATCATCTCAAACTAGCAAGGTAATAGCCAATAAAAGAGAGAATAACTACTGTAATAGTCTTGCAAGTTGTTTTTCTATGAAGCTTCTATTTTTTTCAGCAGCAAATGTTTTACAGGAATTGTCCTAAGAGCAAAAGGAGATTGTGTGAGAATTAAAAAAAAGCAAAAAATTATTAACTGCAATGCATTGCAAAGATTTGGAAAGCAACTTCCAATTTAGATTTCTGGTTGTTGTTTTCCAAAAAAAGTAATGGAATCTTGGTCATTCATGTAATTGAGATCTATGGAGGATAGCACTCTGGCATATGGTTGGATTTTTTTCCGCTATTCAACCATCTAAAATTTGCTTTGTTCTCATTGGGGTTTTTGGGGGGGGGAGGAAGATACAAAGTGATTTTGCAGAAAAACATTTCTGTAAAACAATGGAGTCAAATATAACTTCAAAAAGTAGAAGTTTAGGGCCTGTTTGATAAAACTTTTGCTTCTGGATTCTATAGATTCTGACTTCCAGGGAGCCATTTTGGAGTAGAAGCGCGTTTGATAAGTCTGGTTGGATTACAACTCCCACAGAGTGAACCGGATTCAGAATGACTCAAGAATCCAAATTTTTGGAGTCATAAATACTTGCTCCAAGCTGTTTGATCAATTTTTTGAGAGAAAGAAAATAGTTGATTCTCACATGATTCTCATTTGACTACCACCACCACCATCGCCAGCCACCACCCGCCACCACCACTGCCGCCGCCACCATCCACTGTCGCCGCCACCATCCACCACCCACTTCCACCATTGCCACCACCACCGCCACCACCACCACCACCACCACCACCACCACCGCTGCCGTCGCCACTGTCACCACCACCATCGCCACCACCACCACCACCGCCACCACCGCCGTCGCCGCCGCCACCTCTACCACCACCACCAACACCGCCACCACCACAACCACCCCCACAACCACCCCCACCACCACCCACCATGGCCATTACCCACCACCACCACAACCACCGCCACCACCACCCACCACCCACCACCACTAGCACGACCACCACCGCCCACCGCCGCCACCACTACCGCCACCACCCACTACTACCACAACTGTTTTTCTAGACTTCGATTGGAGGGATAAGTGTGTTATCAAACATGTTTCTAATTCAAAGATGCTCTGGAATCCATTTCAAAATTGTGTTATCAAACAAGTTTCTACTCCAAAATAATCTTGGAGTAGCCTGGAGTAGAATCTAAATTTGAACCAGAATCCAGAATCCAGAATCCAAAAGCAGAAGTTTTATCAAACGGGCCCTTAGTCATTGTCCTTCCCACTTCCCGCTTTAAAGTAGAAGTCTGGTCATAGTCCTTCCCTCTTCTCACCAGAAAGGAGGGAAAAGAAAAGAAAAGAAAAGAAATTCAGTAGGATATAGGAATCCTGCTATTGGAATGCTTAAAACCTGCAGAACAATGTTTAATGCACTCATAAATTTAATAGAAACTAGCTATTGTCCTCAACCCAGACTTTATTTGCCACTGATTTCTCTTTTAAGCTTCGGGTTCCTTCTACTTTAAATGAGGAGGCACATTAGGTGTCCATTGTGCTGGGGTCTCTCCCCCCCCCTCTCTGCACATGCCGGTTCACTGTGATGGCAGGTCCGTTAGCCAACTGATAGGCCTTTTTGATCTGAGCTGAGGCAGGTAATTTATTACCATAGCTTTTGGATTAATGCAAGATTTAATATCTTCTTATTTTGAGCAAGAAATCATTTTTCTGTTGCATTTTAATTATTAAACTGACTGAGTATAGCTTAGCTGAATAGAACTGGAATAAATATTTCCCTCTCTACGTATGCATAATAATCTGTTTCTTGTTTTCTCAATGTTTCGCAAATTTAGAAGGTGTTTTTTTCCCTTTTGAATTTCAGTTCTGCCAGTAACCAATATAGCTCGGGTTCAGGACAATTGTTCCATCTGTATCATGTTCAAATGGTCTAATGAGCTATAGAACAACCTACTTAGCTGTATTTGCTTCGCCTGGGCAGAGCATTTCTCGAATGGATACCTCTCCGAAAACACACTTGTATGGTCAGAAGGGAGGAGCGATTGGGAGCCATTATCCTCGGTTCCCGAGTTACATAGAGGAATATCTCCACAGGGACCTGATTATTCTACTGCAGGTGAATACATCACTCAGAGCACCTTAATCTCCAATATCATGTATCTCACAAAGGACCAAAATTTGCAGTGGCCTCCGACAATGATGATGATTTTGCAAAATGGCAAAAGGAGGTTAGAGAGGCGGAGGTGGAAGCAGAATTGCTGAAGAATGGTGCTACATCTGCTGATGAATTGAAAAACTTTGAGGGAGATGCTGGCGAGAGGCCTATGTCACCACCGGATGGTGAGGAAGAATTCACTGATGATGATGGAACTACTTACAAGTGGGATCATGGGCTGAGAGCATGGGTTCCTCAAGTAGGTGTTTTGGCATATTTGCATATCATTTTTGTTCTTTTTTATTAAATGAGAAGAGATAGAAATGGTGTTATCGTGTGCTAGAAGTGTTTGTTTCTAGTTCACAGCGAGACATTTATTATTTCTTGATGGCATTTGTTTCTCTCTCTCTCTCTCTCTCTCTTGTTTTTAAAACCTTACAAGGGTTGGTGAACTTTCTCTCTGGTGTGAACTTGCGTTAATATGGGTAGGTGAATCCGATGGAGAGCCTACCACCAATCGTAGTAGTAATAAAGCTTCAGCTCAAAACAGGTGGGAAAGTGCCATAAAAAGTGTGTTTAAAGTGACAGGATTACAGCACACCAATACATTCTATTACTGTGAAATGGCTGCCTTGTTATTTTATGGAAATTTTGTTCCCTTTTTAACCACTTCATATTCTTGTTTTGGTTAGAAATTTGAACCGTGAGATGGTGTCAAGTTCTTATGGACGTTTGTTCATGTGTTTTCCATGTAGCAAGGGAGTGGGATTTTTTATTTATTGAGATAGCAGGCTAGCATCGCTTCTTTTGGTTTCTTACCCTGCAGTATGAGCCTCATTGGAACAATTTGTTGAGAGCTTGGAGGTTTGGTACAGTTGCACACCCCCCTCCCCACACACACAAATGTGTTCTGAGGGGCCGGGATTTGAAGACACGAAGCTGTTGGTTTGGTTGGTGTAAGAAAAGTACACTACCCAAAGAAGTAGCAGTTGACTCTGTTCTAGGTTTTTCTTTATGTTTTACTCTTTTTTTTGTTGGCTGCTCTGTAAGGTCAAGGTCAGGGGTTAGTGGGGCTGACTGCTGGAGCGTTTTTATTTTTTTGGGGTTCTCTGGGTGCTTGGCATTGCTTTCTGTTTGGCTGATTCTTTATTCTTGTTTTAGTAATTTATTTCTTCCTTTTCTGGCTTATGTTCCAGGACAACTCAATCAGTAGAAGTGAGCTGTATGGTTTAGATGATATGACGTTCTTGCAAGAAGAAGAGGTTTTTGCTGCGGTGAATGTTGCTGAGACCTCTGTACAAGAAAATGCCAATGGTGTGCTTGATGCAGAGCATGCGGAGGGTGGGGAAACGAAGCCTGATCTAAAGCGAAAATTGCTTGAGAACCCGGATGAGAAGAAGGTATTCCTCTATCTTTAAGTTTAGCTCTATTTCCTTTTCAACCTTGAATTCTTGATGATAACTTCTGTTTAAATTTTGATTACAGAAAAGAAAGACTTGTTGCTTTATAACTTTTTGGTTTTGTTACTTTCATGTCATAGTTTGTGTTAGGAAGTTTCTGTGGTCTGAAAATTCTTTGTTGTACTTTTCTTGGTGGCATACAAATACTTTGATTCATTAACGGTTTTTTGAGTATGATCCGAAGGTTCACACTTCTAGCTGTATGATGACGCTTATTTTGTTGCATTCTTCCCTTTACAGGAAGCTAATAAACCTCCTGATAGTTGGTTTGATTTGAAAGTCAATACGCATGTCTACGTGACTGGGTTGCCGGATGATGTTACTGCTGAGGAAGTAAGCACATGGTTTTATCATCTGTAAAGAACATGTAATCTTTTCTTGGGAGTTAACTGGCTATTTTCCCTGTTGGTGGCCCATTTTCATTTTTTATCTAGTTGATGCTGCTAATGTGGGCATACCTTGCAGGTAGTGGAAGTATTTTCCAAATGTGGTATCATCAAGGAGGTAAGAACACTAGCTCTTCGTGCTGTCATCATAATTACAGGCATTGAATTCCTACTATATCCATATTTGAACTTACATATGGAGGACGATGATCTTTGCACTTACCACTATTACTTAGTCAACAGAAGTCAGTAGCTCATGAATGAATGCACACACACACACATGTATGCACATTTCTACAGAAGCATAAATATCTACATATGAATGAAACCTTGTAGTTCTTACCCATTTATCTTACATTCCTTGTACTACAGTAGAAAGAATTATAATGTTGTGGACAAAAATACAAGATTATGAAGGAAATTTACATGCTTTTTAAAAATGATTTTGGGTTTGAATTTGGAATTCAACTTTGAACTGAGAATTTCAATCAACCATTCCTAAAGATGAACTACTGGCAAATTCCTGCAAATCATCAGAACATAGATCTCCTTGGTTCTTAAAAATAAAAAGAAGAATGAGAATATGGATCCCTTCTGGATTCAGGATGAATAGTTGGATTCGAAGATGCTTTTCTTGCCCAAGACTATTTTCTGCCATCCAAGTTTGCATTAATTGTACCAATCTTGGAAGAAGGATTTTAAAGGGGTCTCCTCAGTGATTTCTATAAAATAAATCTATATTGTTATTTTGGTATATGTTATGCAGGTTAATATCGAATTGAAAGACAAAACAGAAAATGATATTAATTTTGTAGCGAATAAGAAAGATGATTACAAGATAACAAGGGTGTACGGGGACAACTCAACCTAAGGGTCTGTTGGGGACTTTCTCAACCCCAATGTGGGACTCTCTCACCACAAGAGGACCTCAAAGAGAATTAGCTGTTGGAGAGGATTTGAAATGGGAGAGAGTTAGCCGTTGTGGAGGATTTGAAATGATAGACATTAATTGCTGATGGCAAAGAGGATTCAAGGATGACAATCCTAATTAATTCCCTTTGTTGCAGGATCTTTCTTTAACCCAACCCAGAAATCAGAATAGAAACTTTAAAGAAAATTCGGCTTATCTGAGAATCTGACCGTTGGTTGTTCTTCAAACTTGAAGGAAATGATCTTTAGGATGTACTTGAAGACATATCCAAAGTTGGAGATGATCCGATCACAGATGAGAGAGATGTGATTTTTTGAAAACTACCTATCATCTGAAAACGGGACTGGTTTAGTTAGAGCTGGTCGATATGATTTTAATCTTTAATCCCACGAACTTTCGTTGATCAAATCAGCACTTAATGGTATCGCAATTCAGTATGCAATAATAAGAACTTGAAGGAATTAACAGAAGGACAAGAAAACCATAAAACAGAATATTTCGGTTGAGTCTCACAACCTATGAGACTCAACCAGAAAATCAGGAGTTAAACTCTCTTCTTTTTTCTGGTCTAAATCTGCCCCAGCCTTCTTTTACTTCTTACTTATATAATTTGTAAGATTACAAAATAATAGGAAATCCTAACTAAAACAGAAACTTCCTTTTTAGAGAATAGAAAAGTTTCCAAAATAGAAAATAGGAAAGTTTCTAAACATTTTTAGGAAACTAAATTTAAGAAAGTTCTTAGTTTCCAAACAATTAAAATTCTAAATAACTAACACTATATTTTAGGAAAGAAATAAAAAAAGAGTGAAAAATCTACTGCTGGTACTGTTCACGTGAACAGTACCATGAACACTGTTCACGTGAACAGTGGGGGTGATTGGTCAGCCAATTGGGCCTGGCCCAATTTTGGGAGATTCTTTCTTCTTTCGGCCCCTTCTGGAGTAGACTTGGACTTCATCAATTGCCCATCATTATAGTGACGTCATCATTCTCCCCCACTTCAAAAGAACCTGTCATCGAGTTTGAAGCGACAACTTTCATCTAAGTGTCATGATCAAGTGTAACTCATGTTCATTAATCTTTGTATCTTCTGAATTGGGTTTATTCTTCCAATGGACAAGGTATTGTGTGTAGGTTCCATTTCTAATGGTAGTAGACCTCGAATAAAAAACCTCCAAAATCTTGGGAAGATCAATTGGTGGAAGATTCACGTCTTCATCGTTGGGTGTAGGCTGATTGGGGTTTCAATGGAAAGGGTAGAGATCAGCAACGTTAAAATTGGACAAATTCCAACTCCATTGGGTAGCTCAATAAGATATGCATTAGGCTAAACCTTCTTGATAATGCGGCACGGTCCCATCTTCTTATTTTTGAGCTTGTTGTATGTCCTCTTTGGAAACCGCTCTTTCTTCAAATATACCATAACTAGATTACCTTCTTTGAATTCAAGATGTCGGCGGCGAGAATCATAAGCTTCTTTGTTACGGTTGTTGTCATGTTCATGTTGTAGTTGGATCTTAACTTGCTCTTGAACTTCCTTGATGTGGTTGACTAACTCTTCTTCTTCCATGCTAACCCTTCCCGGATTAGGAATAGGTATCCGATCCAAAACATGACTTAGATTTCTCCCATAAACCACTTCGAATGGTGCTCTTTGTGTTGATCGGTATTGGAAACTATTGTAAGCAAATTCAGCTTGAGGTAAAATGAAATCATAGTGCTTTGGATGATCACTTGCAAGACATTGAAGAAGATTTTCGAGAGAGCGATTAACCACTTCTGTTTGTCCATCGGTTTGAGGATGATAGGCACTTGAAAATTGGAGTTTTATGTATATGAACTTTCATAGATTACGCCAAAATTGGCTCATGAATCTCGTGTTATGATCGAAGGTAATGGACTTTAGCATTCCATGAAGTCGAATTGTCGAACAATCTCTTTGAAAATAGGTGAGCAACATGTGAGGCATCGGAAGTGTTCTTACATGGAATGAAATGTGCCACCTTTGAGTACTTATTAACAACAAAGATTGAATCAAAGCCACATTGAGTTTTCGGAAAAACGATAACAAAGTCCATACTAATAACATCCCATGGGTGGTCTGGTTTGGTATTTCTAGGGTTTGATAATGCCCACTATTTTGGGTCTCACCTTTGGTCTTTTGACATACCAAACAATTTTGGACAAACTGTTCTATATCAGGGTTTAATTTAGGCCAAAAGTAACGGTCTTTAACCAAAGCTGTGGTTTTGCCCCTACCAAAATGGTGACTTAAACCCCTAGCATGTAGTTCAGAGATGATATTTTCTCTTAAAGATATACGAAGTTGGTTCTTTTGGAAAAGATTATTGTTTAAAATCATGAATACATCATCTTGATTATTCTTGCATCCTTCCCAAATTGCTCAAAAGTATGGTCAATCTTATAATTACTAGGTAAAAGGTCAAACCCAATTACTTCATAAGTCATGGTTTTGAGAAGATAAAGCTTGTGACTAAGTGCATTCGTCACTTTGTTCATAGTTCTGGACATAGTTTTAAAACTCGACCGAGAAGGGTCAAGATTGTCGAGATCTCAACCCTTCTCGGTAGTCTCGAATGGGTAGAGACGAGAAACTGGTTCGAAACTGAGTCTCGACCAGTTCTCGATTGGATCTCGACTAGTTTCGACCAGTTTTGAACTGGTTTAAGTGATAAATAGGAGTCTCGGTCAAGATCTTGACCGAGACTCATTTTTTCTCTAAGTTCATTCTATTTTCTTCTTCTCCTCCATTCCTTCTTTTCCAACCTTGCATCTAAGGTTCGAAAACCTTTGTTCTTTGCAAATCTCTCCATCAAAGTGCTGTTGGAGCCTCATTTTGACCTGTTCTTTGTAAATCTAAGGTTTGAGGTATGGTTTTTTTTCCCTAAAACTTAATTTTTACATGAATATGTTCAATACATGTTGGTTCATCATAAAATTTATATATGTGAGTAATTACGTCGATCTACAACATCATCCTTTAGAAATTATTTTATTGCATATATATTTTTTATTTTGATTTTTTGTTAAAAAATGTATTTTCCAGTAATTAAAAATTAAAAAAAATGATAAATATTAATTAGATGGTGTTGAAAATATTATATGATGAACACCGTTGGCTGATCTACGCCACGGTTTCATTTTTTTTTCTGTATATATATATATATCTATATATATATATATATATATATATATATATATATATATATATATATATATATATATATTATTTTTTGTTTAAAAAAATAAAAAATACATTTCCTAAATATTAATTGGTTTTCTTTCAAAATAATATATGTTGAACACCGTTGGCCGATCTATGCGGTCACGGTTTCAATTTTTTTTCTGTACATATTTTTATTTTTATGAATTTTTTATTAATAAATCCTATTTTTCAGCAATAAAAAATTAATAAAAAATATTAATACTTATCTATTGGTGTTCAAAATAATATATGTTGAACATCGTTGGCCGATCTACGCGGTCACGGTTTCAGCTTATTTTTTTTCTGTACATATTTTTATTTTTATCAATTTTTTATTAATAAATTTTATTTTTCAGTAATAAAAAATTAATAAAAAATATTAATACTTATCTATTGGTGTTCAAAATAATATATGTTGAACACCATTGGCCGATCTACTGTTCCATGTTGTTGGATTATATTTTTTGAAAAATAAATTATTTTTATTTAATATCTAAAATTATTAATTATATCTAAATAATTATGGAAAATTAGGAAAAATATTCTGTTTTCTTATAACATAGTTTTAAAAATTTGAAAAGTAATTTCAATGTGTTTTGAGTTGTATAACTTGTATTCGCATATTTGATGCTTTTATGTTTGTCAATTTTAAATTTTATTAATGTAAATTTATTGATTTAAATTTATCTATTTATTATCTTATGTAACAGTGTCTCGTTCTAAATATTATTGCTGCTTCGGGTTCTCGTGAGGGAGGTGGTGATGCTGGTTGTACTGACATGGCTTGGCAGTATTGTAACGCCATTGATGATGATAGAAAGAAGACCCAATGCAAATTCTGTGAGAAGAAGCTTATGTCTGGTGGGATTTCCAGACTTGAGTAACACTTGAGTGAGACTTCTACAGACGTAGCAAAGTGTGCTATAGTTCCTGTGGAGATTACCAGGGCCATAGCTGCCCAGATGAAGGGAGGCCAGCAGAGAAGGGCAGAGAAAGAAAAAAGTAAACAACAATTTGAGGAAGCAATCCGAGGCACAGTGCGTGGTTTTGATGATGATAGTTCAGATGATGATGGTCTAGATACTAGGGGTTTGACTGAGGAAGAGGCCAGAGATCTGAGACGGGCAACAATGGCTAGTAAAGTCAGCCATGAGATGGAAATGGAAAAGTTGAGGCAAAGAGCCTTAGGGGCAGGTGGTAGTAGATCATTTCAGCAGCCCGAAGAACCACAAACACAGAGTAAGGGAGGGTTGGCTTCTATGTTTAGAAGATAAAAAAGTATTAGAGCACAACCCCAGATACCACCACTTACTGCTAGGGATGAGGATTATGTTGAGATTCTACAGCAGGATCCAACAGTTTTTAGAAAGGCTGGCACCAAACAAAAGAGATTGAAGAGTATGTGGAACTGGAAGGGTACAAAAGAATTTATTGGGGATGCCTTTGCTAGGTGGTCCATCTATAATAGTATCCCAGCAAATGACAATGGTGGCCCATACTATCAGTCTTTCTTTGATGCAGTTGCTTTGGTTGGTCCTGGTGTTAAAGCCCCCACTCCATATGAAGTGATGAATGTCTATCTCCCAAGAATTAAAAAAGAGTTAGAAGTATGGATAGAAGGGTTAAAGAATAACTGGGGTGCATATGGGGTCACTATAATGTGTGATGGTTGGACTGGTCCCACTAAAAAGTCCATCATCAACTTCATGGTCTACAGTGATGGGAAGACATCATTCTTGAAGTCTGTGGATGCATCTGCATGCACAAAAGATGCTTACTACATCTATGGATTGCTATAGACAGTGATGGATGAAATTGGTGCTACAAATGTGGTACAAATTGTGACAGATAATGACAGCAACTACAAGAAGGCAGGAGAGATGATGATGGCTAACTATAACCTTTTTTGGACTCCATGTGCTGCCCATTGCATTGACTTGATGTTGAAGGACATGGGCAAGATCTAAAAAGTAAAACAAGTGGTTGAACAAGCACGCCAGGTGACAACATTTGTATACAACCATGGCTATTCTTTGAACTTGCTGAGGGAGAGATGTGGAGGGGACTTGGTAAGACTCGACATTATCAGATTTGCTACCAACTACATAGCACTAAAGAGCTTTCAGGCAAAGATGGTAGGCTTCAGATCGATGTTTGCATCTAAGGACTGGTTTGGGTGGAGGGAGTCCAGCTCTCTTGCTGGGGTTCAAGCACAGACTACTATAGATTCAGAGAAATTTTGGAGAACATTGGAGGATGTAGTTAAAATTCTGGAGCCAGTAGTGAAGGTGCTGAGATTAGTGGATACAGGAAACAAACATTTTGTGAAGATTATCAAAGATCGATGGGAGGGTCTGCTGATGTACCCGTTGCATAAGGCTGGTGAGTATATTTAATAATGCCTTTAATTTAGTTCCACTTAATAGTTAATACTCTATTTTAATTTGGCGACTTATATTTTGCAGCATACTATTTGAACCCCAAGTATCAATATTCACATGTGCTTGGGCTTAATTCTGACCTTATCGGTGAGGTAAAAGATGTTGTGGCAAAATTGGTGCCAGATTATACTGTACAAGCACTGGTTAATCTGGAGGTGAGTTATATGGTTTAAGTGCTGAATTATTTGAATATCCATATATTACAATGGCTAATGGTTATAAATTTTGAAATGGGTGTAGATTAAAACGTTCAGAGATGGTCTTGGGAGTTTTGGAACTTTTGCCGCAGTAGCTGGACGAGATAAGACCGATCCTGGTATGGAATTATGGAAATTGAAATTTCCAAGTAACATATCTTATTTAATGTGTATTAAAATGTGTTCTTCATCTTGTGCAGCTGAGTGGTGGTTGTTGTATGGAGAGTATGCAGTTGAGTTGAGGAGAATAGCAATCAAAGTCCTATCTCAGACATGTTCCACATCTGGCTGTGAGCGAAATTGGATTACTTTCTCCCTTATCCATTCAAAGAGGAGGAATAAATTGGGCTCTCAACCGCTAAATGACTTTGATTACGCCCATTACAACATGAAACTGAGGGTACAGTGCTTGAAATTTAAAAAAAGAAATGAACAAGAGTTAATCGAGTTAGCCGACGTCTTCCAACTATTTTCAGATGAAGAGGATCCCTATGTGGAATGGGTAAGAGACAGAGCAGTTTCAGTGATGGATGAGCCTGGTGGGATGCTCGACCCCATTGTGTCTGCTCCGATGGGTTCTAATCTCGAGCGATTTATGTCCTCGGATGAGGGTCATGTACACGCACAGTCGCCTATACCGTTTGACCCCCCAGCTGGTAGTGACCCAGAAGGCGATGATGATACAATGGATCAAAGTGGCTGGTCAGCTTCTAATAATAGTGGTGGTGGTGATGAGGATGGGGGTGGTGATGGTGGTGGTGATCTTAGACCGACTGTACCCATTATTAGATGGACCGGCGAGAGTTAGTATACACATACACATGATCCAGATCATGGTGGACGCGCATCTTCATCACGGCCTACAACTGGGTATACACTTAGGTCTCGTCAACGGGAATGCCCTTTGCAACCAGTGGAAGAAGAAGAAGATCGTTTCTTTGACATCGTTCCTGATCCTGATATTATGCCTGATGTTGAAATTGATAACATGTCCACAAGCTTTGGAGGACTGAGCATTGAGGGTAGCAATGGACGGGAGCATGGGCAGTGGAGTGCTCATGGATATGGCACCACTTCGACATACGGTTCTTATTCCGGTGATGATGATCGCATGATGGAAAGTGCATATGGTTATTCTGCTGATGTTAGTAATGCTACATCACAGACTGGCTCAAACTTTGTGGACAATCTCTTTTCAGTCCCAAATTTGCAAAGAACCACGCCCCCACACCAGCCAATATATGCTCACTTTACTCCACATTATAGTGAATTGTATCCAAGGTTGGGTATTTTAGAAACTTCCCGGATCATGTGTATGAGAAATATGTGGAAGACTACCAGACCTTCTATAGCCGAAGGATGTCGTGGCAGGACTTTGTTTATCAGACCGAGATATATTTTCTTCAGCAAAGTCAATCTGGTCAGATGGAACCTGCACGCCACTTTACATATGATTAGACATTGGGATGGACTGATGAGAATGTATTATTTCATTTTGAGTATTTAAGTCTTTCATATAATGAGCACTTGTAAGTTATGTCATTTTGTGGAATTTATGATTTATGAATGCATGATTTTTCGATAATGTGATTACCTTTTATGCTTCAAATGTGTTTATATATGTTAAATAAGTATTTTCCTGCAATATATAGCCTTAAAATGGATCTAAAATGGACTTAAAACATCAAAAAATAGCTTAAACCATAAAAAAACCTGTCGAAACTCCTATTTTTACCCTTTGGGAGTTTTGGCAGGTTTTCGCCGAGATCTCAGTCGAGATCTCAGTAATCTCGGTTTTCTCAAGGGTCGAGACACCCTCGAGATCCGAGATTTCGAACTATGGTTCTGGATTTGTGACGGGTCATGGATCACAAAGTATACTCTTGAATATAAGAAACCCACTTAGCATGCCTAGCATTAAGTCGTTTTTGGGCATTAAGGAACCTAAGGGCGTCATGGTCGGAGTATAAAACAAACTCCTTATAAATCAAATAATAGCGCCAAAACCTCAAGGTTTGCACCACGGCCTAAAACTCAAGGTCATAAGTAGAGAATTTCATCCTAGCATTGTTGAGTTTTGCACTAACATAGACGATGAGGTGTCCCTTTTGGCTTAAGATGCCCTCAATCCCAATATGGGATACACTCTATTTCAAAAATTCCCTCGAAATTGGTCAAGCAAGTGTCTGTGAACCAATATCCGTTTAATCAAATTAAAGCTTTCATCGGCTTCATTAGTCCAAACAAATTCTTTGGACTTTAAACAATTTGTCATAGGAGCAACAATGGTGCTAAAATTCTTGATATATTGTTGGTAGAATGTTGCCAATCCATGAAAACTTCGAACAATGGTGATTGATCTTGTAGTTTGCCACTCCACATTTGCTTTAGTCTTTGCTTCATATGCTTTCTTGAGAAGAGATAACAAACCCCATGAAGGGTACACTTTCAATCATAAATGAACACTTCTTAGATTGACATACAACTTTTCCCTACACAAAACATCAAGAATTTGGTATACATGGTGAATGTGTTCATCATAAGAAAAACTAAATATGAGAATTTCATCAAAATAAACAATTATAAAATTTTCAATGAAAGGTCGAAGAACTTGAGTCATTAGTCTCATGAAAGTACTTGGTGCATTGGATTAACCAAATGACATGACAAGCCACTCATAGAGTCCCTCTCGAGTCTTAAAAGCGGTTTTCCACTCATCACCCGGTTGGATGCGGATTTGGTGGTGCCCACTTTTAAGATCAAGTTTTAAAAATATTTTGGTACCATTTAGCATAACAAACATGTCATTAAGTCGGGGTATTAGGAATCTATACTTTACTGTTTTGTTTATGGTTCGATTATCAATACACATCCTCCATGAACAATCATTCTTTGGTGTAAGAAGGGCCAGAACGACACATGGGCTTAGACTTTTTTTTTGAATAAGTCATTTATTCGACAAATCTTTTACTTGCCTTTGAAGTTCCTCATGTTTCTTTGGGTTCATTCGATAATGTGGCAAGTTTGGGTAAGTTGCTCTTGAAACCAAGTTAATTCTATGCTGAATATCTCGCATTGGAGGTAAAACCATTTGGTAATTCTTCCAGAGCAGTATCGTTGAACTTATTGAGGAACACTTTTATGTTATTAGGTATTTCCTCTTTTTCCTCTTGCTTCACTTCCCTGCCAATTGGAACATAAGCTCGAGATTTGAGAAGTCTCTTTATAAGTGTTTTCAAATGTTTTTACAATAAGAAATTGCACTTCTCATTCTTATGGTCGTTAGAAGGCAACTTCTTTAATGGAGTGGGAACCTAGGCATTCACGACCTAGAAGCAGCAGTTATACTACGAATACATAAGCTGTTGAATTTCTCTCCAATTTAAATTCTGAATTACCAATCTCCAATATTTATGGACTAACCCCCTTTAAGATGCAGATTTAAATAGTTAATCAAAGTTCGTCAAATAATAGAGTTCCCACCAACACTCTAATAAAAAGAGATAGAGATTTTTAACTCTCGTGAGGCCTCTATTAGTTGAACTTCTCAAAAATCAAGAAGAACCTTGAACAAATGATGATTGTCTGGAGCTGACAGCCTTGTCTAGTTCTGCTTAATCAGGGAATAGCCACTGGAATTGTATAACTAATGACCATCAAATAACACAGTTCAGAAAGATAATTTCTGATGATGCTTATAGCCAGAAGGACCTGTTTTTGCATGTCTTTTCTCCTATGGTCTAGCGGAGCTACCATGGAGTTCCCAAGTGGGCCTGCCTACACTTTGAAGAAGCCAAGTCAAAGTATCTTAGAATTAGGATCACAGAGTTTACTTTTCTGTAGTCTGCATTTGAATGCGGGCAACTTTGTTTCCTTTATTCCTATTTACTTTGTTTTCCCTTCCTTTTCTGTTTCTTTCTGTGGAGAATTGTTATCTTGAAACATATATTATTTCCCCACTATCAACAAGCGGATAAAATATTTATCAAAAAAAAGAAAAAGCTGGGATAAAAGAAATTTATGATCCAAAACAAAAGGCTCATGTTTCTTCTTATTCTCTGTTTATGATTCCTTCTATAAAGCCGAGTTTCTTAGTTTTTCTGATATACTTATGTGGTGGAATTACCTTTTTTTCCTTGGAAACACCATTTATTGTCTTGTTAGTTTTATAACTATTTCATGTTCATATAGTGTCACTATCATGAAGCTCATACTCTTTCATGTAATTACATTATCATATTGCACTTTTAACTAGAAGATTATATAAAATATAGGATCCTGAAACCAAAAAGCCCCGAGTGAAGATCTATGTTGATAAAGAAACAGGAGTAAAAAAGGGGGATGCACTTGTCACTTACTTGAAGGTATTTCTTCAGCTATTACTGTGCTACTCACGGCATTTTAATATGATAGAAGCTCATTTAAGTTTTTATGTTTCTTTTACACTAGGAGCCTTCAGTTGCTTTGGCTACCGAAATTCTGGATGGGGCACCTCTCCGACCTGGTGGCAAAATTCCTATGTCGGTAACAAAGGCTAAGTTTGAACAAAAAGGTAATTTAGCCCAATAACCTGTCTTTTCCACCTTGTAGATTTAGATTTGGATGATTTTGAATGGGCAAAAAATGTATTTGCAAGGCTCACATAGTTTTTACTCCATGGGAAGGTGATCAGCAATTCTGACTGCTGGATAGATGGGCAATGTCTGGCATTGGCCAAATGTTTAAATATGAGAGCGTAATTCAATCATATACCCTTTTATGTATTGGCATGCACCCTCTTGGTAGCCCTGGATTTTAAGCTGTTGTTTTGATATTTGGCCCATTCATCTGGCTGAAACTTAAGAGGGTGGCAGGGGATCTAGGTGTCGGTCTGCCCACAAGTTGGCCCTATCAAATCTTTCATGTAGGAGATATTTGGGCTGTCCAGGAAGTTCTCCCTACGTGGCCATGTGGAAACAGCTATCCTTTTGGAAAGAAAAGGGTAACAGCAGAATAGTTTCTGTAACTGTCTTTAAGAAGAGAGTTACAGCAGAATATTATCTGTAACTGTGTTTTGGTTTAAAAAAAAAAAATTGTTAGTCGTTCCTTAATTGATTGGAAATAAAACTGCTCCTCTGTTTCATTAGAATGTGTGACATGTGATGTATTTATTAAAATATTGATGTTGTCCTTTACATTGTTGTGCTTTATGTTCCCCAGGTGATAGATTTATTACTAAGAAAATTGATAAGAACAAGAAAAAAAAACTAAAGAAGGTTGAAGAGAAGATGCTTGGTTGGGGTAAGTTCTAATTGTGCATGTTATATGATATAGTTGATAAGTTTTATTGGAGTTTTAGTTTATGATTTGGTACAACCTTTATAGCAAAAATGTTAGCTTCTGTGTAATCTTGTGTGTGCCTGAGAAAGTTTCCGAGTCAATGCTGTCACATCTGATTCGTGTTTTAGTTGTATTCAAAGCTGTCAAGGTGTCGTCTAGGCGTGTCCAGGTGGTTTTTCAAGCCCTGGGCAGTTGGTTGCCTTATTGTATCACGTCTTGTTTTTATTATTATTTTTGTTAAATGATGCCATTTGTAGCATTTTTTTTGCATGTAAAAATTACTTATATACACCCTAATGCATGGAATCATGCATGTGTTAGAAACAATAAAAACCAATGCTCTAACGGCTAACCCCCTTCCTGTTGTGTAAATTCTCGTATGGAAGGTGTACCCTACTATCCTTTTAACACCTTGGGATTGCCTTGGGTACACCTTGGATAAGCCTAGGCGCCCAGGTGCCCCTCTAGCGACTTGGGGGTTGCCTTGGTCCCCTGACTACTATGGTTGTATTCTTAGGCAAGATATGGAGACGAGACCTCTTTTCCTTATTTTGGCATAATCTTGTAATGAATTTCAGTTGTTGACTGCTTGGTTAAATACATGATTTCATTAGAGAAATTAATCTTTTTGAATGAAACTATATACAATTAAGCAAAAATGAATGGTTTTTGCATAAAAGGGATGTTAAAATTGTAACAAAATAGAAAAATAAGAGAAGATGGAGAGAAACGATATGTATTCCTCTCCTCTTAGCAGTACTATATATAGACTAAATAAAAGGGGTAAAGTGATAGGTCTAGGATTCCACAAGATAAGAAGTCCTAGTTATAAAGTAAATAGGAGTTCCACATGTCAATAGGACAAGGACTCTCATGAATAAAAGGATAAAGAAAAGCAGTCCTATTCTAATAAAGAGAAGCTGTCCTATTCTAATAAGGAGAAGGGAACTCCACTAAATAAGGTGGAGTCTCAGTTACATTATAAGAGGATAGGATGTATTAAAGAATGACTCCACCATAAGGTGAACAGTAACTCGTAAATAGTGAGCCTGTCTCTGTTAGGCCGAGAATGGGAATGTGCTTTGCTGATCAGGGCCATTCCTTTACATTTATATTTTTTTTTTTCCAAAAATATTTATCATGAACTTGTAGAAAGCATAAGTTTTACCTTGGAAATGTTTTCTGTTTTCTAATTCTTTCCTATAAGGACAAAATTTTATGCCCGACTGGGATGTTGGGGTCTATTGATTTTCTGGTGGCAAACTTAGGGGTCCATCCCTGGGAAAAAAAAACTATGCAAAAAAGTACAGCACTATAAAACCATCTTTTTGGTGTAAATTTTGTTTTTTCAGTTATGTCCATTTTCAGTTAAAGCAAACATTGAGAACTTTATTTTTTTTTAAAATTAATTAAATCTTTTCTTTTTTTGGGTAATCTAGTTTATAATTCCCTGTTGGATTGGATATATATCTTGATTGTGTTTTGGCAAACTTGAGGAGATTAATGCCATTTCTATTAGTTTGGGGTTTCCACGTTGTGTTCTTGATTAGATTACTTTATTCACTTACCTATGGGTTCTGTTTTTTCTGTGATGTACTTATGAGGCAATTTTGTTCTGTGACTTGTATGAAGATCTGACCTAATGGCATAAAACATATCCAACAATCTATGTCAAGTGAGCTTTTCGGGTCCAGATAGCCTTTTAATTTTATTATGGCTGAGGTTGTGGATAAGCTACATTTGTGCTAGGCCTATTCTGTGGTCATTTCTTGTTCACTGGGCAAATCTTATGTATGGCTTCATGTTCATTTGCTTTCTGGTGGTTTTTGTTTTTGTCTGATGTCTTTGTTATTTTGAGTTCTTTTCTGAATTCGTTTCCATGATGTTGGCTAATTCATACTTGGTATTATGAATATTTCCCCACTCCTTTAGGTGGTCGTGATGATGCAAAGGTGTCGATTCCAGCTACTGTTGTTCTCCGTCATATGTTCACAGTTGCTGAAATGGGGGTACACATTCAGAAACCTTAAAAATGGTGGTTATAATATGTAGAATTCTTTTTATCCAAAAAAAAAAAAAATTGAAAATGTGAGAGTTTTATTGTCAATATCGATCCTTGTCCAGATGAGTACCTGACTTAGTTTGTTCATTTGGATTATTGGTTCAAAACTCTGATTTTTTGAATTTTTGAGAAGTCAAATCTCTCGGATTTATGTTGTCCAATGTTTGCAGTCTGACCCCAATCTACATTTGGAATTGGAGGCTGATATTGAAGAAGAATGTGGCAAGCTTGGTCCAGTGGACTCAATCAAGGTAATGCAGGAAGCTGAACCCTTCTTGTGACACTATGAATACAATAAAGCAATCTTGATATAGTCTAGTATCTTGGTGGAGGTATACCTGAAATGATAAGCTGTATAGAGAAAGAATAGTGTTCATTGGTATAACCATAGTTGTTATGTGCCAAGGTGAGCCAGGCATGGCTGGGCACCTTGTTGCCTTGGCACTTAGGTGGTGCGTAGGTGACTTCATGCATATACTAAGGGAGGGTTTTGGATGTAAAATATAATATTTCTTCTCTTTAAGATATAATTTTGAAGGGGGATTATATGTTAAATGGTTCTAGCCATCATCTTGATCCCAGCTACATTGGAAATGATAAGACCTTCCTTAGTCGAAAGAGAGGAAATATGGTTTTTAATATGATTAGCTTTGACTGACTTGTGGAAAAAAATTGTGTTTCTATCACCCAACTTCAACTAGCTGATTCTTGATTTCTACTTGAAAAAAACTTTCCTCTTGAATAACCACGGCCGCTAGTTTTAGGGACAAAGTCTTTTCTGCTTCTGCCAGGGCACAACCTCCTGTCTCTTGCTGAAGTCTGATCCGAATATCATTCAATTCCATTCTACATTCTTGCACCGCACTCGAGACATTTCCAACACATCTTTTGTTCCATAGCACGAGAGCCCGTTTGGTTTCCTTCGGTTTCCGGGCGAAGCTTACGAAGGATTGACAGGGATCCAATGCAATCCTTTCCCGCATAGATTTCGTAACCTCCTGAAAATCCTTATGAGTAGACCACATATCAAAGAATCTAAAGGGTTTGGGCCTGAAGGAGATATATGGAGATATGGTAAGGATGATCCGACAGTGGTCAGATATCCCTGAAGAATCAAAACGGGCTTCCAGGGAGCTAAAAGCAGAGAGCAATCTATCATTTACTAGAGCTCTATCAAGTTTGTAGGAAGCCCTTTGATCACCAATCCTTCTATTAGACCATGTATATTTCATGCCAACCCATTTCAGATCCACCAAACCGGCGGAGTCGAGACAAGCTGCAAAATCTCCAACCGGTTCATCATAAAAAACATCTCCTTCCTTTTCACGAGCAAACCTGAGCACATTAAAGTCTTCCATAATTGCTATGGGCCATCCCTCCCATGGTCGACTGAATCATGCATGTATCCTTCCATAATCTTCTCCGCTCAATCTCAGAGTTAGAGGCATACACAAAAATTATAAAGAAGACATTCAAATTAATAATCTCATCAACTTTAAAGTGGATAAATTGACCAGACATACTAACCTTAGTACAATAGAGTCTGGGAAAAGATCATTGGAAAGTGTTGGCCTACTCAAATAAGAATCCGCTCCTTTGATCTTGACTGAAAATGGATGACCAAGAAATTCCAGGATAGAAACCCTTGTGATACTATAGCCAAGCTCGCCTTCGCTACATCTGTGTACCACATCTGGTTCAAGAGAAATCTTAGACGCTGGATGACCAAATCCAAAACATTCAATCAAATTTTGGAAGCTATTGGTTTGATGTTCGTAGAACTATTTTGCCTTTTGGCTCCTCCCCTCCAGATACAGCCATAAACATATTCATTTTGTCTTCTAGGAATATGGCTACTCCCTGATTTGGGGTTTTTTTTTTTTTTTTTTAGTTCATCCCTTGTTTGTTTGGGCTATTGTCCTTGTTTTGTAAGGAGCCTAGCTCTATCTATTGGATACCTAGGTCTGTCTTCCCTTTCTTAGGGTGTTGTTAATACATTTATTTGTTCACCTAGGAAAAAAGAAATCTTGGAACTGTCCCCAAGAACCCACAGATGACCATTCCTATGATAGCTATAGTTGCTCGCCATTTGCCGTCCGGGGCTAGGGGTCTAGCTTTGTCGTGAGCATTGCTCTCTTTAACTCTGGTTTCACTACGAATGCAGAAAGAAAGATGAAGTTTCTTAACGTAGGACCAAACTTTAGCTTGCTTTTGAGGAGAATTTAATCCTCTAGTGTTCCAAAAAAATTCTTTCATCATAATATACAAGAGGAAAAATCCAGACACCACGCACGACCCAGTTAGGATCGCGCCGATGCACTCGCATCCGTTGAGTCTTGTTGGGATTGTTTGGCCAATCTCTTACACCGCTTGCTTTTAGTTCGGGGTTTGGATTTTCCTTTCGCAGGTGAGAGAGAATTACCTAGCGCAGGCCTAAATCCACAGCCTCCTTTTGGAGAGCCATTACTAGTAGATTCAATAAAGGAGGAGATCACATGGCAAGGAGGAGGAACTGGCTGAGTTCTAGGGGGAGGGCCTGAGGGGGGACAGAGATGGGGATTGAGGAAACAGGGGAGAGAGCAAGCGTACTGCTGGTACTCGGAGAAGGTAAGGTTTTTGGGTGGGAGTAACGGTTATGGGTTTGAGTTTGGGTTGGAGGTTGGGTTAGGAGGAATGATGATTGTCGTCGGGTCAGTTTGAGGGGGAATCTGGGTTTGGATAGCAGTGGGTTGTTTCGAACCAGATTGCTTTTGAGATAGGGTTGGGTGGGGTTTAAAGAAGACATTCAAATTAATAATCTCATCAACTTTAACGTGGATAAATTGACCAGACATACTAACCTTAGTACAATGAAGTCTGGGAAAAGATCCTTGGAAAGTGCTGGCCTACTCGAATAAGAATCAGCTCCTTTGATCTTGACTAGAAATGGATGACCAAGAAATTCAAGGATAGAAACTCTTGTGATACTATAGCCAAGCTCGCCTTTGCCACATTTGTGTACCACATCTGGTTTGAGAGAAATCTTAGACGCTGGACGACCAAATCTAGAACATTCAGTCAAATTTGGGAAGCTATTGGTTTTGATGTTCGTAGATCTATTTTGCCTTTTGGCTCCTCCCTTCCAGATACAGCCAGAAACATATTCATTTTGTCTTCTAGGAATATGGCTACTCCCTGATTTGGGGTATTTTTTTTTTAGTTCGTCCCTTGTTTGTTTGGGCTATTGTCCTTGTTTTGTAAGGAGCCTAGCTCTATCTATTGGATACCCAGGTCTATCTTTCCTTTCTTAGGGTGTTGTTAATACATTTATTTATTCACCTAGAAAAAAAGAAATCTTGGAACTGTCCCCAAGAACCCACAGATGACCATTCCTATGATAGCTATAGTTGCTAGTTGCTCGCAATTTGCCATCCGGGGCTAGGGGTCTAGCTGTGTCGTGAGCATTGCTCTCTTTAACTCTGGTTTCACTACGAATGCAGAAAGAAAGATGGAGTTTCTTAATGTAGGACCAAACTTTAACTTGCTTTTGAGGAGAATTTAATCCTCTAGTATTCCAAAAAAATTCCTTCATCATAATATACAAGAGGAAAAATCCAGACACCCCGCATGACCCAGTTAGGATCGCGCCGATGCACTCGCATCTGCTGAGTCTTGTTGGGATTGTTTGGCCAATCTCTTACACCGCTTGCTTTTAGTTCGGGGTTTGGATTTTCCTTTCACAGGTGAGAGAGAATTACCTAGCGCAGGCCTAAATCCACAGCCTCCTTTTGGAGAGCCATTACTAGTAGATTCAATAAAGGAGGAGATCACATGGCAAGGAGGAGGAATTGGCTGAGTTCTAGGAGGAGGGCTTGGGGGGGGGGAATCGGATGCATAAAGGGTAGGGGGGACAGAGATGGGGATTGAGGAAACAGGGGAGAGAGCAAGCGTACTGCTGGTAGGGGGGACAGAGATGGGGATTGAGGAAACAGGGGAGAGAGCAAGCGTACTGCTGGTACTTGGAGAAGGTAAGGTTTTTGGGTGGGAGTAACAGTTATGGGTTTGAGTTTGGGTTGGAGGTTGGGATAGGAGGAATGATGATTGTCGTCGGGTCAGTTTGAAGGGGAATCTGGGTTTGGATAGCAGTGGGTTGTTTTGAACCAGATTGCTTTCGAGATAGGGTTGGGTGGGGTTTAAAGGGTTGGGGGCCGGGTTAAGGGAGCCGGTTCGACCAACAATCTTACCTTACCTCAAAGTATAAGTCGCGATGGGAGGGCTTCTACAGGGATCTTCGGCAATTTGCATAGAATGCTGTGCAACAGAGTAGGTGGGGCAAGGGGGAAAGGGTGGCAGGGTTACCCCTTCAATCGAAAGGGAGCTGGCAGGGGGTTGCTGGCACTATGAGTGCATGGAAGAAGCATGTTCTCCCTTCTAAGGATGGTGACAGCGACTGTAGCATGGAAGGGGAATGTCTTGTCCTCTGGATCAAGCAGATCGTCTTCCTCAGAGTTTCCTAGGGCGGAGAACCTATTGCAGGTATGTATGATTTCATAATCCTGGTTGGCTTTCTCTTTGCTGACTAGGATTTCTCTGGATGACTCCTTGGCCTGGGGTTCCATGTTGACTTCTTTTTCTCCAGTCATCTCTCCCATTTCTAACGCCTTAGAGCTGTTAGGGTTCATCGCTGGGTTCTTATTCCTCCATTTCGGTGAGATTATGAGGCTTTTGCTTGGGAGGTGATAGCAAGGCCACAATCTCTAGGATTGTGGCCAAAGACTCTGCAAGAGGTGCGCGGGGGGGGGGGGGTCAGTGGATTTTTTGTTTCCAAAATTTTCCCTCCCTAGACTTAATGGTGACAACATTTGCCAGGGGAGCATTTTCTCTAATTGATATGCAAATTTGGGCAAATGCAAGGCGAGACTGAGCGTGCATGCATCTGACTGAAAAGAGCGGCCAAGACGCTTGATTTTCCAAGGCGTCACAAGGGCGCCTAGGTGTTTAGGCGACGCCTTGACAACTATGGGAGGAACTCATCCCACTAATGGAGAATGATTGGTTTCCCAGCGACGTACCAAATCCCTCTTTCCAAAATGTTTATTTATTATTTTCATTTTCAAATCGGAATACAATGTGCCGCTGTCGCCGAGGCTAGTCTCCACTCCTTCAATGAGGTGCCATTGGCGAATCAAGGATCTTTCCACAAGTTGGAACAGCAACCGCCCTCCAATGAATGGACCCATGAGACTATTAGACCATTTAGAAATTTCGTTTGGGAAATCATTGTCCAAGCAAGAGGCATAGGGGGTGTCTGCTTCTAGCAACGGGGGGGTTAAAATGGAGGGGCATCCCTTCTCCAAGCATCAATGGAGCAGTCTCAAACAGAGCATTCCACTGGCCTTTGACACCCTTTCCAGGGGTGCCGCCCACAGCGGGTGGCGATGGCTGACCATTGGGATTTTCAAGGATTTCACCTTCTTCATAAAGGTTGGATAACAAACAAGGGGGCTGTGGAGGAGGAGATGGAGGGGGGGGGGGTGGGGGAGTTCAGGCTGTCCTTATTATAAAATGAGTTCTCTGATTTGGAAACTAATGGATTACTAGAGGAGTTGTAGTTATATGAGATATTTAACATGCCATTGACTTGGTTCCCGGATCAGTACTACTTAATCTGCCTGCTTATCTATTGCGTCTCATAGACCAAGCCGAAGTGAAGAGACAAGTTGAGGAGTTGTTGAAGAATACACACTGTGGTGGATGAGTGTATACTAGACCCTTTGCTTGTCTTTTTCACACCCGAATGCATGGATCAAATACACGAGCTATAACGCTTTGGTTTAATGTCTATGGTTTATGATATGATACTAGGTGCTAGAGGCCCCATAGTTGGTTAATACACGTATTATATGGCGTATTTATTTCTTACTGTTTAATTGCCTTATAATATGCATACTCTGTATCATACTAAACCATACAGAAAGAAACGCCATATGGCAGGAGTCGCTGAATATACACGTATTAAACGCCGTCCTGTATTTTTAATTCCAAAAAAAAAAAAAAGGGATACCTGGACCAAAAGTCGGAACAAATGACGCAAGTCACATAATTTGAACTTTTTTATTTAAACTCTAAGGCCAATGGCCCACTAGTGAGTAAGTCACATACATCGCCCAAAGAAAGCGGGCAGCACACTCCCATGAGCATGCCACCCAACCTGTAGTTAAAGCAGCTTCCCCTTTATAACTCTCTAACTTTTCTCAAATCCATAAAGTCTCTGATGTGGGACTAACCAAAAGTTCTTGTGCTACCGTGCTAGGAATGCAATCATGTTGTCTATTAGCCTCACTGGTTGAAACTTGAAAGGGCCACGAGCGTAGGGCCCAGGGCCCCAGACAGCCACCATTTCTACTTCGGTGTTCATTTAAAAGTCGGGAAAAATGGCATTAGAGCTTCTAAAAGCTCCATATATGATAGAATTTCCAAATGCACTGCGTATCAAATGATTATAAAGGATGGTACCTGTGAATCGGTAGTTTCAACCTCTCTTTTTCATTGAAAAGATTCAAATCCTTAGCGAGCTAACCAACTATTAATAATTGCTTTGGACTTTAGATGCATGCATTTATGTAAAACCTGTTCAATTTATCTGTGTGTATTGGCATTTTTTTGGTCCCGTATTGTTCGAGTTTTACCATTTAAAACCCGTACCTTCTGTTTTCAATTTTTTTCCCATTCTTACCGTATTTTTTACCGTCCTGTTTAATTTTTTAGCCGTTTTAAACATGCTGTACCATTCAAAGATTTTTTTGCCGTTCCCGTATTAACTAACAATGAGAGGCCCCATGCCAGATCGAGTCTTTGGGTCGACCTATCGACGTTGTTAGTGTAGATCTTGGTTTATATCCCTGAGTTGGTTACTCAGTAAGACAATATCCATGAGCTCCCCGGGGTGCTACCTTCTGTTGACTGTAACAGACCTAGTCAACCATGTACGATTGGCTAAGAGATTGGCAATTTCAAGGAAAAGCTACGATACCTCAGAAATTGATTCAACGAGGTCTATTAGGTTATTAGTTAAAGCGACCTCTAGTCTACCATAAAACTATTCGGATGGGCTTCTGTAGGGGCTTTCATTAGTAAGTGAGTGGAAAGTTAAGTGGATAAGTGAAGCCTCTCAACATCTTTAGGGTGGCTGGCTATAGTTTTAGTCACCTTAACAAGCGGAAGGTTATACAGGAGAGCTTGAGTCCTTGCACATTTTCAGCACTACGCACACCTAAGAAAAGATGGTTTGTGGCATATGTGTGTTGACAGTAGAGTTATCAGCAAGATCACCCTGAAGTACAGGTTCTCTATACCTCGACTTGGTGATATGCTGGATCTGCTGTCTAGAGCAAAGGTCTTCTCAGGATAGACCTTAGGCAAGGTCGGAGAACTCAGTTTTGAGGCCTGTTTCAACCAGCCATGAAACCAAGTTGTCTCGGGTTTCGGTTGAAACCTGGGATTTTTCTGGGTGAACTCAAAACTTTGGTTTCGAGACCCAGAAGTTGGTATTTTGCCATGATTTTGTTTGTGTAGCCTGTTTTATCCATTTACACATTTCTTGTCTGCCTAACAGAATCACCCCCCCCACAAACACACACACAAAAAGCCCGCATAACAGGAGAAAAAAAAGGAAAGATATCCTTGACTTGATCTCCAAGTCAGTAGAAGAGGTGAAAAACAAGGTTCTCTCTTTCATCATATTATTTTCCTTTTTCTTCCCTTAACCTCTGGTTCTCTTTCCTGTAGCCTTGCTCAGTTGCTTGAGATTCTTGGAGGTTGAAGATTATTGTTATTTAGTGGTGGCTGATGTCTTAATCATGGGTTTCTCTTTAAATTAGTGTTTGTTTTAGTTTCTGTTTGGTCCTTATTTTGGGTGTTTGGGATTTTTTCCAGAAGTGCTCGACCCTTTTTCCCTTTTTCCCTTTTTCCATCCTTTGCTCCCTGGTGTTTTGTTGTATGCTCCATGGATTGATAAAGTGCTTCTTTGGGGGCAATTGAAAAGGAAAAGAGAAAAAGAATCAATTAAATAGGTAACTAGTGGATTAGTTGATGAGAATTGAGATAAGTGGACGTTGCATAATCCTTTTTGTAGTATGAACTTATGGGGCACTTGAAATGTATAAGCTGGAGTGCTTCTTTTAGCTTAGCAGAAACGGGATGGGGAACTACTATGATACTATCGGCCTGGTTTACAGGGTCAGTTTATACTACCGTGGATCTGGCTCAGCCAGTGTTTTATCCTAAATTTTTAATTTGGTTGATCAAGGTCAAATTGATTCTCAATGGATTAGCTAATCCATTATGGATCAGGTTGGGATTGGCTGGCACTGATCCAACCCTCAGACTTCTGAGGAACTTTTATAATATGTGATCTAATTTGCAGTACGCTATTTTTTTTCTTCTAATTTTTGCCATTTATTGCTATAGGATTGCTGTGAAAAGATGCAATAAGTTCAGTGGAGCTAATATTCTTTATGGTGCCTATTACTTTCTTGTGGTTATGGTTACAGGTTTGTGAGAATCATCCTCAGGGTGTTGTATTGGTCAGATTCAAGGATAGAAGGGATGCTCAGAATTGCATAGATTTGATGAATGGAAGATGGTAGCTTTTCTCCCTTAATGCATGAACATAAACTTCTCTTTACATTTCAGAAAATTGTTAGATCATCAAACACTATACAAATTGTGTTGGATTATTATGACAATTTATTATTTTCAGTTATCAACATCCTGGGGTCCTCTCTCATTAATGTTGTCCATGCTCATTCTTATGTTGAACTGGAATAGAGCATTTGTAAACTGAAAGTATTAGCATCTGAATCATGCAAGTAGCAATGCTTACGCACACACGCACACATACAACAACAACAACAACAACAACAACAACAAAGCTATATCCCAACTAAATGGGGTTGGCTACATGGATCCTTGTTCGCCAATCAGCTCTGTTCGATGTCATACTTGAAGCAAGCCCTAAGCTATACATGTCTTTCTTCACCACCTCCCCTAGAGTCATCTTAAATTTGCCCCTAGCTCTTTTAGATATTTTAATCTGAATCAAATCACTCCTTCGTATGGAGGCATCTAACGGCCTCCGTTGAAAATGGCCCCATCTCAAATGACTTTCTCGTAGTTTATCATGTATTGGCGCTACTCTCAAATCAGCTCTAATACGTCATTTTTTACCTTATTCTTCATAGTTTTGCCACACATCCATATTAACATCCTCATCTTAGCTATACTAAGTTTATCTATATGATGCTTCTTAACTACCCAACATTCTGCACCATACATCATAGTTGGTCGAATGACTATCCTATAGAATTTTCCTTTTGTGATTAAAGTTACACACCATATACTCTCTCTTCATTCTATTTATCTTAAAAAACATTTGATTCCAATGCTCCATAGCTCCAACTTGGCATTAATCTCTGCTTTTGTCTCATCCACAAAAACAATATCATCAGCGAAAAGCATACATTAAGGAACATCATCTTGAATGACTCTGGTTAGATCATCCATGATGATGGCAAACAGAGAAGGGCTTAAAACTGATCCTTGATGTAATCCCATTCTAATTGGGAATTCACGACCTTGAGCCCCCACGGTTTTCATAGTAGTCACCACATTATAATACATATCCTTAATTATGTTTACATATTTGCTTGAAACGCTTCTCTTCTGTAGTACATGCCAGATTAACTCCCTAGGAACTCTATCATAAGCTTTTTCTAGATCGATAAAAATCATATGGAGGTCATTCTTGCCTTCTCTACATCTTTCCATGAGTCTCCTAAGCAAGATAATTATTGGCACCCAGTTGATGTGCCATCTGTGAATTAATGGAGGACGCTTTTGCTAATTATATGTGCTAATTTGTTATATTGATCATTTCAATGGGGGATGCAAAAGGTCCGTGATGCTTGCAATATTTTAAAGGGAAATCGAGCTGTAATGACATTGGATACAATTAGATTTGTAACCATGGCCTGATTCTGCCACATGGAAGAATGTTGTGGCAAATTTGACCATCGGATATTTAGGAAATTGCCTAGCTTGGCCATTTGTCAAATGTAGTCTTAAATTCAATCATTTACCCTTCCATCTAATGCCATACCTTTCGTATATATCCATGCACTCACAATGTCCCATGCACCCTGTTGTTGTCCTGGATGTTTTTTCCACATGGCAAATCCGATCGGACTGAAACTTGACATGTGAATAGGGACCTTAGATCTATTAGATCTATATGTCAATTCAAGGATTAAAGTATAGCGTATTGGTAGTGTATCGATCAGATGATTTTAAGAAATGTATCGTATCGTATCATATCGTGGATACACCCGATATGTATCTCTATTTTTCAAGACTGCATAGCTGTGATATGTAGTGTAATGTACAATATGGTAATCCATGGTATTGACCCGTATCGGTTCTGTATCGGTTGATACAGGGAATATACAGGCTTTTTTGTTTTTAAGTATCCTATTGGTACCCTATAGTATCCACACCTTCCGATACAGAAATGTATCGGTTAGTATCAGACTCTATTAAAAACCTTGTATGTCACAAAATTTCAGCCGAATCTAAGCTTCCACGTAGCAGAATCAGAGCCATGGTTACAGTCTAACCTGTAACCAATGTGATTACAATTAGAAATTCCCTATCTTAATAGCCTTATAAGGTGTGAGTCTTATGACTCTACAATATATCATAGTACTTACGTATACAAATAAATTCTTATTTGGGTCTAGTGGTCTCCAGACTCTCAACGCCAAGAACTTATAAGGACTTAAATGGTATAAATTTTTGTTGGAATTTATACTTCTTGAACTATTATTTTAATTTTAGTCGCTTTTTGTGTGGTTTTTTTGTCACTGACACTACATGTAAGTGTCAAGTATAATTGGGAAAAATAGAGGCAATCAAATACCAGGTGGAATGGCTGATCCAAATACTTCTTCGTCCCATTTAATTTCTCTGGACATCCAAAGGAAATTTCTCGGATGGATCCCCTTTTTTTTAGTCAATAAAGATATACCTATTAAACTGTAATAATCTTCCATGAAAAGGGAGTTTAGGCATTATTGATGAGGTCCAAAAATACAATATGTTTCTTTTTTCCCCCCAATCTATAGAGGACCTTTTAGGCATAGCATGGGCTGCTTATTAACAGACATTAGTGCATTAATTACATTATTGATCAATGAAGATTGAATGAATTCATTACCGTCTAACAAAAGGGAAAATAGATCCAATGGCCACGACATGCTTTGGTCCTCTTCTAACCAGTTGACAATCTTTCCAGCATCTGTTTCCACAATTATGTGTGAAAAACTCAAAGCTGCTAACTTGAGACAACATGAGCCTGCTTTTGCTTCTGCCTCTACAACTGAACCAGCTCTTATCAATTACCTGTGCTCCCCATCCAACTTATGCATGATCTCTAATCACCACTTGCACTGCCTCTGATTTTCAAGAAGTGAAGAAAGCATCATTGTTGATTTTAACAATGCCTTGATCCGGGGTAACCCACTTTACACTTGCTTTGACCCGTCCAATGCTTGCAGTCTTGCTGTTGCGGATTATGTCTGAGGCATGGCACATGTTTTGACACGAACCTGTTCAGTGTAAGTTTGGCTGATTCTGTTAGCACTGTAGTTGTCAAGGCGCCTAGGTGCCCAAGAGGGCTTGTGATGCCTTGGAAAATCGAACGCCTCCGTCAGGCCTCCCATGCCTTGGTTCGCCTTGGCGGCTTGACAGACTTAGCAGCTACCATTTTATTAAAATGCTTACTTCAGAGCACAATCATTTCTCTGCACACAATGACTGCAATGCCAGAAGCAATGCCAGAAAGAAACTCTAGCCCATCTTTCTTTGACGTGTTATCTCAGTTTAAGAATCACTTAACAAGAGGAGACAATCCTTTCAAATTTACTGAAGGCTTGCTTAAGACATGTGGAAAGTGCAAACCCAGCGTTTTAGGGATCGGATTGGATTGGCCGATCCTGTCCAGTTTGGATCGGGATTGGAAAGGGCTTTATCGCGTGCAGCATCCGAGTCAGCATGGTTGGCAAGGGCTAATCCTTGCAAGGTAAGGGATTTTCAGGGGAAAAAAGGACTGATTCCAGCCAAAACCGATCCGGATCGGCCGATCCTTTCCCGATTCCGTGCACTTAAACCCTGGCAAGAACTCTTTGGACTTAATGATTGTAACACAAAACATGCCTAGACTTATTCACACCGTTGTTACGCATAAGGGCAAGATTCATTTGGAGAGTTGCTTCTACTTCTTAAAGAAAACCTGGCAGGTGCACAATCAACTAGACATTTCCTGAGAAAGAAGACAGCCTTGCATGGACTGGAATTCTTCAACAGGATTTCCAGCCCTTTACAACCCACCTTAGGAGTTGAAGTCAGATTGGGAGCTCTGGTTATTCGTCCAGCCCTGATTTTTTTGGGTATAATACACTGAAGTGTAAAGCCATTCTCAAACACACATTTGGGATCTTTCTATTTCATGAATTTAACCTTGAACATGGTATAAAAATATTTATTGCAAGTAACAGCTTTACCAAATACTTGATTTGCTTATCGCTAACCTCAAACTCTCATTTATTGCAAGTAACAGCTTTACCAAATACTTGATTTGCTTATCGCTAACCTCAAACTCTCTTAACACTAGACAAGCATTTATTCACAAGTATACGTGTGCTTCCAGATGTGCTATTGCGATGACATGCACTTGTATCAGTTCTTTCGACTGAACGAATTTCATTTTGGAAATGGCATTAATAGTTGCCTCATTTTCTCATGATCAACCTTCATATTTGCCTGGAACTCTGAATCCTTCTGTTCTTTTCTCTTGCATTTGTTGCTGCCTCTGATAGGTTTGGTGGAAGACAAATACATGCCAGTGAAGATGATGGTTCTGTCAACCATGCTTTGGTTCGTGACCTGGATGACGATGCAGCCCGATTGGAGCAGTTCTCTGCTGAACTTGAAGCTGATTAGTTCTGAATTATACGTGCAGATTGCTTGAATAGTTCTGGGTCAACCCGTTTTGTATAGTTGGTTAGCACTTAAACATCTAATTGATTTTGTTCTTTCATCTTGATTATTTAGGAATAGCACTGGACTCATGGTACTGTTGTTATCCATGTTGGATATTATGGTAACATAGATAAGAAATGAAATGATTGATTCGTTTGATTTTGTCCACTAAAGGCAAGAAAGAGATGGAAAATCATCTAATTTTCTTGAGGAATATGGATTTGGGGTGTCTAATTGATAAAAAAAAAAGGCCAGAACAATCAGCAATGGGTGATGGAAACTTCCTTAATTGGATCAGAATGGAAATTTTTGTTTTCATGAACTTATATACACATTTTGTTGTCGAGCTGTGTGGTCTGATCCGGTTGATTCTACAATTTGGCTCAGGTAAAGCACTCTTTGGATTGGCTACATATCAATTCTGTAACAATTATACCCTGCATCTAGTGGATTTTCTTGTGTATTTGCGGCCATCAAAATAAATTAATCTGGGGTATGGAAAATGTGGCCATTGGATAGAAGGACAAAATCGGGTGGGCCAATTTTTTGTATTGAATCTTTCCCTAGCTGTTGCAATCTTGACTAGGATTATATCTGTTGATTGCACAATGTGGTGTAGGGCTTTATGTGGAAACTTGGAACAAGTCGATAGTGAAAGGTGCTCTGGCAAATTTGAAACCTCAGAATTCAATCATATAGGTTCTCATGTTTTAGCATCTTGTATATTTCAGTTGTCCATGCATGGAATGCTCTGGTTTGTAGCCTTTGGATTTGTTAATGCTTTATTTTATCCTTATGCTGACGGACTTTCATTTGGGCTGAGAAGTAAGAGACGTAAGAGTTTATGGGGTTATTAGATGAGGATCTAGGAGCAGTTGGGTATGATTGGGATATGTTAATGGGGATATTTCCTTTTATCCAAGAAAAACTTTATCCATACTTATGAGAATTTAGACCCAATGCATTTCAACCACCACATATATAGCTTAGGCCTTGCTTTAATTATGACATCAAATAGAGTTGATTGGCGGACAAGAATCAATGTAGCCGATCCCATTTACTTGAGATAAGGTTTTGTTGTGATTTATTGTTGTTGTTCAATTCAACCACCACATCCACCTATGGCAAGGTTGCTAAGCCTAACAATGCTTTCGTCAACTGTATTAGCAATGCCACAGCATACTGGGGTCTGTCTTCTGTTGTCCAGTCGGTCCAGCTGTCCGTTGGACGGGCTGGACTGGTTGGCACACATACTGATGCACCCCAGCACGTTTGATGGACGGATGGATGATTGGACGATGTGAGACGAGCTCCATCCCAGCATACTAGCACAAAATTTTGGCACAAGCGAGCTGCATTATCATGTTTCAGGAAAATCAGCCATTGGCACAGGAAAAGCTTTCAATTTTCCTAGTCCAGCCATTGGCACATTTGGATTTTAAAAACCATTGTTCCAACTTCTATATTGTGTTTTCAACTCCTTGAGAATTAATCAATTATCCTTTGTAACAAAACCACATAACCTCAAACACAAAACCAGAAAAACAAAGAATGAAGAAGAGAGAAGAAGAAATTAGAAGAAGAAGAAGAAGAAGTGGAGAACAGATCACAAAAACAGCAAGGTGCTGTAGTTGAGATCAATACCTTTTCCTCTTAGACACCAATCTTGTTTATAAGCAAAAAAGTATCCAATTACATAGAGAAAGTCTCCATAAATAAGATGAGACATAAAAAGAAACAAATAACAATAATAAGGAAATAAATAACAATTGAAATAAGGAAGGAAAAATAGGAGCACCAGCCAGTGTTGCTGGCTCTAATTAGAACCAGCAACATTAGAACCAGCAACATTGGTTGGTTCTTGATTTGGTTGGTTGGGCCCATGTGGGCCATATTTAACACCCTCCCTCAAGCTTAGAGTATACAGATCACCCAATCCAAGCTTGTGACAGTTTAATCGATACGCTGGTCCAAACAACGGCTTCGTAAGAATATCAACAAGTTGATTTGAAGAAGATACAAATGGAGTAACAATCATCTTCTTCATAACGGCATCTCGAACAAAGTGACAATCAACCTCTATGTGTTTGGTACGCTCATGGAAGACTAGATTACTAGCAATATAAATAGCAGCTTGATTGTCACACATCAACGACATAGGTCTAGAGATAGGAAATCCAAGTTCTTGTAGAAGAGTTTTCAACCATAACAACTCAGCAGTAGTATGTGCCATAGCATGATATTCAGCTTCAGCACTGGACTTGGATATAGTAGTTTGTTTTTTACTCCGCCAAGTAACCAGATTACCTCCAACAAAAGTACAATATCCAGTGGTGGAACGTCTATCACCATCAGCTCCTGCCCAATCAGAATCAGAATAACCAACAATGTCAAGGTGCCGATGTCGATGATAAATAAGACCAGTTCCAGGAGCTTTCTTGAGATACCGCAATATGCGACAGACTGCCTCCCAATGAGAAACTTTAGGAGCATGCATAAACTGACTAACAACCCCAACAACAAAAGAAATATCAGGCCGAGTTACTGTTAGATAAATCAATTTCCCAACCAAGCGTCTGTATTGATGAATATCAGAATATTCAGGACTATCACAAGTTTCAAGTTTTTGATGTGGATCCATTGGTGTATCAACTGGTTTAGCTCCAATAACGTTGGACTTAGAAAGTAAATCAAGTACATACTTTCTTTGAAACAAACTAATGCTTTTACTATTGCGAACCACTTTAATCCCAAGAAGTAATGAAGAAAACCTAAGTCTTTCATCTGGAAATGAGTATTTAGATAAGATTTAATTTCAGCAATACCAGTCTTATCATTCCCTGTAATAATAATATCATCGACATACACAACAATAATGGTGACATGAGAAGAATGGTGTCTCACAAAAATAGGATGATCAGAGTAACATGTAACGAAGCCAAAATTTATAATAACAGTGCTGAACTTATCAAACCATGCACGAGGAGATTGTTTTAGTCCATAAATTGTTTTAAGCAATTTACACACCTTAGTTGAGTTCCCTCCCTGAGCAACATACCCTGGAGGTTGATCCATGTTGACTTCCTCATGTAGGTTACCATACAAGAAGACATTCTTAATATCCATTTGATAAAGAGGCCAATCTAGATTAACAGCCAAAGAAATAATAACACGAACCGAGTTGAGACGAGCAACAGGAGAAAATGTTTCAATAATCCACCCCATAGGTCTGAGTGAATCCTTTGGCAACCAGTCTAGCCTTTAGTCTGTCCACAGTCCCATCAGAATTATGCTTCACTGTATAAACCCATCGGCAACGAACCATTGAATGACCTGTAGGGAGATCCACAAGCGTCCATGTTTGGCGTGCCAATAAAGCATCCATTTCAGCATCCATAGCTTCCTTCCACCCTGGATGGGACAAGGCTTGGGAAAGGGTAGTAGGAGCAATAGTAGTGGATAATGAGTGAACCAAATTTTGGTGACAACAAGGAAGCTGGGCTGTGGAAACAAAATGATCAATAGGAAAAGTACTTTTACGAGTACGAGTACCTTTACGTAGAGCAATAGGGAGATCAGAAGAGACCTCAGGATCAGGAGTAGTAGTTGACGAAGCAGCTAGTGCAGTAGTAGTTGGAGCCACTGGTTGATGTCGTGTATAAACATGCAGGGGAGGTGGAGGGTCAGTTTGTGGTTCAGATGGTAAGGTGGAGTCAGTGTGGTTCAGGAGTATCAGGTAAGGTAGGGACTAAAGGAATTGGTGGTTCAGATGGAGGTAAAGGAGATGGCACCAACACATGATAGTATGGCTTATCTTCGAAGAAGGTAACATCATGACTGACATAGTGACATTTGGTAGTAGGATCGAAACACCTGTACCCCTTTTGAGTACGAGAATAACCAAGAAAGATACACTTTAGAGAACGGGGGGAAAGTTTTTCTAATTTAGAATACATAATGTGAACAAAGCATGTACTACCAAAAACTCTAGGATGAACAAGAAACAAAGGAATGTTAGGATAAAGAAGACGGAATGGGACTTTGTCGTGTAAAACAGAAGAAGGCATACGATTTATGAGAAAACAAGATGTCAAGACAGCGTCACACCAATAAAATTGAGGGACATTCATATGAAACATTAGTGACCTAGCAATATCCAGAAGATGCCTATTTTAACGTTCAACAACCCCATTCTGTTGAGGGGTATAGGCACAACTGGTGTAAGCACCCCATTTTTGCCATCCAAGCTAAACAAAGTCTTGCTGGTGTGTGGACAACAAAAGGAAGAAAGGTGATCGAAAGTTTGGATTCTTGACTGTGAATTTGAGGAAGTTTTCAATGGGTCTGTGAATTTGAGAAAGTTTTCAATGGGTCCACAGCAAGGTCATGGGTTATAATTTTGCATGGATGCATAGGTCATAGAATTATCTTCGAAACGAGACCAGAATTGCTCAATTTCGATATCAAATGAGGAAGATATGACCATTTTAGTCAGATGATACATATGAGGGAGGTTTATGAAATTATTATAAATAATCCTAGGGGCCTTCATGCAAATTATCCTAAGTTGGATTGTTTGAATTTCAAATCATCATATCTTGATCATCCGACATCGGATTCAGATGATTCCAAGACCATTATTCTTCATTCATGATGTTCTACAAAGTGGACGTAAAAAATCCCGGGTAGAAGTCACCGGTAGGTCCCATGCAAGCTTGCATGCAAAATTATCAATATATATATATATATATGTATGTTATAAAATATATGTGTATATATGTATATAATATATATTATTATATGTAAGTGATAATCCAAAAGATTTTGAGAAGAAAAATGAAAGAGGGGAGAGAAAACGTGAAAGAGAAGGGGATTTAGGGTTTTGAGATAATCCAAAAGATCTTGAGAAGAAAAAAGGAAAGAGGGAGAAATAAAAAAAAAAAAAAGAAAAGAAAAAAGGGGGGAAAAAGATTCCCCTTCACGTTTTCTAGAAAGAAAACGTGAAAGAAAAGAGAGGGAGAAAAGAAAAAAAGGAAGGAAAAGAATGAAGAAGAAAAGGAAAGAGAGAAGGATTTTTCTAGAAGAAGGAAGGAGAGAAAGGAAAGAGAGAAGGGGGTTTTCTAGAAGAAGAATGAGAAAAAGGAAAGAAAGGAAGAAGAAAAAACGTGGGAAGGAAGAAAAGAAAGGAAAGAAGAAAAAATGGAGAGAGAAAAAGATTTTCTAGAAAAAAGAAGAAAAGGAAAGAAGGATCTTCTAGAAAATGAGTGAAAAATTATAAATAGGAGAGAGGAGGGATCCTTTTCCAGACCAGAGAGAGAGGGGAACGTGGGTGAGAGAGAGAAACGTGAGTGAGAGAGAGAAAACGTGAGAGAGGAAGAAAGAAAGAGAGAGAAAAGAGAAAAGAAAGAAAAGAGAAGAAGAAAAGAGAGAAAGAGAAGAGAGAAAGAAGCAGAAGAGAGGAGAAGGAGGATTCACATTCAAAGGGGATTGATACAACCCCCAATCACCCTTCATCAACGGTTCGCTCGTTTTGAGCCCAAGGTTAGTACTCTAAACAAATTTAGAGGTCGTTATAATGCCCGAATGCCAATTTTGCTTGAAAAAAGCTAATTTTTATGAAATCTCAATCATGAATGTTCTATTACATGCTTGTTAATGTTAGGATGCCTATGTCTAACATTTTTCATGAATGATAATTTGTCTAAGCTATTCAATGATGAATTTTTTGATATACAATGATGTTTGATGTTTTTGTAAATTTCATAAAGTGATTTTCTGATCTAAAAATTCCAGATTTAGGGTTCAAACTTAGGACGTACATCATATGTATTTTTTTTAAAATTTTGAAGCCCAAAATTTTATGGGAGTCTCTCTGATATGATAGAAGACTACCCTAAAAATTTCGTTCCATTTGGAATTGGAGAAATATATCAAAAAATTTGTCTTTGACATTGCTATTTTTCTCGGATGTAATGCAATCCTCCATCGAAAAGTCTCTAGACAAAGGCCTTATGGCCATAATCAGAAAATACACTTAACATGAACTTTTTAGACATGAAAGTATTCTAAAAAATGGCACTGGTTTCATATTTTTTCCATTTTTCGTTGAATTGATATCAATTTTTAAGTGCATAGTGCTTTGATTTCAGATCTGTCATGATGTGCTGATTTGCATGATTGAAAAGAGTCATTTTTCACAAAGAAAATATACTGTTTTAACTTGTTTTTCTTAATGAAATTTTAGATCAGACAGTTATATACATATATATATATGTCTGTATTTAATTTTCATTAAGAATAGAATTTTATTTGGAATTTATGGTGCAACTGGTCAAAAATATGGAACAGACCTGACCAGTGTATTTGCCTGTACTTGGGGAATATTTTCGACCTACCTATGGTCTCTTTTAGGATTAGCTTCCTTGAGACAAAATGTTGGCCTCTGAGTCTTCTTTCCAGGGATATCTTATAAGAATTTTTTGAGTAAGTACAATGCCCTATGTGTCCATTTTGGTCCAGCCTGACAAAGCTGTCATCTTGCTACGTGTTCCATCATGTTTTGATTGATTCTCATATGCTTTGATTGTTTCTCACATGCCATATTTGATGCTATGTTCGGATGCTCGTATGCATACACTACTATAATTGGAATGGTCACACTGCCATAATTGGAATAGTCGCACTGCCATAATTGGAATGATCACATTGCCATAATTGGAATAATCACATTGCCATGATTGGAATGCTACACATGCTTATTGCCATATTTGTCTACTACACTTGCTCACATATTACTGCCATGTTTGGATGCACACTTACCATGTTTGTATTGATTCACATGCTCACTTGCCATTTTTGACTGATGTGTTGCTAAATTTGAATATATTTCCAACATGCTATATTTGGATGCTTACACTGCTATATTTAAGCTCACATTGCTTTGTTAGATTGTACAACAACTAGGGCAAGATACACCCTAAGATGGAAAGAATTGAACAATTAGGGTAGTGAAACCCTAAAAATGGAAAGAATAATTAGGGCAAAATAAACCCTAGAATAAAGAGAATAATTAGGGTATGAAACCCTAAAAAATGAAAATCACAATAAAAAGGGATAGGAAACCCTAGAAACCTAAAAATGAAAACAATAAAAATGGTAGGAATTTAGGTCTCATCCCTAGATCCTATTGACAAAAATAGAAAGAATTTGGTACACATCCCAAATAAAAATGATAGAAATTTAGGTCTCATCCCTAGATCCTATTAACAAAATTAGAAATAATTTGGTACACATCCCAAATAAAAATGGTAGGAATTTAGGTCTCATCCCTAGATCCTATTGACAAAATTGGAAGGATTTTGGTACACATTCCAAATTCGACTCTCAAAACCCTTTCGAACTACGTCGTACCTGATTTCTAGGGCAAACCCTAGAATACGTAGGCAATTTGGGAATCCCAAATACGGTACAAAGCCACCCATCAACCATACATCCAGCATAAACTTCAACTTGAACAAAAAAGAATCTAATTGAAGCAAATGCATAAATCACTTCCATAATCATTAATCACAAAACCCATTTTCGAACTACGTTTTTGGACTTGATTTCCAAGATTGGAATACGTAGGCAGTTTGAGATGTCTTACACATCTCAGATTCAGTCCAAGACCGAACCATCTTTGGTTCGGTTCACTGTATAATATTGTACATTACATTTGCTTGTTTATTTACTTTAAAACATGATTGGCTGAACCCTAGGTTAGAATAACTTAGCAACTTGGTTTAGGACATCCCCCATTAAACCCTAGTCATCTAGTTGACCAAGCACAATCAAAATTAGAATTTAAGGAAAGTTTAGGAGGCCGATATTGATCGGGCGGTTTGGGTGCCTAACACCTTCCCATAACCGTACCCTGAATACTTACCCGATCTCTTGCAGACCAAAGAACCGATACATTGGGTCACGAGTCAATAGAAGTCTTACCTTAGGGTGATGCTACATTTTTAGAGGTCCTAGACCTTAATCTAGGTGGCGACTCCAACAGAATAAATCGATCTTCATCGATACAGGATACACATTTCCATCTCGAGGAGGATCACGTCGATTTTCCATTGTCCTCACAACTGGTATGATGGATTATACCATTAGCAAAACAAAAATCAGACACAGAATTTTGAACATATTCAAGAGCATTATTTGTACGTAACACTTTAATTGGAACTCTAAACTGAGTAAGAAACTCCTTATGAAACCTTTTGAAAATAGAAAGAAACTCAGAATGATCTTTTATTAAATAAAGCCAGGTCATCCTGGAAAAATCATCCACAAAGGTTACAAAATAAGGGAAACCTAACCTATGGGGTACACGACAAGGGCCCCAAATATCAGAATGCACTAAAGAAAATGGAGTAGAATTCTTAGGACTAGAACTAGAAGGGAAAGACGAACGATGATGTTTTTCGAACTCACAAGCCTCACATTGTAAGGAAGTTAGAGACTTGCAACCAGGAATAAGAACCTTCATCTTAGACAAAGACAAATGACCAAGCCATTGATGCCATTGAAGAGGAGTAGTAGTAATAGTAGTAGTTACAGTAATAGGTAAATGTTCAGTGGGCTCCAAGTAGTACAGACCAGCATGCTCACGTCCGCCACCAATCATCTCCTAGGTCTTGAGATCCTGAAAAGTACAATAGGAGGGATAAAAGGTAGCGACACAATTGAGAGATTTAGTTAGTTGACTAATAGACAAAAGATTAAGAGGAAAATTAGGTACATGTAGGACAGAGGGTAAGGACATAGACTGGGTAAAAGAAACATTACCATACTGAGAGGCATTAGTAGAGGACCCATCAGCAAGGTAAATAGTAATAGGTTTATTTGTGTTATGAAGGGATGAAAAGACAGAGGACTAACCTGTCATGTCACAGGTAGCACCCGAATCAATGATCCATGGGTGAGGGGATGTGTAGGAAAGAAGGGCAGTTGTACCTATAAGAGCCAAAGTAGCAGTAGAAGAGAGTCCAGTGTTCTCAAGGTTTTGAACCCTTCGAAGAAGGGCTTCATACTGATCAGAAGATGGAGCAAGTGTAGATGGTGGAATCAGTGCAGTCGGGGATGCATCATCAATGGTTACAGTATTCACCAAATTATCTTCCCATTCAGGGCGACCAAATTTATCCCAACAGGTATCAGCAGTGTGGTTGGATTTATTGCAATGAGTACAAAAGCGGGTAGATTTATTAATTTGAGAACGGACAAAACCACGACCACGGCCACGACCTCGGTTGGAGCCACGACCCCTAGAGGGGGTACCCTGACCATGACCAGCAAAAAAAGCAGTTGTATCTTTTTGGGAAGTGTCAGTCTGAGGAACCAAACGTTGGAGACGAAAGAACGTCTTGCTTAGGGCAGGTATGGAAGCACCGACAAGCAACTGACTCTTTACCGCTTGATAGTCAGAAGAAATGCCAGCCAGAAATTTGGCCACATAAAACTCAGACTGTTGAGTTTTCAGTTTGTTAATATCAGTAGAAAGCGACTGCACAACCTGGATCTCTTCAATGAGGCCTTTGAAGCCTCCATAGTAATCAGTCAGAGATTTGTCACCAATGGAATAAGTAAACATCCTCTCATAGAGGTCATAAATCCTAGAAACATTCTTATCTTGGCCATAGGTCTTCTTTAAATCAGCCCAGATGGCTTTGGCGGTATCATGAAACATTACAGTAGGTAAGATAAGAGACTCTGTACTATTCCATAACCAAGTTTGAACCATGGAATTATCACGAAGCCATGTATTATATGTCTTCACAGATGCTGGATCCTTAGAATCATGGTCAGGTGCATCATCAAGCAACAATGATAATTTTTCTTCAGAGAGAATGTAGGCTTTAATAGCTTGAGCCCATAAAAGGTAGTTTGACACCCCTTTTAATTTTACAGAGATGATTTGAACTTCTGAAGGCTTATAATCAGTCATCACAACCAAGCAATGCAAATTAATTGTTCTACTTTCACTCGGTTCAGCCAACCGGTTGGCCAAGAAAATAAGGCTCAAAAAGAAACAAAGGAAGATGGAGGTAGTGGGGTTACACAATATATATCTATCTTTGCAAAAAAAAATCTCGGTTCAGCCAACTGAGTGGCCAAAGGAATGATGGCTCAAGAGGGGTGGTGGTAGGATGATATGTAAAGAATTGTAATGAATGCTTACCACATAGACAATAAGAAGATGATCAAGATGTTATCAATCACACATGAACAACATAGTAGTAGGTACAACAGATTTTGATCATCTAAAACACCAAGTAAAATCAGTACATAGGTAGAGCAAAAAGTATCCAATTACATAGAGAAAGGTGCTGTAGTTGAGGTCAATACATTTCCCTCTTAGACACCAATCTTATTTATAAGCAAAAAGTATCCAATTACATAGAGAAAGTCTCCATAAATAAGAGGAGACATAAAAAGAAACAAATAACAATAATAAGGAAATAAATAACAATTGAAATAAGGAAGGAAAAATAGGAGCACCAGCCAGTGTTGCTAGCTCTAATTAGAACCAACAACATTGGTTGGTTCTTGATTTGGTTAGCTGGGCCCATGTGGGCCATATTTAACATCCTTGAAAACATGATATTGGCCAATGCCAGACGAGGTGATGGGTCATTTCCAAGCAGGTTTGTACAAGCAAATCCTTGATAACTGTCACCGATGTTGTCTTCTGTCTCATCAACCAATAACAGGAGAACTCAATCGGAACTTCATTGAGTGGAGTTTGGGATCAGAACCATGAAGGAGAGGCCTCACCGTCATCTTTAGGTTAAAGACACGTTTCACACACTTGAAAGTAGTGTGGCGAATGGACCCTGTAACTAATGCAAGTTGAGATGGCCGTGAAGTTTCCTAGTGCGAGCGATGTATTCACTTTCGGCAACCTATTGTGCCTAAGGATGTAAATGGATAGCCAAAAATTTGAATTCGATTCAAATCCGTATCCATTTAAAGGAATCCGATTCCGAACAATCAGATTCGAATGTGAATTCGAATAGATGAGATCAGAGATGGAGTTGGATTCGGACATCACTAAAAAAAAGCAGATATAATCCGCTCCGATCCCTTATATATATATATATATATATATATATATAATCGTTATTTTATTAAAATAATTAATCAATATTCTAATCGTTGATTAGGAAAAGGGAATGGGATGTGGGGTATAACCGACAGGGATGAGTGGGGGACAGGCTATAACAACTTTTAAATATAATTTATTTTATTTCAATTCTGTACCATAATTTCCAGTTGTGCTTATCGAATTAGAGTGTATCAATTTTGGAGTAAATTCCTCTAACATGTTGGAGCCACTCTACGTCTCTACAACTTCTCGGATGGCAACAGACTACAACACGGCGGAGAGTTCAACTTGGTCATCTTTGCAACTTCTAGGATCGCAACAGAAGGGAAGCATCATTTTAGGTTTTTTTTTTTATTTTTTATTTTTCATTTTTTTTTCAAAACGTCCAACGATTTCTCGAATGCATGGAGCAACAGGAGAAAGGAAACATCATTTGTTTTTTTCCTAAGCGCCCGACCAAAAATGATTGAAAGAGCAGCAAAGATTTCTCAAATGCATAAAGGAGCAGCATAAGCGATATCTCTTTTCATCTTTTGTCTTTGTTTCTCACTTCCTCTCCTCTTGAGAATACAAAATCCCCCCCCCTCTCTCTCTCTCTCTCAACTTTCCAAACACAGATGCTCGTTGGAGTTCTGCACCGTTTCAGAACTTAGGTTTTCTTCTAAGCATTTCTTCCTCTTTAGTCTTTACTGAACAGACAAATGTTACTAAATTTGTAAAGCTCTTTCTGAGTTTTCTTTTCTTCTCTCTTTTGTTGCAGTGGGAAATAATGAAGATTTTCGGATGATGTTCTGCATTTCAGCAAAGAAATCGAAGCCCTTAACTAGGGTTGGGAACTGTATTACAGTTTACAGATTCAAATCGGATTTTAACTGGCAATCCGGTTAAAACTCGAATTCCAATTCGAATTTGTTTTTTTTAATCCGCTAGATTTCGGATCGAATTCGGTGTGGAATTTGGTAAATTGATTCAAAGTCGGATGGTGGTGTATCCGATTCAAATTCGATCCGTTTACATCTCTAATTGTGCCTAGTGACAAAATCCCTTGCGGTCAGTTGAACCATGGTTTTAGGTATCTGGATCGGATTGGCCGTACCGGTACTGGGTGATATGGGTACCTGGCCGATACATGATTAGATATTTGATTTAGGTTTATAGATTTATGGCAAACATGAATGTTGACTCATCGTATTGGACCGATATGGCCGATACGTATCTGGTCCTGTGTCGATTTTTGGAGTGACTAATACCCGTTCCAATACCATGAAATTAAACCATGAACTCAACATAACAACTAGGAAGAAAATGCTGGACAAAATTGTTGGTGAGTGAGGCTGATCCATAAAATCAATTGTAGAAGAGTGAGGCTCCACAGGAGTTGATGAATAAGAGAAAGCTGCAACACATCTTTGAAGGGGAAAGAATAAAACCGTCAATCAGAGAAGGACATGTGTCCAACGCTCGTCATCAATGAAGAGGGGCCACGTGTAACCGTATTAAAGTTCGCTGGTGTATGTCACCTCACGAGAAGGATAAGTGAAAACGTTATCCCCACAATCTCGGGGATAGCCACAGACCAGCATAAGGAAAGAAGATTCCCTGATGCTACTATGTGCCAGCTAGTGAGGATATTTCTGAGTAGGGATATCAGAAACAATTATAAGAGGTTCACCATAAGATCGCCATCTAACGGCCAAGAAATCTCCTACCCACGTCTGACCCTTACTTTTAAGGGATTGGATCATGGGAATCCAAGCCTTCCGTGACGAGACCACCATTACAGCTAGTGGCAGGTTGCACGTAGCTAGAAACATGCCCAAGAATATTGGAGTTGTAAGACTCGCACTCCATGAACCTGATCTAAACCTTTAATTCATGTCGTAACAGGTCTTCCAATCATCACCGGACCAGACGGGACGAGCATATGACAAACAGGTATGAAATCGGACCAAATTAAGTATGATATACTTCATACCGGTCGATGGTACCGGTCTTGGTACCGGTCGACGATCGACCGGTATGGTCTGCGCAGCTTAGATCTGGAAAAGGATCTCTGCGGGTCCCACTTTTCAAATTTCAAACCGAAGGACTTTCCTAATGTTAGGAGGTTTTCTAAACTAATCTTAGCCTATATAAGGACCCTTTAACCTCCTAAAAACCCTTTCATTGATCCTCACAAACCTTAGAGAGGAGAAAGAGGTTGAAGAAGGAGAAGAAGCTAGGAAGGAGAGGGAAGAGCCGCCATTGCCGTTCGACGAAGAACACATTATCGCAAGTGAACGGTAAGTGCTTAAACCTTCATCTACATTAAGTATTCTAGGATGGTTAGTTATGATTGGATCAATACCATGCAAAGCAGGTATTGATCTAAACCCTATTTTGCCGACAAACCCTAATCTAGTCGGTAAACCCTAGATTCAAGTTCTACGTCGAAGATCATCGAGGCTGGGAATTGAATGGAGTTGGAAACAACTTTAATTCAATGCTCAGACCTAGGATGTGTAGGAGAAACACTAGGATCAATAGGGGGTAACCAACGGAAGGCGAGAACCAAGCGTATGGTCTTCCGAAGACATACCAGTCGACCATACCGATTGCACCATATGCGACCGGTACCTCTCGGAGGCTGGTCTATGGGGACCGGTCGACCATACCGGTCGCACCTTTCCCCACAGTGCCGCGACCGGTACTGCGACCAGTATGCTCTGTGGGAGTGTTTTTAACCCAGTTGGTTTTCCGACCAACGAAACCTTAAGAAAACTATTCTAATTTAACCCTAACATCGTGTAGGACCTTGTGATAGCAAGTTTGGATTCTGTGACGCGGAGCAAGCTATCAAACAAGCGTCAGGTAAGGGAATCGGACCTAAACCCTAATGATTTAATAAACAGTAAATCGTTGTTAATAACCATGATTCTATGGTATGATGTTTGTGCATACCCGCATGTCATCCTTTACTTTCAGTTATTATTATTGTTCATGCATACTCGCTATGCTAGGATGTGACTGTTAGACATGTGATTATTTTCGTTGGTGTGTGGAATAGGAAGGACTGGAGGTCTGGGATCATTCCTCACACTAGCACCTTTCGTATCGTTCTGTCTTAGCATGCTTGATGCGGGTAGGGTATCAGGAGGAGGAAGTGGCACTGTGGTCTCCGGCCTGACCACCAGACTCTAGCTCTATCTCTATGCCGTAGGGAGCTGTGCTGGGATAGGGCCTACTGTAATGACATGTAGGATTGGTTAGTTGCGAGCCCAGTTTGCAAGCCCTCGCCAATAGGGGCTTACGTGTTGGTATGGGTAGAGTATCAGGGGAGGTGTTGGCGGTGTTTGATCCGGACGCCTTAGCTCTATCTCTATTCCATGGTAGGGTGCATGTGGGACGACAATGGTGTTTGATCCATTGGGCGGCTTCACATAGTCGTGTATAGAGGTGTGGTGGCCGCCAATCCTTTCTATAGCACATTGTAAACTTAAAATCAGACCATGTTGTGAATGTTACTCATGCATATGTTTGTTGCATTGTCTGATTGTTTTACTGAGCTAAGTTGTGAGCTCACCCTTGTATATATACATGTTTTTAGATGTTGATGCAGGTTATACGGTGGAGGATTACGTAGACGCTCCAGTGTATGGAGGCGTGGATGCTTTGGACGTGCAAGCAGGAGAGGACGAGCATGACGCTTCATGCGAGTGCCCTTTCTGCGTGTACCTCTAGGATTTGATTTAATTCATTTTATTTGTTTTCAGTTGGATTTATAAAGTGATGTAAGGATATTAATTACATTTTGGTGTGGAGAATAACTTGATATTTTATTTATTTATTAATAGATCACTCAGTTCATTTAATTTTAAGACTTTCGTTGTATTTTATTATATTCTTATTATGGTTATGTGCAATGGTTTGTATGAGTGGACACGGTCTTATTGAGATCCTGGTGTGAACCATTGGTTCAGTGACGGTTCACTCACACTTTTGGTTCAGCCAGAATTGGGGTGTGACAGGAGTCACCTCAATCAAGGCCAAAATCCATGCCAGACCTTGCCTCTGTAAATAAAGCTCGGAATGAAAGTAACTAGATCCTAATTTTTACTCTCACACCAATCAAAATGCTTAAACCCCTCTACAGGAGTTTGTACTCTCTTCACCAAGATCCATACTACTTGCTTACCAGTTCTGACTTAGGCATAAGAGTGGCTATAGGATTTATGAACCCGCCCTTTACTGTTTAATCTGTAGCGACCTGCATGAATGGTGTAACGACTGCCCCGCTGTCTCCGACATGGACCCGGTGAAATTGAATTCTCCGTGAAGATGCGGAGTACCAACGGCTAGACGGTAAGACCCCGTGCACCTTTACTATAGCTTCGCAGTGACAACCTTGATCGAATGTGTAGGATAGGTGGGAGGTGGTGACACCCGCTCCGGATGCATCTATCAACCGGCCCATCTCAAGGTTGTTTTTTCCAGTCATACCTTCTATCTTGCCTCCGCCGACGCCCCCGTCAAGGTCTGAAGTGTCTAAGCCGTAGAAGGTGGCCCAGCAGCTGCAGTTCTTATTCCTCCAGGCAGGCAGGCCTTGTCACATCTTATTTAGTTTGCGCTTTCCCGCATAGGCGACAATTGATCTTGTTGAATAACCACCACCTCTTCTTTTTTCTTGATAGGTGTAACCACTAGAAGCTTCGGGCGAGAACCAGTGACAACAATTTGGCATCCACCATGGGGCCAGAAGCAACTTTTGACCAAAATTCCAAACAACTAACCAAAAATCTCAATGGCACCACAAAAGAGAGAACATAGCTACCAACTCTGTAGCAACAACAACAACATTCACATTGACTATGAAAATGTCACAGATAATGTGTACAATTTGTCCAATGAGGTAAACTAGAATGGACTGTCAGGGGCTATGAATCCTTATGCCCAGCAGTTTGTCACTAGAAAACAGTTTGATGCGATGGCTCAACAGATCGCAGCATTGGCTCAGCTCCTACAGCAACCCCAGCACCTCTTGCGGACATCAGGGAAGTGTCGGCAAACAAGAATGGAGGGGTATGTCCCCAGACATCCTGCTAGTGGAACTCCTAGCCAGCCATAACAATTGCCTAGGCCCACTGGCTTTCACCATCAGCCAAACTAGAGTCGGCATTCTTACAGTCAGAGTGTTTTTGGCCGACATGCACCTGATGTTCCAGAGAATGCAGACTTGCCAAGGTAGGCCCAAAGTGTGGCTGCTTTATCTAATAGCCACCATGATGGCTCTCAACGAGTCTCAGGCCACGACTGTCTCGAACGATGGGCTGATGAAGTACCTACGAACGACCTTTAGATGTGGGTAGACCCCACTTGACAAGAACGTGCCCCTACTAGTGATACTCTCGGTGCCACAACCACCTACAAATGCCTTGTAACAACAACTCTATGACCTGTAGCAGATCGAGTGGTACCTTGATGCCCATGTCTTACAAAAATATAGCATCGAGACAGCCCTCTCGGATGTCATCATCAGGTTCCCCCTCCCAGCGAACTACACAATGCTGAACATCAGGCTGTACAACCACAAAACAGACCCCGATAAGCACCTCAATACTTCAAGACGGGGATGCTCCTCCATGGGTACCATGATGCTATATGTTTTCGGTCTTTCCCATCTACTCTAAGGGATGTCGGCAGGACGTGGTTCAATAACTTGCCTCTACATTCCATCCACTCTTTCAAGGAGCTCCGTGGCCTCTTCCTCACACACTTCTAGGGTAGCTGAGCCCAGAAGAAAAAAATTTCCCATATGATGGCATTCAAGTAGGATAAAGACGAGATGCTTTGAGATTTCATTACTTGGTTCAACATGACAATCCTAAAAATCAAGGATCTCCAGCCAAAGGTCGCAGTTGCATCACTCTCAGCGGCTATCCGAGACCAAAACCTGGTGTTTTCAATAGCCAAGAAACCACCCCATACCCTTGCCGAAATGTTGAGTCGGTGTCAAAGGTACGGTTCTACCAATGACACAGTAGCAATAACTAAGAAGGAGACCGCCAACAGTTTAGCTGGCACATCAAAAAAGAAAAGGTCGAACCAATCCAACAAAGCCCTTAAGATTGGTGAAACGAGCAAGAAACATTGGTCGGGGAAAGATGCCTACCCCGGGAAACGCACAAACAAGGCACTGGAGTTGTCACACCCCAATTCCGACTGAACCAGAAGTGTGAGTGAACCGTCTCCAAACCACGGCTCACACCAGGATCTCAATAGACTGTGTCAAAAAACCATTCCAAGCAGTCTAACATAATCAGAGAGTAATAAATAGCAGCGGAATTAATAGATAAATGAACTGAACTCTATATGGTAAATAAAATAATTATCCCAAATTATTCCATCATTCACAAACTTAAATAATAAAATACTACAAAGTACTGTTTTAAATTAAACCATCTCTAAAGGAAAACACAGAATGGGCACTCGCATGATGCGTCATGCTCGTCCTACTGTCTGTACGTCAATGGCAGTGACTGTACCGTACACTGGGGCAGTCATGAAGTCATCAACTGTGTACCCTGCATCAAAATCTGAAAAGGAAGAATATATATATTCGGGTGAGCTCACAACTTAGCTCAGTAAGTACAAAACCAATGCAACATACAAAATGCATGAGATAACATTACAATTTGGGTTAGGTATAACTTGCAAAATGCTATGGTAAGGTTTGATGGCCACCACACCTCCATGCATGAGAGTGTGAGCACACCCAACAGTCAGGCAACAATCCACACTACTATTGTTGCCCCACATCACTCACTCCGGTATAGAGATAGAGCTAGAGTCTGGCGGTCAGGCAACAATCTACACTACCGTGTCCTCCCCCTGATACCCTACACCTTATCAATACCTAAACCCCTATTGGCAAGGGCTTGCAAGTAGGTTCCGTTTCTAACCAATCCTATATGTCAATACAGTATCTATGGTCCTACCCCAGCACGGCTCCTTATGACATAGAGATAGGGCTCGAGTCTGGTGGGCAGGTTAAACCACAATCCCACGTCCTCCCCCTGATACCCTATTCGCACCAAGTCCGCTAAGGTAGACGACGATATGAAAAGGTGTTAGTGTGAGGATATATCCATGGCTCCACTCCCATTCACATTTCACACACTAACTAAAAACATCCACATGTCTAAACAACCAACATCGTAGCATATGAAATGCATGAACAGATAATAATAATTTAACAACTAAAATGGCATGTAAAATGCACAAACATCAGACAATAAACACAGATACAAAATAATCACAACAGTTTACTGTTATTTAGTTAATTAGGGATTGGGGTCTTGTCCCTTACCTGACGCGTGATAACAAGTCCGCTCTGCGTCACAGGGCCTACTCACGCTGTCTACAGGTCCTACATAATCATACTCATAGGTTAGAATTTAAATTATTAGGGTTACAGTTGGTTAGAACAAAGTCTGGCCAAGCAAATAGGCTTCGGTAGACATACTGATCGTGGTACCGGTTTCACTCAGAGCGAGACCGGTATGCGCCTGCGGTATATACTGCATGCCCATACCGCAAGACCTTTCAGTCCAGCTGGTATGTCCTGCGATATGTACTGCAGGGCTATACCGCAAGACTTAGGTCCAGTCGGTATGTCCGGCGGTATATACCGCAGGACCAATACCGCATGACTTATTGTCCAGCGGTTAGGTCCGACGGTTTGGGTCTGAGAGCCCGATCTCGGATCTCCCTCCCCCATCGATCATCGGCTTGGTTTCTAGGGTTTTTCCTAAACCATTCTAAGGTCCAAATATTCGTTTAGCCTTCTAGGTTTCGACTATAATGTCGCATCATTCCCAGATTGGATCTTAATGGAAACTAGGGTTTTTTTTTGGGGTTCTAGGATTTTGGATCGTTGCACCGTTTCACGGCTCTGATCTGAAATCCTAACATTACTAAGAGGGTTGAGCACTTACCGGTGTTTGTCGGATGACGGCGTGCTCTTCCAATGAAAAATCCCTCTTCTTGAGCGGTCTCCTCCCTCTTTGCTCCTTTTCAGACCTCTTCCAGACGACTAGGGTTTGATAAGGTTTGGAAGGATCATAAGAGGGTTGGAGGCGTATATATATAGTGGGAGACTGTTCTAGGAAGGTTTCCCACGGTTAGAAACTTTCCAAAATTTCAATTCAGAGTGTGGGACCCGCTGGAGTCTGTCTCCAGCCGTTATTGCACATACCGATTGCACATACCGGTCTCAGTGAGACCGGTATGTAAAATTTACATTTTTACACATCGTTTCTCATACATGGATCTCGTGGTTCGTCACCCGGCCTCACCTTCCGGTCCGGTTATGATTGGGAGACCTGATACAATGTAAACCATGGTTAAACCGGGTTTTCAGAGCACGGTTCTTACAGGAGTATACTCCATTGAATCGTCCTGTTGTTGAGATCATGAATTTTAAGTGGGATGATCCACCAAGGAAGTTCACGCAGCCTCATGAAAGAAATCCCCAGAAGTACTACTACCACCATCATGACCACGATTGTGACACAAATGATTGTAGACACTTGAAAGGTCTCATTGAGGAGCTCATCCAGCAGAGGCATTGGACAGAGTTCGTAGATGGGCCCACGTCTAGGAAGTTACACCAGCAGGACCAGTCAAGCTTGCATCAACAAATTCTCGGGTTGATTCCCGAGGAAACAACGTCCCCAGGATGATCAAGACCTAATGGTAGGGGAGGCCTAGGGGCTCGACATTCACCTAGCTGATCAAAGGTCGGAATGATTCGACTGTTACCTTGGGCTGAGGAGCTGACCCAAGGTCAGAAAGAAACCAATCAGGCTCAAGACAAGCTCGGCACAATGCCAAAAAGGATCAGCATCCTCATGATGTATATGGTGGTCGATATCCTTCCAGCCCCAACATGATACTAGGTCGGCCAGGAACTAGCTCCGAGCCTACCTGTCGATCTACTATCTCGTGATGAAGTTCCCCACTGAGGCTGGGATTGGATTCTGCAAGGCGGACTAGTCCGTCTCAAGGAAGTGTTATGCTGTCGAGCTTAAGGCCCATAATCAAACCTCGAAAATCCAACCCATAATCTTAAAACCTCAGGGATAACCTCTGCCAAGAACGAGGGACCCTTGTCGAAGATCTCATCCATGTAGTGATCTCGAAAGAAGAGCCAGAGAAGATGTTCCAGATGGAAAGCTTCTTGCTAGATGACCAGAAGGAGCAATTAATTGTCTTCCTTTGAGCTAACTTCAATATGTTCGCATGGACAGTAGCGGATATGCTAGGTATTCCTCGAGAATTCATAGAGCACCGCCTCACGATCAACCCATAGCACCGACCTATGAGGCTGAAGAAAAGAACGTTCACTCTCGAGTTACAAGCTATTATAGATCAGGAAGTAGAAAAGCTATTAGCCGCCAAATTTATCCGAGAGGTTAGCTACCCAAGTTGGACTTCTAATGTTGTAATAGTGCTAAAATCGGGAGGTCGATGGCGCATTTGTATTGACTTCACTAATCTGAATATAGCATGCCTTAAAGATAGCTATTCTCTACCTCGGATATATAAATTAATAGATGCAACTGCTGGTCATGGTTTGTTCTTTATGGATGCTTATTTCAGATCTTTATGGATGCTTATTTCGGATACAGCCAAATTAAGACGAACAAGTTCGATAAGGAGAGCACAACTTTTGTCACAAACTGAGGCCTCTTCTACTACATAGTCATGCCCTTTGGGTTAAAGAACGTTGGGGGCAACTTATTAGAGGCTCTTAAACAAAGTAACATTGAAATCTATGAGGATGACTTCCCGGTGAAGAGTGCACAAGCTCGATCCTCCTTAATGACTTCGACGAGGCTTTTTTCGTCCTTCAACAAAACAACATGCGTCTTAACTCGACGAAGTGTGCATTTTGTGTTCTCTCAGGTGAATTCCTGGGCTTTATGGTCTCATAATGAGGAATCGAAGCTGACCCGATTAACATAGCCGCAATTTGCAATAGGATGGATCCCACAAAGCAAAAGCAGTTCCAAGAACTTACCGGTTTCATGTTTCTTTTGTAATTCAGTCTCACCATGGTTAATGCTGAAATGTATGGACAGTGAACTTAGTGTTATGTGATAGTATGTCAGAAAATATGTTAATGGCCAAATTTACCTCAAGAATGGTCGTGTATCTAAAGCTAGTAGTTTCCCCACTACAAGAGAATATGATGAAACAAGTTAAAAATGGCTTTAACAAGTTCATTAACCAAGGTGTATTAGAACCCAAGAGAAATACAACAAGGACTTGTGGTCATAGACCATTAATTATGAAGATGTTGAAAGCACAAGGATGACAAGAAAAGAGGAAATGTATCTTTATAGACAAGATATAACTAATATAGACAGAAACATGTAGTTCATGATGAACAAGTAGCACGACATAAGCGACACAGAAAGGTCATGAAAACATGAGAAATAGTGAAATTAGTACCTTAATGAGAAAAAAATAAGACAGGTATGGACAACAAGATATAAGTACATGTCACATAGGATTAAAGGTCCTAGAAATCAGTCTAGGAGTGTATGTCTATCAGGGTCATACTGACAAGAAGCAGGAGCATCCACTGAGTTTCAGATATGACAAGCAAATGATAAGAAGCATCTGTTGAGTCAGGCAAGTGACAAGAAACGGAAGCATCCGTTGAGTCAAGCAAGTGACAAGAAACGAAAGCATTAGTTGAGTCTAAGCAAATCAAGCAAGTGACAAGAAACAGAAGCATCCGTTGAGTCAATCAAGTGATAAGAAATGGAAGCATCCTTTGAGTCAATCATGTGACAAGAAACGAAAGCATCCGTTGAGTCAATCAAGTGACAAGAAAAGAAAGCATCCATTGAGTTATGTAAGTGACAAGAAACGAAAACATCCATTGAGTTAATCAAGTGACAAGAAACGGAAGCATCCGTTGAGTTTAAGCAAATCAAGCAAGTGACAAGAAACAGGGCATTTGTTGAGTCTAATCAAGACAAGCAAGGGATGAGAAATGGAAGTATCCGTTAAGTCCAATCATATTTGCAGTTAGTCAAGTTCATGTTAGCAGTTAGTCAGTCATGTTATCAGGTAGCCAGGTTTACAGTGAGGCAAAAAATGGATGCATCCATTGAACCCAAACCATGAGCATGATGTCACGATAAGTAGTTATGCAAGGATACAAGTTGGACAATGACATGAAATTAACAAGTAGACAAGTATACATTGTGGCAAGAAATGGATTCATCCATTCCATTGAGCCTAAACCAGTAACTTGTAATCATGACAAGAAAGTACAGACCTATGTAAGATAAACAGTAGCAAGTGAGACAGTGAGATAGGTGAAGAAGTGGGCTGCAAGAACATAAAACAAGTAAGTCTAGGACAAGGAACCTAAGCAAGACAAGGAAAGTACATGAAAGTAGATATTGTCAAGGCAATTTAACAAGACAGATTTAAGAATATGGATAATTAACAAGTTAATAACATTTACATAGAAATACAAGATTAAGACAACCATATTTTGAGGCAAAGGTTCAGGTTTTAGGGCTCTTAAAACATGAGAATATGATATTTCTTGAGTTGGGGTAGCCCAAGGATTTTGGGAATATCCGCCCATGGGTTGACCTTGAGAATTTTGAAGGTGTTGAAAATGGGCTAGGATTTTAGCTCCATATTCGGGTTGATGGGGAACACGTGGTCCGAATGTTTGTCCAAAGGGATGATTAAGAGTAGAAACAAAATATCCAATGTTTTGTGGATAAATTCCAATAGGTCCGTGATTGGGAGAGTCTGGATCAGTGATTCTGATGCCACCTCTTTGGGGATTAGGATAGAATGGAAGCTTACCCTTTTTGGGTTTGGCTGGGTGAATGAATGGCTTTTTACCATGACTCTTATCAAATTTATCTGGCGGTTTACCAGACATTTTGAAGAGTATCAAGTGCTTTTGTCAGCTGAGACTGTTTCAGATTCCCTACTAAGAAAGTAAGCTAAAACATTGTTAGAACTTTTAATATATTCTATTTCAAAAGAAAATTGACTGACAAAATGAACCTATCAATTTCTTGTCTAAATAAAACTGTAATTTCTATTTGAATAACTCCAAGATGAATATATCAGATTTGAGAGTGTTTTTTACACAATCGCATAATTTTTTCTTTGTTGAAAAGTTTAATTTCAATTTTAATATTTTCAGTGAGTCGAGTAGTGGTGTTTCCGTTTGCTTGCTCAAAATATCTAGTTGACCAAAATGGCAACTTAGATAAATGATAAACCACTTCTTTAGCAGCGTGTCCTTCTAGAGTATTTTCCCATTGTTTGAGAAAGTGAAGAACAGAACCTTGGAGGGTTCCGCTAACCCAATCTAAAAATTTTTTCCTAGACCATGTGGATTCAAAGCTTGTGATGACAATAGACAAAGATTGTGCCCAATCATCAATGGCATATTCGTATCTTTTAAAAGGGACATGTGTTAGGTCTAAATAGGTTCCACCGAAAACCATGTTTTCTTTGTTAAAATCCTCTTTTTGGGTGATGAAAACAGGGGGATTTGGTACAAATTCTTTTGAATCATCTGTAGCTTTCAGATGTTCAGTGAAATTGTCCTCGGTTGTTCGAGGTTGAAAATCTTCATCGGTGTCAAGATGATCGTTGTCACCGATTTTTCGTTTGCCATTCCTAGTATAGTCTGGTTCTGTGTCGGACTTAGTTTCTAACTCAGTAGTAGACTCAGTGTCTGAGCTTTCGGTGGGCGAGTCTATCCTTCGTGGATTCCATGACGAGGTATCGGGCATGTAAAGATTATCGGGGGAAGGAAAGTTTCTAGAACTACTAGGGCGATTTTTCTTTGGAGATTCAGTTTGAATCTTTCTCGATGTGCCAGCTATTAGTTTAGCCTTGCCATTATTGGTAAAAATTTCATCCAGAACCTTTTTTGATGCTGGAATTAACTCATCGTCTTCTTCAAATAAGACTTCTGAAGGGTTTTCGTATGTCTCAGGCTCTTCAGAGGGGTTTTCCTCAAAAAGATTATAATGATGCTGCTTAAATACCATTTCATGTTCGATAGAAAGCTGTTGCATCATGGTCATTAATTTTTGTTTTTTAGAAAAATCAGTTTCTTCTTTAAACCTTTTTTTTTCCAATAGTCTATTATTTCTTTTAAAGAAAGAAATTGCAAAAGAGTAGTCTGTCTTTCCTTAGTTAAGGGTTTCAAAGATTCGGCATTTCCATAATACCACACAGTTCTGTGGGATGTGGAAAAAGTAGGAATCTCTTTGAAAAAATTTTTGTTTAAAATTTTGTCCAATTTTTGGTCCAGCCTAGTGATTGTCTCTTTGATCTCTTGGTTGAGATCCAAGTCTATTATAGAACCAAGTTCGGTTACTTGATCCTTGACTGGGGTAACTTCATTTTGAATATGATCAACTTTTTTTTGTCGATTTTACGAAAGAAAGTAAAAGATAAATCTAATAGCATATTAACTGCGCCACTTATAGCGGGTAATTTTTCATTACTTGTTTTTAATACATGAGTACTATGAGCATACTCTGTACTATTAACACCACATAAATTTACTATGCATTCACAACTTCCTAGATCTGTTGCCATTTAGTTTTTTACTTGACTTTTAGATCTCATCTTGTGAGTTCAATAGACGAATTACGGTCTGCTCAACCACACGCCTTCCCGGGTCTAAAGGGAGCTTAAAGGCCAACTACCCCACAGAAGAGTACTCAAAGAGAGAACTCAAAGAAAGAACTAAAAGAAAGTAGATGAGAAAGAGAGGTAGGTGGGAGAAAGGGAGAGAGACCTTACAAGAGAGAGATAGAGGGAATGTAACGCATGCACTTAAATGTAAGGGTAGATGCTTATTTATAGAAAAGACATGAGTTAACTATTGGGTTAATAGTAACTCAAGTTAAGTTACTTTTTGAATAGTATTTTTCAGTGGCACTATTTACTGCTATAGTAACATGAACAGTATTTACTGCTACAGTAACATGAACAGTATTTATTGCTAAAGTAACTCAACATAAAAAAAATCAAGTCTTCAGAGATATCGTATGCTGGATTTGTAGCACGTGGCCTTGTAACCGGGCTTTATGCTAACGTGTGCAGTTGATCATGATCTCGAGACTTCCCTTATGTCAGCAGGTTCCGCCGGTTCTGGGTCCGCTGTCAGGAGAGGACATGTAAGAGTCATCGGTATCGAGAATGAGATATCTTCGCTCTAATTGATGGTGATCGATGATTTCTTCAGCCTCAAGTAAGTATTCAAAAGGTAGGTCTAGAAAGTTCAGCTTGATGAACTTTTCTAACCGTTGATGAACCTCAAGTTTTTGCTGAGGGGTATTCTGTAAGACTCGCACTCCATGAACCCGATCTAAACCTTTAATTCATGTCGTAACAGGTCTTCCAATCATCACCGGGCAGACGGGACGAGCAGATGACAACCAGGTATGAAAACGGACCTAAAAATGAAATTGTTTTATACCGGTCGATGGTACCGGTCGACCGGTATGTCTGCGCAGGCAGACTACTTAGATCCAGAAATGGATCTCTGTGGGTCCCACTTTTCAAATATCGAACCCTAGGACTTTCCTAACGTAAGGGGACTTCCTAAATTCAATCCTATTCTATTTAAGGATCCCTAAACCTCCTTAAATCTCTTTCATTGATCCTCACAAACCATAGAGAGGAGAAAGAGATCGAAGAAGGAGAAAGAGCTAAGTAAGGAGGGAAAGGAGCCGCCGTTGTCGTTGGACGAAGAACACCGCACTGCGAATCAATGGTAAGTGCTTGAACCTTCCTCTAAGTTAAGCGTTATAGAAGATTAGTCATGAATGGATCAATACCATGCAAGGCGAGGTATTGATCTAAACCTTTAAATTTGCCGTCAAACCCTAATACAGTCGATAACCCTAGATTCAAGTTCTAGGTTGAGGATCATCGAAACTAGGACTTGAATGGAGTATGAAACAACTATAACTCGTTGCTCAGATGTAGAATGTATAGGAGAAACCCTAGAATTAATAGGGGATGACCGACGGAAGGCGAGAACTGAGCTTATGGTCTTTCGGAGGCATACCGGTTGACCATACTGATCGCACCATATGCGGCCGGTACTGCGACCGGTACCTCTTGGGGACTGGTCTGTGGGGACTGGTCGACCATACCGGTCACACCTTTCCCCACAGTGCCACGACCAATATGCTCTGTGGGAGTATTTTTGACCCAGTTGGTTTTTCGACCAGCGTAAACCCTATGAAAACTATTTTGATATAACCCTAACATTGTGTAGGACCTTGTGATAGCGAGTTTGGATTCTGTGACACGGAGCAAGCTATCAATCAAGCGTCAGATAAGGGAATCAGACCTAAACCCAAATAATTTAATAACAGTAAAACATTGTTAATAATTATGATTCTATGGAATGGTGTTTGTGCATACTCGCATGTCATCTTTACTTTCAGTTATTGTATTATTTATACATACTCGCTATGCTAGGATGTGACTATTAGGCATGTGATTGTTTTCGTTGGTTTGTGGAATGGGAAGGGCCTGGGGTCTGGGATCATTCCTCACACTAGCACCTTTTCGTATTATTTCTATCTTAGCATGCTTGGTGCAGGTAGGGTATCAGGGGGAGGAAGTGGCACTGTGGTCTCCGATCTGGCCACTAGATTCTAGCTCTATCTCTATGCCATAGGGAACTGTGCTGGGATAGGGCCTACTGTGATGACATATAGGATTGGTTAGTTGCGAGCCCAGTTTTCAAGCCCTCGCCAATAGGGGCTTACGTGTTGGTATAGATAGGGCATCAGGAGAAATGTTGGTGGTATTTGATCCGAACGCTTTAGCTCTATCTCTATTCCGTGGTGGGTGCATGTGGGACAACAGTGGTGTTTGATCCATTGGGCGGCTTCACACACTCGTGTATAGAGGTGTGGTGGCCGCCAATCCTTTCTATAACACATTGCAAACTTAACATCAGACTATAATGTGATGTTATTCATGCATGTTGTTTGTTGCACTGTTTGATTGTCTTACTGAGCTAAGTTGTGAGCTCACCCTTGTGTACACACTATTTTTAGATGTTGATGCAGGTTACACTGTGGAGGACTAGATGGATGCTCTGGTATATGGAGGTGCTACTGCCTTGGAAGTGCAAGCAGGGGAGGACGAGCATGACGCTTCATGCGAGTGCCCTTTCTGTGTGTACCTCTAGGATATTGGATTTGTTTATTTTATTTATTTTCAGTTGGATTTATAATTGGGATGTAAGGATAATTAATTATGTTTTGATATTTTGAATAATTGGATAATTTATTTATCAATAGAAGTACTCATTTCATTTAATTTAAAACTTTTGCTATATTTAATTATATTCTGATTATGGTTATGTGCAATGGTTTGTATGAGTGGACATGGTCTTATTGAGATCCTGGTGTGAACCGTTGGTTCAGTAACGGTTCACTCACACTTCTGGTTCGCACCACACTCTATAGTGTCGCGACCGGTAAGTCGTGACAGGACAAAAAAAATTGAGGAAATTTTAAAATTTTGATTTAAAGCGTCCTATTCGATTTTCACCTTGCACTTGTTAAAGACTAACACTATTATGAATATTCGAATGTACCTCATGTGTTATGTCTTCTTCCCAGATCCAAACAGGAAAGAGTAATTTAAGATGGTAGGCGGAAATGGTCGTAGAGGCTCACGAAAGCGTCACCACTTAAGGGGGTGTCAAGCCGATCACAATGTGGAAGCAGGATCTGTAGATGAGAAAAATATGAACCCAGAAGGTGGAGAAGGGCAGAGTCACAGAGCACCAACAAATTTGCCAGGACCTCTTCACACTAACTCTGAGACTATTGTCATGAATCTGGTTTCTCAGATGGAAGCTCAGCAGAAGGTGTTCTTGAACGAGATGCTGAAGATGTTCAGGCCACCGGGGTATATCCCTACAAAAGGTACACCTGAGTCTGGGGGAAATAATACCACATTTCCAGTGGATGGTAGTACCGGGCCGATGGGCCAAGGACAAAATCTATAACCACCACACAAATTTCCAATGTCGTCTGCCTATCAAGGGATCTATCCGGACCCACCACCATGGTATGGAACGAATGCACAGGGGCAAAATGACCTTAGCCGAGTGGTGGATAGGTTTTTGAAATTGAAACCCCCTACTTTCACAGGGAAACCAAGAAAACCACTATGGCCTGTACAGTGGGTTGCTGAGATGGAGAAGAACTTCCGTCTGATGACTTACACGGAGGATTAGAAGGTTCTATTTGCTACGGACATGCTCAAGGAAGATGCTAATGCCTGGTGGAATTCTACCCGGACATACTTGGAGACGAAGCACACCCAGATCACTTGGGAAATATTCAAGGGAGCCTTATTTGATAAGTACTTTTCTAAGAGCTTTTGTGATCAAATGGAGAAGGAATTTCTTAACCTGCAACAATCCCAATTGACTGTTGATGCGTACCAGTAGAGGTATGAAGATCTATTTTTCTTCGCTCTAGCAAGCATGGAAGAGGAGGAAACGAAGACCCGTAGGTTCACCATGGGATTGTGAGGAAGTATCTGAGAGCACGTCTGGGTTTGGAGAAGAAGGTGCATAACGAGGCTGTGCAGATTGCTAGGGTGATTGAATCAAGCCAAAGAGACAGCTTCTTTGCTCAAAATAGGGGACTAAAGAGGCTTGCTACTGAGACTTCGGATGGAGGGAACATTAGACCATTCCGCCCATACAGGGCTCAGTCTGCTATGGTGCCAGCAAGGAATACTACTGCACCACAAGAATCACAGGTAGCTGGGCAAAACCCAAACGTCAAATGTTTCAACTGCCATCAATTGGGCCATTATGCAAAGACCTGTACTCTACCTAGAAAGCAACTGCCACAGCAAGGGAAGATATTTGCAGTCACCACTGAAGAGGCAGCCACATCACCTGACGTGGTTACTGGTATGATTCTGTCCCTTACTATTTTGCTTACTATTTTGTTATGTATGACAATGTAGAACTAAGGGAGAAGTATATTTCAGGAACTATAGATATTGCTGGTGTACCCGCTAGAGTACTCTTCGACTCTGGGGCTACACATTCTTTGTTTTTATGTTTTTTGGGAAGCGAATGGAATTACCTGTCAAGTCCTTAATCCCAAGCTTAATAGTTCGCTCTCCGTTGGGAGTAGAAGTGGCGTTGAATGAATGCTATGCCATGTTCAGTTAGTATTGAGGGGCAAAATCTAGAAGCAAATCTAGTTCAACTCGAGATGATAGACTTTGATGTCATTTTGGGAATGGATTGGCTAAGACATCATTCAGCTAGCTTATTATGTGGCGAAATAAAACTTGTTTTTAAGGATGATAAGGGAAAGGAGTTTAGCTTCACTGGAACTAAATTACCTAGGAAGCGAAAGCTGATCCTCTCTGCCCTAAAAGCTAAGAGATGCTTAGAGAAGGGAGGAGTAGGGTACTTAGTGTCTGTGGTTGGCATCACTACAAATGTGCCAAAGATGGAAGATCTAGATATGGTATGAGAGTTCTCAGATGTATTTCCAGAGGATCTACCAGGTTTACCTCCAGACAGGGCTACAAAGTTCATGATAGACCTCATGCCAGGGTCGGCGCTGATGTCTAAGGCACCGTACAGGATGGCCCCTACAGAATTAAAAGAGTTGAAGACCCAGTTACAAGAGCTACTAGATAAGGGTTTCATATGACCAAGCATATCTCCATGGAGAGCACCTGTATTGTTTCGTAAAGAAGAAGGACGGTAGCGTACGACTATGTATCAACTATCGAGAGTTGAACAAGTTAACCATCAAGAACCGATATCCTTTGCCTAGGATCGATGATCTGTTCGATTAGTTGCATGATGCAAATGTTTTCTTGAAGATTGATCTTAGATCAGGGTATCACCAATTGAAGATCAAGGCAGTAGATATTCTGAAGACTGCTTTCAAAATAAGGTATGGGCATTATGAGTTCCTTGTAATGTCATTCGGGTTGACTAGCGCTCCAGTGTCATTCATGGAACTGATGAACCAAGTGTTTCATGACATGTTGGACACTTCGGTCATTGTATTCATTGACGACATCTTGGTCTACTCGAAGGACAAGGTGACTCATGCAACACATTTGAGAGCAGCCCTACAACGGCTGAGAAGGGAGAAGCTTTACCCCAAGTTCAAGAATGTGAATTTTTGCTGAAGGAAGTGGCCTTCTTGGGTTACGTAGTATCTGCAGATGGTATCAAGGTAGATCCAAGGAAGATCGCAGCTATAGTAGGATGGGATGCACCGAAATCAGTTGCAGAGATTCGTAGTTTCCTTGGATTGGCTGGTTACTATAGAAGATTCGTGGAAGAGTACTCAAGAATAGCCGTTCCACTTACCAGACTAACCAAGAAAGGAGAAAAGTTCATATGAACAGAAGAGTGTGAGAAGTTCTTTCAAACTTTGAAGTCAAGACTAGTCTCTGCACTTATCTTGACCATCGCAGCACCAGGCTTGCTGTTTACCCTATGTACGGATGCCTCAGGATTGGGTCTTGGATGTGTGTTGATGCAAGGAGAACATGTGATTGCCTACGCATCAAGACAGTTGAAAGAGCACGAGAAGAACTATCCTACGCATGATCTGGAGTTAGCAGTGGTCATTCATGTAATCAAGACTTGGAGGCACTGCTTTTATGACGAAAGATTTCAGATTAAGTCGGATCACAAGAGCTTAACTTATCTTTTTACTCAGAAGGACCTGAATATGAGACAACGGAGATGGCTGGAGCTATTAAAAGATTATGATTGTGACATCCAGTACCATCCTGGTAAGGTAAACATTGTGGCTGATGCCTAAAGTAGAAAGTGGGCATTGAAACCAGAGGCAGGACCTAGTACAAATGTTGCAGCCTCAGGCTCAATAGAGAATGATAAAGAGTATATATTAGAGACTGCAGGAGATCCAGTGGAACAGAGCTTAATTCATAAGCTCACATTGATGTTCACAGCTTTGAAGATCTCATCGGATCAAATAGATGAGGTCAAAGTAGCAATCCTACATGATCCATACCTCAAGACTGTGCAAGAAGATTTAGAGAAGGATAAAAACAACCCTGATTTTACCTTGGATTCAGATAAGGTACTCAGGTATCGTGGACGATTATGTATACCTGAGAGTGAGAACTCAAATATCAGAGATATAGTTATGACAGAAGCTCATTACACCCCATATTCGGTACATCTAGGAAGCACCAAGATGTACCATGATTTAAGAAGACTATATTGGTGGAGGGGTATGAAAGCGGATGTAGCTCGATTCCTGTTCCAATGTCTAAATTTCCAGCAAGTTAAAGCATAAAGACAGAGACCCACATGTTTGGTACAACCACTACCGGAGCAAGCATGGAAGTGGGATTGCATCCCAATGGATTTCGTCACTGGCCTACCCTTGACACCAAGGTCAGTGGATTCCGTGTGGGTTATAGTCGATCAACTTACCAAGACAACTCAATTCATCGCTGTTAGGCCTCAGTATACCATGGACAAGCTGGCCAAGCTATATGTGGATAATATAGTCAGACTTTATGGCGTCCCAGAGAGTATAGTATCTGACAGAGATCCCCGTTTTACATCAAAGTTCTAGGAAGGGTTACAGAAAACCATGGGAACCAAGTTGAAGTTTAGCACAACTTTTCATCCTCAGACAGACGTGCAGTCAGAAAGAACTATTCAAATCTTAGAGGATATGCTCCAAGCGTGTCCCCTAAATTTCAAAGGAGCTTGGGACGAGAAGCTATCGCTCATCGAGTTTGCATATGACAATAGTTACCAAGCTACGATACAAATGGCTCTATATGAGGCACTCTATGGGAAGAAATGTCGTACACCTCTGTTATGGAATAAGGTTGGAGAGAGAAGGATTGTAGGATCGGAGTTCGTCAAAGAAACTTTTTGAGTGATTGATCAAATTAAGGAAAGAGTGAAGATAGCTCAAGTTCGACAAAAGCACTATGCAGATAACCGATGTCGAGATCTGGAGTTTGCAGTGGGTGATAAGGTGTTCTTGAAGATATCACCTGTGCGGGGTCTAAAACGGTTTGGTAAGAAGGGAAAGCTATGCCCCAGGTATGTGGGACCATACGAGATTTTGACCAAACGTGGTAATGTGGCATATCAACTGGCTATACCACCATCCATGTCAAGCGTTCATGATGTGTTCCATGTTTCTTTATTGAAGAAGTATGTCAGGGATCCATCGCACATCTTGACAGTAGACCCACCAGACTTGACAGAGGACTTGACATTTGAAGTGGTACCTGTGATGCTCACAAGCCAAAAGGTACAACATCTCCGAAGCAAGGATATCCATTATGTGAAAGTGCATTGGAAAAGCCAAGATGTAGAAGAAATCACTTGGGAGGAAGAGAACACGATGCGAAAGGAATACCCTAACCTTTTCGATGAACAAGGTACGTACAAATTTCGAGGCAAAAATTTATTTTAAGGGTGTGGGAGTTGTGAAACCTACATGCAAATTTAAGGGACAAAATTTCTTTTAAGGGTGGGGGAGTTGTAAAACCCGCACTCCATGAACCTGATCTAAACCTTTAATTCATGTCGTAACAGGTCTTCCAATCATCACTGGGCCAGAGGATACGAGTGGATGACAACCAGGTATGAAAATGGACCTAAAAATGATATTGTTTCATACCGGTCGATCGGTATGTTTGCACAACATACTACTTAGATTCAGAAACGGATCTCTGTGGGTCCTACTTTCCAAATATCGAATCTTGGGACTTTCCAAACATAAGGGGACTTCCTAAACTCAATCCTAATCTATTTAAGGACCCCTAAACCTCCTTAAATATCTTTTATTGATCCTCCCAAACCATAGAGAGGAGAAAGAGATCGAAGAAGGAGAAGGAGCTAAGGAAGGAGGGAGAGGAGCCGCCGTTGCCGTTGGACGAAGAACACCCTATTGCAAACCAACGGTAAGTGCTTGAACCTTCCTCAAAGTTAAGCGTTATAGAAGATTAGTCATGAATGGATCAATACCATGCAAAGAGAGGTATTGATCTAAACCTTTAAATTTGTCGTCAAACCCTAATACAGTCGATAATCGTAGATTCAAGTTCTAGGTTGAGGATCACCGAAACTAGGACTTAAATGGAGTATGAAACAACTATAACTCGTTGATCAGACCTAGAATGTATAGGAGAAACCTTAGAATTAATAAGGGATGACCGACGGAAGGCAATAACTAAGCTTATGGTCTTCTTGAGGCATACCGGTCGACCATACCGGTCGCACCATATGCGACCGGTACATCTCGGGGACTGGTCTGTGGGGACCGGTCGACCATACCGGTTGCACCTTTCCCCACAGTGCCGTGGCCGGTACCTGCGACTAGTACCTGTGATCAGTATCCTCTGTGGGAGTGTTTTTGACCCAGTTAGTTTTCCAACCAACGTAAAGCCTAAGAAAACTATTCTGATAGAACCTTAACATTTTATAGGACCTTGTGATAGCGAGTTTGGATTTTGTAACGCGGAACAAGCTATCAATCAAGCGTTAGGTAAGGGAATCGGACCTAAACCCGAATAATTTAATAACAGTAAAACGTTGTTAATAATTATCATTATATGGAATGGTGTTTGTGCATACTCGCATGTCTTCTTTACTTTCAGTTATTATATTGTTCATGCATACTCGCTATGCTAGGATGTGACTGTTAGGCATGTGATTGTTTTCGTTGGTATGTGGAATGGGAAGGGTCTGGGGTCTGGGATCATTCCTCACACTAGTACCTTTTCGTATCGTTTCTATCTTAGCATGCTTGGTGCGGGTAGGGTATCAGGGGGAGGAAGTGGCACTGTGGTCTTCGGCCTGCCCACTAGACACTAGCTCTATCTCTATGCCATAGGGAGCTGTGCTGGGATAGGGCCTATTGTGTTGACATATATGATTGGTTAGTTGCGAGCCCAATTTGCAAGACCTCGCCAATAGGGGCTTACGTGTTGGTATGGGTAGGGCATCAAGGAAAGTGTTGGCGGTGTTTCATCTAAACGCTTTAGCTCTATCTCTATTCCATGTTGGGTGCATGTGGGACGACAGTGGTGTTTGATCCATTGTACGGCTTCACACACTCGTGTATAGAGGTGCGGTGGCCGCCAATCCTTTCTATAACACATTGCAAACTTAAACCAGACCACAATGTGAATGTTATTCATGCATGTTGTTTGTTAAACTGTCTAATTATCTTACTGAGCTAAGTTGTGAGCTCACTCTTGTGTACACACTATTTTTAGATGTTGATGTAGGTTACACTGTGGAGGACTACATGGATTCTCTGGCGTATGAAGGTGCTGCTGCCTTGGAAGTGCAAGCAAGGGAGGACGAGCATGACGCTTCATGCGAGTGCCCTTTCTGCGTGTACCTCTAGGATATTGGATTAGTTTATTTTATTTACTTTCAGTTGGATTTACAATTGGGATGTAAGGATAATTAATTATGTTCTGATATTTTGAATAATTGGATAATTTATTTATCAATAGAAGTACTCAGTTCATTTAATTTAAGACTTTCGATGTATTTAATTATATTCTGATTATGGTTATGTGTAATGGTTTGTATGAGTGGACACGGTCTTATTGAGATCCTGGTGTGAACCGTTGGTTCAGTGACCATTCACTCACACTTCTGGTTCAATTGGAATTGGGGTGTGACATGATATGATAATTAACGTGCATATTTGTACAAAATACTCTTCGTCCATCAGTGATTTGAATGTCAAAGAGTTGAGCAAACTTGGCCGCATCATGGAGCTCGACAATCGTGTTGATGAAGAATTGCTTGCTTTTGATTTGTCGAGCCATTGTCAATGCTTCATCAGCTTTAAGTTGTATTGGGCCTACTTGATCAATATGGAACGGTCTAGTTAAGGCCCAGATTTGATAAGCCGCCTAAAACCGTTCTCGTTGTCGCCATCCAAGAGTTCCAAAAATATTTAGTTTTAGATAATTATAAATTTACAGGTGCCAGCAACATGATAAAGCATGGCTTTTATCATATTAGGAAAATGATTAATTAAATCGACACTGGTATTTTTAAAATAAACTCTAGAGACTAATCCCCAAGAAAATGCTATTTCATCCTGAGGGTGGTGCTCTAAGTAAAAACATAGACGCAGATGTTTGTATTTGTTTTCAAACTGTCTTTCATAATATTGGGTTAAAATATCATTAAAAGTTGTATATTGTTCTTCATCACAGATTGTTTTAATCTGGTTGAAGAGATCAACAAGGAGAATCTGACGACTATTTTCATAGAGACAAATACGTTTGATTTTGTTAAAAATACAATCATCAGAATAAGGGGGTTCCAGATATTCTGTAATTTCTAAAAACATGTTGATCTTTTTTTCTAAATCATAATCGTCATTCTAGTTCATTTGTTTAATGACACCAAGAATGAGTTTTTGAAATTCTTTTTGTTTGAAACAAAATTGACCCAACAAGTTTGAAAGAGAACTGAGATGTTTCTGAAACAGTTTTTTCTGTTCCGTAACATGGGCTTTCCAGGCACCATTAATTTCATCATAAAAAACTTTTGGAATTCCTGGATTAAAAAAATCGACAACCATATTTTGAGGCAAAGGTTTAGGTTTTATGGCTTTTAAAACCTGAGAATATGATATTTCTTGAGTTGGGGTAGCCCAAGGATTTTGGGAATATCCGCCCATGGGTTGTCCTTGAGAATTTTGAAGGTGTTGAAAATGGACTAGGATTTCAACTTCATATTTGGGTTGATGGGAAAACGTGGTCCGAATGTTTGTCCAAAGGGATGATTTCTTACGAGAAATGCTGGGAAGGAGTGAGGGCTCGATGTGGGTTCAATAAGTCCTTTATCTAATAATTATTTGAGTTGGTTATCAAATTCTTGCATATCTTGAAGTGTATATATGAATGGATTAACTCTAATGACCTTGGTTGGATCATTAAGTTTTAATGTGCAATATCGAGGAGATCGTTCACATAATTGCAGGGAATTTTTATTAAAATTATCTTTTAATTTAAAAAACATCCAATGTGTCTCATCAAGGGTTAGGATTTGATGAGGAATGGGTGTAAGCCCGGTCTCACATTTGTTAACATGATGTGGAAAAATCGATACTTTTACCTGTTTATTGGTGGTAAAGATAATATTATGTTTATGCCATTCCATTGGAAGATAAAAACATGTGAAATTATTTCCTAAGGTGAAATTATTTCCTAAGATGAAATCGCCGTGCATGATAGGAAAACAAAGTATTTTAGGAATAATAAAAATTTTATTTCCTAAAATAACGGGTACATTTTTAGCCTTGTAATTTAAAAATGAGAGATGCCCATTAATGCCAATGGCTGGGATAGGTGTTTTAAGCTTTATCCACTGTTCAATGGATAAAGATTGCCATCTACTGCAGCAACTTGTTGCTCTAGTATCTAGCAACACATCCAAAGTATATGATTTATAAAATGGAAAGTGAAATTTTTGCTTGGACATGTAAATATTTTTTCTTACTTTGTTTAGCAGAAAATATATATTCATCATCATCGATGAACATCTGATGATAAATAACAAATGTTTTAAGTTCGTCAGTGTCAACGAGGAGTCCTTTACCTTTAGAGGAAGTGGATCCGGATCCTAATCGGATAGGGATCTGAACCATTTTAGTGGCAATGGATTTGGGTTCCTCTATTTTTAAAGGAGAATTACACTGAGGCAACATTTTCTGTTTCTCAAAAAATTATCGTTGAAAATAAAGATTTTTTCTCGAAGCTACTATTTCTAGTATGGGAAATTTTTGTTCTTCTTTAGAAATAATGTCGTCTAGTAACCATTGTTTTGGTATACGAAGATCATGTCAGTTAATTAAGGGAGGTTGAATTTTCGTTTCAAAAGGGTTAGGTTCAAAAATTTCAACCATGCGTTTATCAATTGGCTTAATTGAAGTTTTTGCCACATTAGTCAATTCATGAATAGCTGTCCATGAGATTGCTAAGTTTTCACTGTTTGATTTCATTCCTAGTCCATCGGTTTTTATACGGAGGACTAAGGTATCTTCTATGTTACGGTCTGTGACAGAAACAAAATAATTTAGTTTTATTCTAAGCCAAATATTTCCAACCATAAGATTGGAGTCTATTCATCCTATCAAAGCTGATGTAGGATTCTCAATGAACCGTTTATCAAAGAGAAATGCTAGGATAGGGGTGTTAATTCCTTGTCTAAATAAAGCTGTAATTTCTATTTGAATGACTCCAAGATGAGTATATTGGATTTGAGGGTGTTTTTTTACACAATCACATAATGTTTTCTTTGTTGAAAAGTTTAATTTCAATTTTAGAATTTTCAGTGAGTCGAGCAGTTTTGTCTCCACTTGCTTGCTCAAAATATCTACTTGACCAAAATGGCAACTAAGATAAATGATAAACCTCTTCTTTTCTAATGGTTTTATGTTTTTCATACTTAGAAAAGTCAACAACCATATCTTCTTGGATATAGTTGGATAAGTGGACCTGATCTGTTTCTTCAGGTGGGGCTTGTTCAAAACATTCATCAAGTTTGATTGATTCATGGTCATCTGATGAAATAGAGACATCTGATGTTTTGAATTCAAAGATTCCATCTGACTCAGAACATGAATCAGAATCGGTTTCACTGACCAACTCATACAGTATTTCTGACGAGTTAGAAATGTTGTCGCCAAAAATAATTTCCAGATTTTTTACCTCTAATTGTTTTACCATTTTATGGGTGCCTTTGTTTTGCTGAGGACATTTATTTCCATAATGACCCTCTTCATTACAGGCATAACAACGACAGATTTTTGTCTTGTTGTTAAGGTTAGATTTTCTAACATATTTTTTCTGTTTAAAAAATTTATTTTCTGGATTAAATCTTTTCCACTTATAACGGCGTCTAAACGATTTTATGGGTTTAGATATTTTATAAGATTTTTGTTTTTTCTTCGTGTAGGTTTTTTCGCATCCAAATTCCCAATTATTTTTAATTAGGGATTTATAGAAACCTGGATTAAGTTTCTTCTTTAATTGCTTGGCTACCTTTTCATCCAAACAATGATTGATTAGTTATCTATAGACATACTTAATTTGATTTCCTAGCGTATCTGTACTTTCTGTGTCAAGACAGAATTTAAGATAATTATCTTTGCAAATTGTATCCCAAGGAGGGGGTAATTTAGCAAAGAATTGAGACAATTAGTGTTTGGTTGAGACTACGGGTAAAATGTGATAATATTGTTGAAATGCTTTAGATAATTCTTCAAAGATATTCATGTTACATAGCTTGAGTTTGGATAAAGCATATGTAATATCTTTCGCCATTTGTTCTTTGGATCTGATCTCGCAAAACTCATTTTTAAGGAGTTTTACAATATCAAATAACAATGCATCAAAAGACTTCATCGAGTTTTAAAGAAGCTCTTTAGCAACGTGTCCTTCTGGAGTACTTTTTCATTGTTTGAAAAAGTGAAGAACAAAACCTTGGAGGGTTCCGCTAACCCAATCTAAGAATTTTTTCCTAGACCATGTGAATTCAAAACTTGTGATGACAATAGACAAAGATTGTGCCCAATCATCAATGGTAAATTCATATCATTTAAAGGGACATGTGTTAGGTCTAAATAGGTTCCGCCGGAAGCTACATTTCCTTTGTTAAGATCCTCTTTTCGGGTCATGAAAACAGGGGGAAGCTATATTTCCATTCTTTCACAATCCCCAAAGACGTGGCATCAGAATCACTGATCCTGACTCTCCTAATCACGGATCTACTGGAACTTATCCACAAAACACTGTATATTTTGTTCCTGCTCTTAATCATTCCTTTGGATAAACATTCAGACCACGTGTTCTCCATCAACCGAATATGGAGCTAAAATCCTAGCCCATTTTCAACACCTTCAAAATTCTCAAGGTCAACCCATGGGCGGATATTCCCAAAATCCATGGGCTACCCCAACCCAAGAAATATCATATTCTCAGGTTTTAAGGGCTCTAAAACCTGAACCTTTGCCTCAAAATATGGTTGTCGATTTCTTTAATCCAGGAATTCCAAAAGTTTTTTATGATGAAATTAATGGTGCCTGGAAAGCCCAAGTTACGAAACAGAAAAAATTGTTATGGAAACATCTTAGTTCTTTTTCAAACTTGTTGGGCCAATTTTGTTTCAAACAAAAAGAATTTCAAAAACTCATTCTTGGTGTCATTAAACAAATGAACTGGAATGATGATTATGATTTAGAAAAGATCAACATGTTTTTAAAAATTGCGGAATATCAGGAACCCCCTTTATTCCGACGATTGTATTTTTAACAAAATCAAACGTATTTGTCTGTTTGAAAAAAGTCGCCAAATTCCCACTGTTGATCTCTTTAACCAGATTAAAACAATCTGTGATGAAGAACAATATACAGCTTTTAATGATATTTTAACCCAATATTATGAAAGATTGTTTGAAAATAAATACAAACATCTGCGTCTATGTTTTTACTTGGAGCTCCACCCTTGGGATGAAATAATATTTTCTTGGGGATTAGTCTCTAGAGTTTATTTTAAAAAAACCAGTGCCGATTTAATTAATCATTTTTTTAATATGATAAAAGCCATGTTTTATCATGTTGCTGGCACCTAAAAATTTGATAATTATCTAGAACTAAATATTTTTGGAACTCTTGGATGGCGGCGAAGAGAACTGTTTTATGCGCCTTATTAAATCTAGGCCTTAACTAGACCGTCTGATATTGATCTAGTAGGCCTACTACAACTTGAAGCTGATGAAGCATTGACAATGGCTCGATAAATCAAAGGCGAGCAATTATTCATCAACGCGATCGTCGAGCTCCATGATGCGGCCAAGTTTGCTCAACTCTTTGACTTTCAAATCATTGATGGACAGAGAGTATTTTGTACAAATATGTACGTTAATTACCAGATCACCCTATTGTCGCTGGAATTCAAAAGTGGAATTACCAAGACAGACAATATGGAACTCTCAATGAGACAATGGAGTTCCTTTAGAAACTAGGGCTCCCTGAGATACTACCCACTAGAACTATCTTCTTCCCCACTAAATTTAGATACTGAAATAACCTAATAAAAAAGCAATGATTATAACTTGGAATTCAGAGATGAGAGATTTCTCATTTGTCTCAAGCATTCAGTCTCTCTTTATTTCATGTTCTCTTGTTACATATATAGATTCAATGGGAAAATTCTTTCAGCAAGTATGCCTATCGCTACTTTGATCATTAGCTGCCTAGGATACAGTAGACCCACATGCCTACGACCCCCCAGACTGTGCTACGTTGTCTTGTCAATCACTTTTCGACCCCCCTCGACCTTCTTCGACCCCTCTTTTAGACCATGTTCTCCGTAGCCTTGGATGTCCATTTCTGTCCTTGCGCTTTTACCAAGTAAGGTTCTAACTTTACGCTGATTTGGACCAAGATCTAGTGACTTGGCAGATCAAATCAGCATACCTTGCATTTATGGTTGTTGTCAGCACTTATGAGCATTAATGACAATCCATTAATTGCCCAACAACCCACATCAACCTGTCACATCTTATCTGAGTCAGCATAGGGGTGACTTCTGATATTTTTTACTATATCTTCCTTCTCATACCATGTGCCTTAGATGAACGCCACGTGCCCATTTCCGAAAGATCATCCGAAATTCTCTTCCTACGGCCAGATTTAGCATCAACCATAATTTTCCCCAACAGAACCCCCTTGTCTCCTTATGCGTCGTTTCGACCGAAGGAGACATGATTTAAGGGAAAATATCCTCTTCCGAACACGTGGATGATCTTTCCATGTCTTCTCTATGCCATGATAACCTATATTTGTCTTTTCTCCCTTCTTTTTCTAAACTTGAACGCCCGTATCCCTGGCTTGACGTGTGTAACGTTTCGCCATAATTGGAGTTAATCCTTTTTGAACGCTCCCTGTGCGGTTACCGCTTTTATTGAGCCATTGCTTTTGAATAGTGTCTATATCCCGCCTCTTTGTAATCATCGCATCCGTTTACGCGTCATTTCCCCCTAAAACGTCACATCTGCATCTAGTCTGACATTCACAACGCTCGAGAACTATCATGACTGCCAGACTGTGACCCACCTTGTCACACCCCAATTGTGATCCAACCAGAATGGTGTGAGTGAACCGTCATTGAACCAACGGTTCACACCAGGATCTCGAATAGGCCGTGTCCATTCATACAAACCATTACACATAACCAACAATCAGAATATAAATATACAGCGGAAGACTTTAAATAGAATGAACTGAGTATCTATTGATAACTTAAGTAAATATCCAATTATCCATATTCAAACATAAAATATAATATCTTTTACATCTCTTAATATCAAACAAAAATAACTGAAACAACTAAATAAAAATCCCATCAAAGGTACACGCAGAAAGGGCACTCGCATGAAGCGTCATGCTCGTCCTCCCCTGCTTGTACATCCAAAGCAGCTACACCTCCATATGCCGGAGCGTTCACGTAGTCGTCAACAGTATAACCTGCATCAACATCTAAAAACAATGTGTACACAAAGGGTGAGCTCACAACACAGCTCAGTAAGACAATAAGACAGTTTCACAATATTATGCATGAGAACAATCAATTTTATGCTGTGGTCTAGTTTTAAGTTTGCAATGTGCTATAGAAAGGTTTAGTGGCCCCCGCACCTCTATACACGAGTGTGTGGCACCTCATGGATCACACCCCCATTGGCCCACATGCACCCATCATGGAATAGAGATAGAGCTAAGATACCCACATACCTCCCCTGATACTCTACCCATACCAGCCCACCGAGCCCCCTATCGGCCGGGGCTCGCAAACTGGGCTCGCAACTAACAAATCCTATATGTCATCAATGTATGCTCTATCCCAGCACAGCCGTCTACGGCATAGAGATAGTGCTAAGGCATTCCCACACCTCCCCTGATACCCTATCCGCAACTAACACACTAGGATAGAAACATAACGCAGGTAGACCCTATCCCAACATAACTCCCTACGGCATAGAGATAGAGCTAAAGCATCGTGGACAAGCCAGCGTCGACTCGGAATCCACAGTACCACATAACAATGGTCGGGACAACATCAATATCGGAGACCACCGTACCACGATCTTCCCCTGATACCCCACTTGTACCAAGCATGTTAAGACATAATACTACAAAAGGTGCTAATGTGAAGAGCGATCCCAGGCCCATGCCCCACTCCACACACTAACGAAAACAATCACATGCCTAACAATCACATCCTATCAATGCATGAACAGTAATAATAACTGAAAGTAAAGGATGGCATGTGAATATGCACAAACATCACATCATAGATATTCAATGATTAACAACGATTTATTGTCCTTTAATTATTAGGTTTAGGGCAGATTCCCTCACCTGACGCTCGTTCGATCACTTTCTCCACGTCGCAAGATCCAAACGATAAGTCACAAAGTCCTACAAGATTATTTGGGTTTCATTAGAATATATTGTTTAGGGTTTCATGTTGGTCGGAAACCAACATGGTTACAAAATACCCTCACAGAGCTGACCGGTGGCAACATACCGGTCACAGCTCTGTGGGAAAGACTGGCGACCGGTAGGGTCAGCCGGTCCCCACAGACAACCTCCCGAGAGATAGCGGTCGCAACATACCGGTCGCACTATGTGCAACCGGTATAGTTGACCGGTATGTCTCCGAAGACCATACATGGGTTTTTCGACCGCCGACGATCATCCTCCATGGATTTTCGTGGGTTTCTCCTATCCATTCTAAGTCTAGGCTTTGAGTTAGAGTTATCCCCAACTCATTCAAGTCTTATTTCAATGAATATCATCTCGAAACTCAAATCTAAGGTTTGACGGCAACTTAGGGTTTATTGGCCAATTTAGGGTTTTAGATCAATACCTACTTTGCATGGTATTGATCCACCCACAAAACTAACATAGGGTAAGAAGAATGGTTAAAACACTTAGCGTTGACAGGCGTAATGAGAGCGTAGTCGAACGGTAATGGCGGCACCTCCTTCTTCTTCCGAGCTCCTTCTCCTTTCCAACCTCTTTCTCTTCTCTAGGGTTTGTGAGAGACAATGGAAAGGATTTGAGGAGGTTTAATGGTGTATTTATAGGCTAGAAATAGGGTTTAGTAACCCTACTAGGATTAGGAAACTTCTAGGATTCGAAATCAGGAAAGCGGGACCCGCAGAGACCAATTTCAGATTCCCGCACATAGCTGCGTAGGCCATACCCGGTCGACCGGTACCAAGACCGGTACCATCGACCGGTATACCTAAAATCAGGTATAATTGGTTTACTTCGTTCTGATTTTGTACCTGTTTGTTATCCGCTTGCCCCATCTAGCCCGGTGATGATTGGAAGACCTGTCATGACACAAAACCAAGGTTTAGACCGGGTTTTCAGAGTGCGGGTCTTACAACTCCACCACCCTTAAAAGAAATTTCGTCCCGAAATTTACATGTAGGTTCTACAACTCCCCCACCCTTTAAAAGAAATTTCGGCCTCGAAATTTGAACGTACCTTTGATCGCCAAAAGGTTAGGGTACTCCTTTCTCATCGCGCTCTCTTCTTCCCAAGTAATTTCCTCCACATTTTGGCTTCTCCAATGCACCTTCACATAGTGGATATCCTTGGTTCGAAGTTCCTGAACTTTTCGACTTGAGAGCATTACAGGCACCACTTCGAAAGTTAAGTTTTCAGTCAAGTCTGGAGGATCAGCGATCAAGATATGCGATGGATCTCTCGACATACTTCTTCGGAATGATACATGGAACACATTATGAACGCTAGACATAGATGGTGGTAGAGCCAATTGATATGCTACATTACCACGTCGATTCAATATCTCATATGGTCCCATATACCGGGGCATAGCTTCCCTTCTTACCAAACCGCTTCGGACCTCGCACCGGTGATACCTTCAAGAACACTTTGTCACCCACTTTACTCTCTCTTTGATCTGATCAATCACTCGGCAAGTTTCTTCAACAAACTCTGGTCCTCCAATTCTTCTTTCTCCCACCTCGTTCCATAATAGCGGTGTACGACACTTCTTCCCATAGAGTGCTTCATATGGGGCCATCTGAATTGTAGCCGGATAACTGTTGTTGTAAGTGAACTCGATAAGTGATAGCTTCTCATCCCAAGCTCCCTTGAAATCTATTGCACAAGCTCGGAGCATATCCTCCAAAATTTTTATAGTTCGCTCTGACTGTCCGTCCGTCTGAGGGTGAAAAGCTATACTGAACTTCAACTTGGTTCCCATAGCTTTCTGTGATCCTTCCCAGAACTTCAATGTAAAACGAGGATCTCTGTCAGATACTATACTCTCTGGAACGCCATGAAGTCTGACTATATTATCAACATATAACTTGGCCGTTCTCCATGGTATATTGAGGTCTGACCGCAATAAATCGAGCTGTCTTGGTGAGTCGATCTACTATAACCCAAACTGCATCCACTGACCTTGGTGTCAAAGGTAGGCCAGTGATGAAATCCATGGTGATACAATCCCACTTCTACGCAGGTTTCGGTAACGGCTGTAGTAAACCTGCGGGTCTTTGCCTTTTCGCTTTAACTTGTTGACAATTCAGACATTGGAACACGAAACGAGCTATATCTGCTTTCATACCCCTCCACCAATATAGTCTTCTTAGATCATGGTACATTTTGGTACTTCCTGGATGTACCGAATATGGAGTGTAATGAGCTTCTGTCATAACTCGGTCTCTGATATCGTAGTCTTCGCTCTCAGGTATACATAACCGTCCACGATACTTGAGTACCTTGTCTGAATCCAAGGTAAAGTCAGGATTGCACGTACCCTTCTTTAAGTCTTCCTGCATTGTCTTGAGATATGGATCCTGTAGGATTGCTACCTTGACTTCATCAACTAGATCCGGTGAGATCTTCAATGCGGCGAACATCATAGTGAACTTATGAATCAAGCCTTGCTCAACTGGATCTTCTGCAGTTTCAATTATATGCTCTTCGTCAACTTCGATTGGACTAGAGGCTGTGGCACACAATGCAGCATTTGTACTTGGTCCTGCCTCAGGTTTCGATGCCCACTTTCTGCTTAAGGTGTCAGCCACAACATTTGCTTTGCCCGGATGGTATTGGATGTCGCAATCATAATCTTCTAGCAATTCCAGCCATCTCCTCTGTCTCATATTCAGATCCTTCTGAGTGAAAAGATAAGTTAAGCTCTTGTGATCTGACTTGATCTGAAACTTCTCACCGTACAAGTAGTGTCTCCAAGTTTTGATTGCGTGAATAACCGCTGCTAGCTCCAAGTCATGCGTAGGATAGTTCTTCTCATGTTATTTTAATTGTCTTGATGCGTAAGCAATCACCTGTTCTCCTTGCATCAGAACACACCCAATACCCAACCCTGAAGCATCCGTATATAAAGTAAACGGTACGCTTGGTTCCGGGATGGTCAAGATAGGTGCAGACAAGTCTTGACTTCAAAGTCCGAAAGCACTTCTCGGACTCATCCGTCCATATGAATTTCTCTCCTCTTGGTCAATCCGGTGAGTGGAATAGCGATCCCGGAGTAATCTTCCACGAATCTTCTATAATAACCAGCCAACCCAAGGAAACTACGAATCTCCGCAACAGATTTTGGTGCTTCCCATCCTACTATAGCAGCTATCTTGCTTGGATCAACCTTGATACCGTCTTCAGATACAACATGGCCCAAGAAAGCCACTTCCTTCAGCCAAAACTCGCACTTTTTGAATTTTGCATAAAGCTTCACCTGTCTCAACCGTTGTAGGGCTGCCCTCAAATGCGTTGTATGAGTCTCCATGTCCTTAGAGTAAATCAATATGTCATCGATGAATACGATGACCGAAGTGTCCAACATATCATGAAACACTCGGTTCATCAGTTCCATAAACGAGCCGGAGCATTGGTCAACCCGAAAGACATAACTAGAAACTCATAATGCCCATACCTCGTCATGAAAGCAGTCTTCGAATATCTCCGGCCTTGATCTTCAATTGGTGATACCTGATCGGAGATCGATCTTTGAAAACCTTTGCACCACTGGCTGGTCAAACAAGTCATCGATCCTAGGTAAAGGATACCGATTCTTGATCGCCAACTTGTTCGGTTCACGGTAGTCAATACATAGCCGTACACTTCCATCCTTCTTCTTGACGAATAATCGGGTGCTCCTCAAGGCGATATACTAGGTCGTATGAAGCCCTTATCCAACAATTCTTGTAATTGGGTCTTCAACTCCTTTAACTCGGTCGGGGCCATCCTGTATGGTGCTTTAGATACCGGCGCCGAACCTGGCATAAGGTCTATCACAAATTCTTCTCGTACCACCTCTAGATCTTCCATCTTTGGCACCTCGGAAGTGATGTCGACTACGGATACCGGATAACCCCTCCCCCTTCTCTAAGCATCTCTTAGCTTTTAGGGCGGAGAGGATCAGCTTCCGCTTCTGGATAGCTTGATCCCAAAAAACTATACTCCCTTCCCCTTTGTCGTAAGCACAAGCTTCCTTTCACCACATAAAAGGACGACCAATGATGGCCTAGCCAATCCATTCCCGGGATGACATCAAAGTCTCGCCATCTCAAGTAGTACTAGGCTTGCTTCTAAGTCTCGGCCCTCAATACATACAGTACATGGTCCATAATATTCGGTCAAAGCCACTTCACTCCTAGTGGAGAGCGAACTATCAAGCTTGGGTTCAAATGCTTGATTGGTAACTCCATTCGCTTCCCAAAAGAAATAGAAACAAAGGAGTGCGTGGCCCCGAGTCAAATAATACTCGGCGGGTATACCAGCTACATTTACAATTCCCGGAATTTATTGCCCCTTAATTCTACATGCTCATGCAAACCCGAAAGAATAAACCAAATAGTAAGGGATAGAGTCGTACCCGTTACCACATCGGGTGATGCGGCTGCCTCTTCGATGGTGACCACATACACTTTTCCTTCTTGGGGAGCTTGCTCTTAGGTAGAGTGCAGTTCCTTGCGACATGTCCCAAATTCTGACTTATAACATTTGATATTTGGGTTGTGTCCAGCGAACCGTGGCATGTGGTGCCGGGTTATTTCTCGCAGTCTTTGTAGCGGTGCCGCGGCCCCTGTATGGGTGGAATGGTCTAGTATTACCGCCACCCGAGCTCTCACTAGCGGATCTCTTCACTCCCCGTTCCGAGCGAAGAAGCTCTCCCCCGACCGGACTCTATCACCCTCGCAACCCGCACGCCTGTTGTAGATCTTCTTGTCCAAGCCCAAGATATGCCTCGATGCTTCCACGTAGTCCCATAGTGAACCTACGTGTCTTGGTCTCTTCTTCTTGCATACGTGCCTGTGCGAAGAAGAATAGCTCTTCGTACCTCTGTTGATAAGCATCTACGGTCGACTGAGACTGCTGTAGATTGAGAAACTCTTTCTCCATTTGATCTTTGAAACTCTTTGGAAAATACTTGTCGAAGAAAGCAGCTTTAACACTTCCCAATCAACCAGTGTATACTTGGTTTCCAGATATGTCCGTGTAGAATTCCACCAAGCATTCGCATCTTCTTTCAGCATGTGAGTGGCAAATAGAACCTTTTCCTCTTCCGTACAAGTCATCAATCGGAAGTTCTTTTCCATCTCTGCCACCCACTGTGTGCTGGCCACAATGGCTTCCCTGTTCTAACCTATGAACGATGAAGGTTTCAACTTCAAGAATCTGTCCACTGACCTGCTCAGATCATGCTGTCCCTGAGTGTTCATTCCGTACCATGGTGGTGGATACGGATAGGCACCCGGGTACGCAGAAGGCGATGGAAACTGATGCGGTGGTGGTACATTCTGTGCTTGGTCCATCGGCCTTGGGCTACTCTGCATCGGTTGTGTAGTACCAGCGCCAGCTCCACAGCCTACACCAGCAGCACCCCCATCTACCTCTACCGTTGGACCATCTCAGCCTCCCTCCGACACCATGATGAGTATGATGATGGAGATCAGGGACACTCAGCGCGAGATGAGCCGCGACTTGGCGCAGTTGGCTCGTAGTCTCAGAGTCACGCAGGATCAGGTGCACTGGCTCAGGGTTGCTTACGAGCGAGACTATGATATAGCAGACCCTATTCCTCCTAGGCCCCCTACCCCATGATTTTTCTTTCACTTACTCATGACTGTTTTACATATAACAGGGTAACTGTCCGGTTTGTGGACCGTACCCTATAGCACTATATCATTTGCTACAATTTTCTTGTTTAATGAAAATTTCAAGGTTTTTCCTAACTAGTGTACGTGCACATGTTAAGTTTCATATTTAACATAGTATATTATTCTCTTTCTTAGTCCGTCTCAGGTATCAAACAATGCTTAGGGTGCGTTTGTATTAAGATTTTTAATTTTCTCCTAACTCAGTTCATCAACTCAGTTAAGTGCAACATGGTTTGTTGGAACAGAGCCCGAGAGCTCTGATACCAAGTTGTCACACCCCAATTCTGATCCAACCAGAATGGTGTGAGTGAACCATCATTGAACCAACGGTTTACACCAGGATCTCGAATAGGCCGTGTCCATTCATACAAATCATTACACATAACCAACAATCAGAATATAAATATACAGCGAAAGACTTTAAATAGAATGAACTGAGTATCTATTGATTACTTAAGTAAATATCCAATTATCCAAATTCAAACATAAAATATAATATCTTTTACATCTCTTAATATCAAACAAAAATAACTGAAACAACTAAATAAAAATCCCATCAAAGGTACACGCAGAAAGGGCACTCGCATGAAGCGTCATGCTCGTCCTCCCCTGCTTGTACATCCAATGCAGCTACACCTCCATACGCCGGAGCATTCACGTAGTCGTCAACAGTATAACCTGCATCAACATCTAAAAACAATGTGTACACAAAGGGTGAGCTCACAACACAGTTCAGTAAGACAATAAGACAGTTTCACAATATTATGCATGAGAACAATCAATTTTATGTTGTGGTCTGGTTTTAAGTTTTCAATGTGCTATAGAAAGGCTTAGTGGCCCCCGCACCTCTATACACGAGTGTGTGGCACCTCATGGATCACACCCCCATTGGCCCACATGCACCCATCATGGAATAGAGATAGAGCTAAGATACCCACGTACCTCCCCTGATACTCTACCCATACCAGTACCTAAGCCCCTACTGGCCAGGGCTCGCAAACTGGGCTAGCAACTAACCAATCCTATATGTCATCAATGTATGCTCTATCCCAGTACAGCCGTCTACGGCATAGAGATAGAGCTAAGGCATTCCCACACCTCCCCTGATACCCTATCCGCAACTAACACACTAGGATAGAAACATAACGCAGGTAGACCCTATCCCAACATAACTCTCTACGGCATAGAGATAGAGCTAAAGCATCGTGGACAAGCCAGCGTCGACTCAGAATCCACAGTACCACATAACAATGGTCGGGACAACATCAATATCGGAGACCATCGTACCACGACCTTCCCCTGATACCCCACCCGTACCAAGCATGTTAAGACAGAATACTACAAAAGGTGCTAATGTGAAGAGCGATCCCAGGCCCATGCCCCACTCCACACACTAACGAAAACAATCACATGCCTAACAATCACATCCTATCAATGCATGAACAGTAATAATAACTGAAAGTAAAGGATGGCATGTGAATATGCACAAACATCACATCATAGATATTCAATGATTAACAACGATTTACTGTCCATTAATTATTAGGTTTAGGTCAGATTCCCTCACCTGACGCTCGTTCGATCACTTGCACCACGTCGCAAGATCCAAACGATAAGTCACAAAGTCCTACAAGATTATTTGGGTTTCATTAGAATATATTGTTTAGGGTTTCATGTTGGTCGGAAACCAACATGGTTACAAAATACCCTCACAGAGCTGACCGGTGGCAACATACCGGTGGCAGCTCTGTGGGAAAGATTGGCGACCGGTATGGTCAGCCGGTCCCCACAGACAACCTCCCGAGAGATAGCGGTCGCAACATACCGGTCGCACTATGTGCAACCGGTATAGTCGACCGGTATGTCTCCGGAAGACCATACATGGGTTTTTCGACTGCCGACGATCATCCTCCATGGATTTTCAGGGTTTCTCCTATCCATTATAAGTCTAGGCTTTGAGTTAGAGTTATCCCCAACTCATTCAAGTCTTATTTCGATGAATATCATCTTGAAACTCAAATCTAAGGTTTGACGGCAACTTAGGGTTTATTGGCCAATTTAGGGTTTTAGATCAATACCTACTTTGCATGGTATTGATCCACCCACACAACTAACATAGGGTAAGAAGAATGGTTAAAACACTTACCGTTGACAGGCGTAATGAGAGTGTCGTCGAACGGTAATGGTGGCACCTCCTTCTTCTTCCTAGCTCCTTCTCCTTTCCAACCTCTTTCTCTCTAGGGTTTGTGAGAGACAATGGAAAGGATTTGAGGAGGTTTAAGGGTGTATTTATAGGCTAGAAATAGGGTTTAGTAACCCTACTAGGATTATGAAACTTATAGGATTCGAAATCAGGAAAGCGGGACCCGCAGAGACCAATTTTCCAATTCTCGCACATAGCTGCGCAGGCCATACCGATCGACCGGTACCAAGACCGGTACCATCGATCGGTATACCTAAAATCTGGTATAATTGGTCGACTTCGGTCCGATTTTGTACCTGTTTGTTATCCGCTTGCCCCGTCTGGCTCGGTGATGATCGGAAGACCTGTCATGACACAAAACCAAGGTTTAGACCGGGTTTTCAGAGTGCGGGTCTTACACACCTGTCAGCAAACCTATAAAAATCCCGTCATTCTCATCTTCTTCCTCATGCACCTACTGCTTTTGGAATTTTCACGAAGGCCTTCTCTTCTGTAGTTTTCTGGTTCAGCCTACCCAACTCTGTCAACGACATCTTCTCTCTTCAGAGGTTTCCAGTGATCCGATCATCAACCGAGTAAGTTTCGCTCTTCTTTTCCTCTATTTTACTTCTCTGCTAACCTATCATGGCTCGCGACAAAGCCATTGTCAGTCATGCTTCTGAGCCTACCCTGCGTCGATTGCACCCCCCGCAACCCACTCAGGGTGGGGAGAGCTCTAGTGGTAACCTTGGAAGCTCTTCCCTAGATATCTCCGGTGAGGCTGGTCCTTACTGTGTGGCTTCCACGGTGAAGTCCATAATGACTGTGCCAAAACTTCAAGATCTTAGGGTTTCTTTTCTCGTCCCTGACTCTGTTGATCTAATTGCTCCGGTTCCGGAGGACCGAGCATGTCACCCTTATTCTCATAGGATGGTGGTGTACCTCAACATGTTTCTGTCCGATTTTCGTTTCCCTTGCCACCCATTGATATTTGAGATTCTGGGCTACTATGGCCTGACCCCTACTCAGCTTCCTTGACCAATACTCCACTGACTTCACATGATGAGACCGCCAGATAAAGTAGTAATGTATCTCCCGTCTCAGGCTTAACCAGCAAAGGGGGTGAAGAAAGGTACCGTTTGAGGCCACGGAACGCCTCCTCACATTCGATCATCCATTCAAAAGGCTTGGATCCCTTGAGAGTCTTGAAAAATGGGAGACATCTATCAGCAGACCTGGACAAAAATTGCCCCAGGGCCGTGATTCGTCCCGTGAGCACTTGGACCTGCTTGGGTGTAGTTGGAGACTTTATACTTTGGATTGCCTCTTTATGGGGTTGGCCTCGATCCCCCTCTGGGAGACCATGAAACCCAAAAATTTATCGGACTGCACCCCAAAAGCACATTTTACAGGGTTGAAACGCATAGGGTTTCTCCGCACTACATCTAAAACTTCCTTGAGGTCTGCCAGGTGATCTGCCGCTCTAGTTGTCTTGACTAGGAAGTCATCCACATACACTTCCATGGTTCGACCAATCTGCTTTTGAAGACCTTATTAACAAGCCTCTGGTACGTCGCCCCTGTATTTTTCAGCCCAAAGGGCATTACAGTATAGCAGTAAGTGCCCTTGCTGGTGATGAAGGCTGTGTTCTCCTCGTCTTCTTTGGCCATCTTTATTTGATTATATCTCGAATAAGCATCCAGAAAGGATAGCAGCTCATGCCCTTAGGTGGCATCAATGAGCTGATCTATCCGAGGCAAGGGGTAAGAATCTCTTGGGCGTGCTTTATTAAGATCAGTGAAATCAGTACATACTCGCCAGCGATCACCAGACTTAGGCACCAGTACAACATTGGCCAGCCAGTCTGGATAATACACTTCTCGGATAAATCCGGCCTTCAGTAATTTTTCAACCTCCTGATCTATAATTGCCTATTTTTCTACTGATGCGGCTCTCTTCTTTTGGCGAATAGGACGTTAGTGCGGATCTATTTGGAGGTGATGTTCCATGGTCGAACGCGGAATCCCCGGCATATCTTCTGGAGTCCAGGCAAAAACGTTTGAATTCGCCTTCAAGAATTTTATGAGCTCTTGTCTTTGTTCTTCTGGAAGAGCTGATCCCACTAAGAATGTCTTCTCCGGATGGTCGTCGTTGAAGGGTACTGGGATGAGATCTTCGACTGGAGTGGTCCGCTCCGTTGGAAATTCGCCATGATACTCATCCAGCTGGATCACTTGAACCGGTTGATCTTCATCGAGGGCAGCCAGGGAGGCAGCGTGGCACCTTTTCGAGACAGATTGGTCAGCCTTGCAACATTCAACTCCCCATTCAGTTGGGAACTTCATAAGTAAATAGTAGGTGGACAAGAAGGCTCGTAACTTATTAAGACTCATCCTTTCGAGTATACCATTGTGGCTCGATCGGGTATCCGCCACCATGTACTTCATACTAATACTAACCCGCGCTGGATAGGTTCCCAGGCAAGTATCGATCTGAATGGCTCCCTTTACCCGTACTCCTTCATTGTTAAACCCCAAAGAGAATATCTAATGGGTCTCAGCTGCTCATCCTTGTCGCCCAACCTCCGATACGTGTCGTAGTAAAGGGTATCACAGGCACTACCCGTATCGACCAATATGTGACTTACCTCCCATTCTTCTCCGATGACCATCTTGATAACAAGGGGATCTTCATGAGGGGTAACAATATCGATGAGATCGTCGTCACCAAAGTAGATGTATTCGTCATACCTGACTTTCTTGGAAGATGATCCCTCCATGCTTTCTTCCCCTCTTTGAACTTGCTTTCCTTTTGCAGCTTCATCTTCCTCGGGCTCTATCACAATTGGGAGGACTTCACACCGCATGTGCTCGGGCCAGACAGTCACCATCATGCATTCAGGCTGGCTAAGTGTAACGTATTCATCATCACTCAACCCCAGATCTTGTTCTGGGCCCGCCTTTCCCAACAACTTCCGCGGGGGACTCCTCTCTCGAACAGTTCGAACCCCCCGAGCGGGGCAATCCTTTATCTTGCCACTATGATACTCCATGCATAGATCGATCTGGCCCATGAATCCCCTTGGGGGTGATCTTGGGGGTGGTAGAGGTCTATGCTCGACCCTCTCCCTTCTTTCTTCAGGAGCTCTTGCAGGGGGAGGCGGAGGAAGCACCATTGCGGGGGTAGGCAGAGTTGGGCCTGACCTTGGTCCTACAAACTCCGTCCATCTTCCGTGCTGGATGAGATCTTCGACCAGGCTTTTCGAATGCCTGCATGAGTTGGTATCATGGCCATGATCTTGGTGATGCGCACAGTACCACCGTCTATTGCGCTCCTTAGGCCGAGCCATCATCTTAGGCAGAGGGACTAATAAGGCATCGCCCCTTTTGATGTTCAATATTTCTGCCATGGTCCGATTAAGAGGTGCGTATTCATGTGTGCTGGGCAATCATGGTACAACTCCTTGGTCACCTTGTTTTTTTTGCTTGTTTCTCCTTCTTTAGGAGCCTTCTCTAAAGCTTCGTTCTTCCTTCTTTCAGCAACTGCATGACCAAAACTCACTTGCCCTGATAACTGTGAAACCTACATGCAAATTTCAAGACGAAATTTCTTTCAAGGGTGGGGGAGTTGTAAGACCCGCACTCCATAAACCCGGTGTAAACCTTGATTTCATGTCATAGCAGGTCTTTCGATCATCACCGGGCCAGACGGGATGAGCGGATGACAATCAGGTACGAAATCGGACCAAAGACGGACAACTAAGTATGATTTTATGTTGACCGGTTGATGGTACCGGTCTACATACCGGTCGACCGGTCAACTCTGCGCAGTTGACTACGGAGATCCGGAATTGGATCTCTGCGGGTCCCACTTTCCTAAACCCTAATACCTGGACCTTCCTAATCCTAATAGGGTTACTAAACCCTAATCCTAGCCTATATAAACACCTCTAACCCTCCTCAAATCCTTTCCATTACTTCTCACAAACCCTAGTAAGGGGAAGGAGGTTGGAGAAGGAGAAGAAGCTAGGAAGAAGAAGGAAGTGCCGCCCTTGCCGTTCGACGACGCTCACTTTACGCCAGTCAACGGTAAGTGTTTGAATCATTCTTCTTACTCTATGACTCTAGGATAGTTGTATGGGTGGATCAATACCATGCAAAGCAGGTATTGATCTAAAACCCTAATTGGCCATTAAACCCTAATTTCTGTCAAACCCTAGATTCGAGTTCTAGGATGATATTCATCGAAACTAGACTTGAATGAGTTGGAGATATCTCTAACTCAAAGCTCAGACTTAGAATGGATAGGAGAAACCCTGGAAACCATGGAGAATGATCGACGACAGTCGAAAAACCCAAAGTATGGTCTTCCAGAGACATACCGGTCGACCATACCGGTCGCCAGTTTTTTCACAGAGCTGCGATCGGTATGTTGCGACCGGTCAGCTCTGAAAGGCTGGTTTTGGACTTTGTTGGTTTTTCGACCAACGTGAAACCCTAAGAAACTATTCTAATGAAACCCTAATAAAATTATAGGACTTTGTGATATTCCGTTTGGATCTTGTATCATGGAGCAAGCAATCAAACGAGCATCAGGTAAGGGAATCTGACCTAAACCCTAATAATTAACGGACAGTAAATCTTTGTTAATGACCCTAAATATATGATGTGATGTTTGTGCATATTCACATGCCATCTGTTATTTTCAGTTATTATTATTGTTCATGCATATTCCATATGATAGGATGTGATTGTTAGGCATGTGGTTGTTTTCGTTGGAGTATAGAATGGGAAGGGCATGGGGCCTGGGATCATTCCTCACTCTGGCACCTTTTGTAGTATTCTATTTTAACATGCTTGGTACGGGTGGGGTATCAGGGGAAGGTCGTGGCACGGTGGTCTCCGATGTTGATGTTGACCAAGCCATGATGATGTAGCACTGTGGTCTCCGATGTTGATGCTGGCCTGGCCACGATGCTTTAGCTCTATCTCTATGCTGTAGGGAGTTATGTTGGGATAGGGTCTACCTGCGTATTGTTCTATTCTTGTATGCTTGTTGCGGGTAGGGTATCAGGCGGAGGTGAGGCATTGTGGTCTCCAGCCCGGCCTGCACGCTCTAGCTCTATCTCTATGCTGTAGACGGCTGTACTGGGATAGAGCCTACATTGATGACATATAGGATTGGTTAGTTGCGAGCCCAATTTGCAAGCCTTGGCCAGTAGGGGCTTAGGTATTGGTATGGGTGGAGTATCAGGGGAGGTGCGGGTATGTTACACCCCAATTCCGCACTGTTCAGAATGGTGTGATGAACCGCTAAATAACCAACGGTTCAACCAGGATCTCTAATAGGCTATCCCCATGTTATCCAAACTTACACGCATCCACAATCATAATCAGAGTAAATACACAATAGCGGAAATCTTATAAATAAATGAACTGAGAACTAAGATGATATCAGTAATTTAATAGCAAATTATTCTGTATTCAACTGAGACATAAATATTAAAATACCAAATACATGTCTTAATAAATCCAATGAAAGAAACCTATAAAAATATCTAATCAAATACACACGAGTTGCACTCGCAAGAGGAGTCGTGTGTATCATCTTCAGCTCTAACGTCCATTGCTGCTATATTCCCGTACGCAGACACGTTCATATAATCTTCAACTGTGTAACTTGCATCATCAACTAAAAATATTCGACGTCGAGGGGTGAGCACACAACACGGCTCAGTGAGTAGCCAAAACAATGCAACATTACATATGCATGCAAAAATCAATTTATATCTTTGGTCTGGTATATAAGTTTGCAGTATGCTATAAAAAGGTTGGGGTAGCCAAAGGTCGCGTTTATTGACTCTGCCTCTATACATGAGTGTGTGACGTTACCCGAAGATCACGTTTATCGTCAACTCACATGCACCCAATCATGAACAATATATAACAAAGGTTACGTTTATTGCTATATAGTGCCATACCAACACGTAAGCCCTTATTGGCGAGGGCTGCAAACTGGGCTCGCAACTAACCAATCCTAATGCCAAACAGTGTATCCAAGGCCTCACCCCAGCATCCCTTAGAATGTCCATAGAGATAGAGCTAAGGCCCCCCGGTAGAGTTAGAGACTGCAAGGACCGAGACCACCTCCCCTACTCTACGACATAATAGTTCTGCTAAAGTAATGGCGATACGACGATGCCAATGCACAAGACTTGAGTTAGAGATAGAGCTAAAGTGCTGAGACCCGCCAAAGGTTAACGTTTATTGACGTTCTCATCACACCTCCCCTGATACTCGCTCGCATCAAGTACATCAACCACACACATACAAGCACATGCATATTCTTATCATCATCATCATCATCATGTTATAAACAATAAAATAAATATGCATGAACAAGTAATAGAAATATTGGATGGCATGCTGTATGCACATTACAAACATATTCGCATAGAATCAAACATAGCATAGGACTCAAGAAATAGAAAATAGTTTATTATTAACCAATTTAGTTTGGGGTTAAGGTTCCTCACCTTAGCTTGCTAAAAGATACTTTTCCAAGCTTTAAAATCACCTTTATACTGTTATTATATTGCTAGAAGACCTAACAAAGTCAATAGAATTTAATTAGAATTAATTTGGAATTTAAAAACCATTCGAACCATGGATGGATGGTTTGGGTTTCTCCGAGATCGCTCTCTCTTCAATAATTATTCTAAGGTCTGTAGAAACTCATGGAATTAGTATCCATACCTGAGAAGATTACTTTTCCTCTGAAATTCTCTTCCTTTTTGCTAGGTTCTCTTCCTTGCCTCTCTTCTTCCTCTTTTCCTTCTCCTCTCTTTCTCTCAATTCAATTAGGGTTGTGAAAGGAGTGAAAGTGGCTTAGGGACGTCCTTTAAATAGGCTATAAACATCCTAAAATAAGCCTCTTTGAGATTAGGAAGGAATCCAATCGAAAATCTCGAAGTTTCCTATTTTCTATTTTCGGCAGGATCCGAGGGTCGATGATCCCGTCGACCCTAGGGTCTTAAGCTGTCCGACCCTCCCTTCAAAACTGAGGGTCTGACTTTCTGTTTTGGGAGGTCCGACCCTGCTTAGCTGGGTGTGCGACCCTCCCTTAAAATAAAGTATTTTTGGGTCGATTTGATACCTGGGATCTCGATCTCCTTCATGCCCTTGGTCCATTTGACTCGACCATGATGGGTAAACCTGGTTCAAGGTGGTAAGACTGGGTTAGATTGACACGGGTCTTACAGGGTATACCTTAGCTCTATCTCTATTCCATGATGGGTGCATGTGGGTCGGTGGTGGTGTGATCTACTGTGCGATGCCACACACTCGTGTATAGAGGTGAGGCGGCCTCCGAACCTTTCTATAGCACATTGCAAACATAAACCAGACCACAGCATAAAATGATTGTTACTCATGCATAATATTGTGAAACTGTCTGATTGTCTTACTGAGCTAAGTTGTGAGTTCACCCTTTGTGTACACATTATTTTTAGATGTTGATGCAGGTTACACGGTGGACGACTATATGAACGCTCCGGCGTATGGTGGTGTTGCTGCTTTGGATGTACAGGCAGGAGAGGACGAGCATGACACTTCATGCGAATGCCCTTTCTGCGTGTACCTTTAATTGACTTCTATTTATTTTCAGTTATTTTCAGTTGGATTAAGTGGATGTAAGGATATTATATTTTATGTTTGGAAATTTGGATAATTGATTATGTTATTTAAATTTATCAATAGATACTCAGTTCATTTATTTAAAGACTTCCGCTGTATTATTTATATTCTGATTGTGGTTATGTGCAATGGTTTGTATGAGTGGACACGGTCTTATAGAGATCCTGGTGTGAACTGTTGGTTCCATGACGGTTCACTCACACTTCTGGTTCAGCCGGAATTGGGGTGTGACAATAACTCCACCACAGCTTCTGCACCTGATGCATACCAATCGCATCGACTGAAGATCTCAGCATGAGTTCTGGGACGCTTTTTGTTGAGAGAAAACACCAACTGTGGATCCCAGCAGGCTTTAGATAGGGTCGATACGACCACATCTGGCCGTAGGTCTTTTACTTCTCCCACTACTCCTAAGAAACGGGTGATGAAATGTCGAAGTGGCTCCCCCTCACCTTGCTTAATCGCCATCAGATGGGACAAATTTTTCTTCTGAACATGACTCCCTTGAAAATGGGAGAGGAATAAGCTGCTGAGCTCCTTGAAAGTCCCCACTGATCGAGGAGGGAGGTTGTTGAACCACGTCCTTCCTGCTTCCAGTAGTTTTGAGGGGAAAACTCTACAACACAGAGCATCGTGGTGGCCATAGATAACCATTCCCACCTTGAAATTGTCCAAGTGTCTCTCTGGATCTGTGTTGCCATCATACCATCCAACATTTGGGAGGGCAAAGTTGGAAGGTAGGGGATGATTCATAACCTCATCCGTCAAGACTATCTCAGTGGCATACTCCTGAAGGGCTGCTGAATCGACCCCTTTCTCTACGTGTTGCACCCGGTTCATCAGTGCTTTACAAGACGTTCTAGCCTTGCTGTATTTTCATCACCTGCTAGAGAACTACCTGCCGGAGGAACAGCTGCAACAGGTATAGCAGTTGGAGGCACAACAATAGATGGCACTGCCGCCACTCTTTCTGCTGGTGCAGCGTCGAACCTGGCCTGAACTTCTTCGCGGATTTGCCTAGCTTCTTCGACCCTGGCTTGGGTTTCTTCTCGGATTCTTCTAGCTTCTTCGTCCCTTCCTAGGGTTTCCTTGCGAGCTTGTCGAGTAGCAACGACCATGGCCTGGGCATCTTCTCTGGCACGCCTGGCTTTATCAACCCTTCTTTGCGCCTCCCTTGCCACACATCTGACTCGGTGTACATCCCGGCTCTGGCCCACCTATCACCATGCCTCGACCCCATCCTTCGTGAGATAGACGACCAGCGAGAGACCCCCAAGGACTCTTGGCTACTTGCAATGATTTCAGTAGGGTCGACTTCTGGACGTATTGAGGTTGTGGGTCTTCCCACCGACCACTTCGACCCCGGCTATGGTACGAATCTACTGAGGGGCTATCCATCCTTAGGCTAGGAGGGACAGCATGCGGCACAGAGCGTCTAGATTGCCGTGATCTCTATGGAACCTCTGGGACATCAACTGGTGGTGCTGAAGCTGCTGGTACTCCTGGGGGATGTTGTTGTGACAATTCTGTCAAAGCGGCCAACTGCTGGGCCAATCTGTCAAATTGCTCCCTGGAAATGTATTGTGATGGGTCTGGATTGGGACTACCTGCTCCTTCATTGGCTTACTCTTCCGAAAATACATCTTAAGGATCTTGACCCATTGGGATATCTACCAGCTCCCTAGCCATATTAGCTTCTGCACGTTGGGATTGAGTTTTTCGTAGGTTATAGGAACTTTCAGCTCTTCCTACTGGCGCCATCTGTAAGAATATGGTATTGTTAAGAAAACTAGCAGAGTAGCTTTGAGGAAAATGGGATTGGGGAAAATGAAGAAAGTTGGGAAGGTTTTTCTCTCTTTCTCCTCCTCCTTCTTTTTTTGATTCAATGGAAAAGAAAATACTTCACTAAACATAGTATGTCAGGGCCCCACAGTGGGCGCCAAACTGTTGTTGCTGGAATCCGAAAGTAGAATTACCAAGACAGACAATATGAAACTCTCAATGAGACAATGGAGTTCCTTTAGAAACTAGGGTTCCCTGAGATACTGCCCACTAGAACTATCTTCTTCCCCACTGAATTTAGATACTGAAAGAAACTAATAAAAAAGCAATGATTATAACTTGGAATTCAGAGATGAGAGATTTCTCCTTTGCCTCAAGCATTCAGTCTCTCTTTATTTCATGTTCTCTTGTTACATATATAGATTCAGTGGGAAAATTCTTTCAGCAAGCTTTCCCATGCCTATCGCTACTTTGATCATTAGGTGCCTAGGATACAGTAGGCCCGCATGCCTACGACCCCCCAGACTATGCTACGGTGTCTTGTCAATCACTTTTCGACCCCCCTCGACCTTCTTCGACCCCTCTTTTAGGCCATGTTCTCCATAGCCCTGGATGTCCATTTCTATCATTGCGCTTTTACCAAGTAAGGTTCTAACTTTACGCTGATTTGGACCAAGATCTTGTGACTTGGCGGATCAAATCAGCATGCCTTGCATTTATGGTTGTTGTCAGCATTTATGAGCATTAATGACAATCCATTGCCCAACAACCCACATCAACCTGTCACATCTTAACTGAGTCAGCATAGGGGGTCGAACATAGGTGCCTTCTGATATTTTTTACTATATCTTCCTTCTCATACCATGTGCCTTAGATGAACGCCATGTGCCCATTTTTGAAAGATCATCCAAAATTCTCTTCCTACGGCCAGATTTAGCATCAAGCATAATTTTCCCCAACACACCCCTCAGCAAAAACTTGAGGTTCATCAATGGTTAGAATAGTTCTTCAAGCTAAACTTTCTAGACCTACCTTTTGAATACTCACTTGAGGCTGAAGAAATCATCAACTACCGTCAATTGGAGCGAAGATATCTCAATCTCGATACCGATGACTCTTACATGTCCTCTCCTGTTAGCGGACCCAGCCCCGACGGTACTTGTTGACATAAGGGAAGTCTCGAGATCATGATCAACTGCACACGTTAGTATAAAGCCCGGTTATAAGGCCACGTGCTACAAATCCAGCATATGATATCTTTGAAGACTTGATTTTTTTATATTGAGTTACTGTAGCAGTAAATACTGTTCATGTTACTATAGCAGTAATTAGTGCCACCGACAAATACTATTCAAAATGTAACTATTAACCCAATAATTAACTCATGCATTTTCTATAAATAGGCATATACCCTCTAATTTAAGGGCATGCCTTACCTTCCCTCTTTCTCTCTTGTATGGTCTCTCTCCCTTTCTCCCACCTACCTCTTTTTCTCATCTACTTTCTTTTAGTTCTTTCTTTGAGTTCTCTCTTTGAGTTCTCTCTTTGAGTACTCTTTTGTAAAGTTAGTTCTCTTTTTGTTTGTCTTTTTCCTATCATGCATGGCGATTTCATCTTAGGAAATAATTTCACACGTTTATACCTACAATGGAATGGCATAAACATAATATTATCTTTACCACTAATAAATAGGTAAAAGTACCGATTTTACCACATCATGTTAACAAATGTGAGACCGAGTTTACACTTGTCCCTCATCAAATCCTAACCCTTGATGAGACACATTGGATGTTTCCTAAATTAAAAGAAAATTTTAGTAAAAATCCCTACAATTATGGGATCGATCTCCCCGATATTGCACATTACAACTTAATGATCAAACCAAGGTCATTAGTGTTAATCCACTCATATATACACTTCAAGATATCCAAGAATTTGATAACCAACTCAAAGAATTATTAGATAAAGGACTTATTGAACCCACATCGAGCCCTTATTCCTGCCCAGCATTTCTCGTATGAAATCATACTGAGATAAAACGCGAAAAGGCTAAAATGGTCATTAATTATAAGAGTCTAAATAAGTATCTTATCTTTGATGGCTATTTTATCCCATGAAAAGACGTCTTGATTAATAAAATTAGAGACGCTAGTATTTACAGTAAATTCGACTGTAAATCTGTATTTTGGCAAGTAAAATTAACAGATGAGTCAAAACCATTGACCGCCTTTAGTACCCCTTATTATAAATACTACAAATGCATAGTTATGCCCTTTGGCTTATATAATGCACCATAAGTTTTTCAAAGATGGATGGTATAAGACCCGTACTCCGTAAACTCGATCTAAACCTTGGTTTTTGGGTCGTAGCAGGTTTTCCGATCATCACCGGGCCAGACGGGACAAGCGGATGACAAACAGGTATGAAATCGGACCAAAGATGACCAAATAGTCATCATTTTATGTTGACCGGTCGATGGTACCGGTCGACCGGTATGGCCTGCGCAGCTAAGTGCGGGGATCTGGAAATTGGTCTCTACGGGTCCCATTTTCCTGATTTCGAATCCTAGAAGTTTCCTAATCCTAGTAGGGTTACTAAACCCTATTTTTAGCCTATAAATACACCCTTAAGCCTCCTCAAATCCTTTCCATTGTCTCTCGTAAACCCTAGAGAAGAGAAAGATGTTGGAAAGGAGAAGGAGCTAGGAAGAAGAAGAAGGTGTCGCCATTACCGTTCGACGAAGCTCACGCTACGCTAGTCAACGGTAAGTGTTTTAACTATTCTTCTTATCCTATGTTAGTTGTGTGGGTGGATCAATACCATACAAGTAGGTATTGATCTAAAACCCTAGCTGGACCTTAAAGCCCTAAGTTTCTGTCAAACCCTAGATTCGAGTTTCGAGATGATATTCTTTGAAATGAGACTTGAATGAGTTGGGGATAACTCTAACTCCAAGTTTAGACTTAGAATGGATAGGAGAAACCTTGGAAATCCATAGAGGATGATCGACGGCAGTCGAAAACCCATGTATGGTCTTCCGAAGACATACCGGTCGACTATACCGGTTGCACATGGTGCGACCGGTATGTTGCCACCGGTATCCCTCGGGAGGCTGGTCTGTGGGGACCGACTGACCATACCGGTCGCCAGTCTTCCCCACAGAGCTGCGACCGATACATGCCACCGGTCAGCTCTGTGAGGGTGTTTTGTAACCGTGTTGGTTTTCGACCAACATGAAACCCTAAGCAATATATTCTAATGAGACCCTAATAATATTGTAGGACTTTGTGACATATCGTTTGGATCTTGCGACGTGGAGCAAGTTATCGAACGAGCGTCAGGTAAGGGAATCTGACCTAAACCTAATAATTAATGGACAGTAAATCATTGTTAACCACCTGATTAGATCAGATGTGATGTTTGTGCATATTCACATGCCATCTTTTAATTTCAGTTATTATTACTGTTCATGCATTGTTAGGATGTGATTTTTAAGCATGTGATTGTTTTCGTTAGTGTGTGGAGTGGGGCATGGGCCTGGGATCGCTCCTCACACTAGCACCTTTTGTAGTATTCTGTCTTAACATGCTTGGTACGGGTGGGGCATCAGGGGAAGGTCGTGGTACGGTGGTCTCCGATGTTGATGCTGGCCTGACCATGGTTATGTGGCATTGTGGTCTCCGAGTCGATGCTGGCTTGTCCACGATGCTTTAGCTCTATCTCTATGCCGTAGGGAGTTATGTTGGGATGGGGTCTACCTGCGTATTGTTTCTATCCTAGTGGGTTAGTTGCGAATAGGGCATCAGGGGAGGTGTGAGAAATGCCTTAGCTTTATCTCTATGCCGTGAGACGGCTGTCTTTGGGATAGAGCATACATTGATGACATATAGGATTGGTTAGTTGCGAGCCCAGTTTGCGAGCCTTGGCCAGTAGGGGCTTAGGTACTGGTATAGGTAGAGTATCAGGGGAGGTACGTGGGTATCTTAGCTCTATCTCTATTCCATGATGGGTGCATGTGGGCCGATGGGGGTGTGATCCATGAGGTGCCATACACTCGTGTATAGAGGTGTGGGGGCCACCAAACCTTTCTATAGCACATTGCAAACTTAAAACCAGACCACAGCATAAAATTGATTGTTCTCATGCATAATATTGTGAAACTGTCTGATTGTCTTACTGAGCTATGTTGTGAGCTCACCCTTTGTGTACACATTGTTTTTAGATGTTGATGCAGGTTATACTGTTGACGACTACGTGAACGCTCCGGCGTATGGAGGCGTTCTTGCTTTGGATGTGCGGGCGGGGAGGACGAGCATGACACTTCATGCGAGTGCCCTTTCTGCGTGTACCTTTAATGGGATTTTTATTTAGTTGTTTCAGTTATTTTTGGTTGATATTAAGAGATGTAAAAGATATTATATTTTATGTTTGAATTTGAATAATTAGATATTTTATTTAATTTATCAATAGATACTCAGTTCATTCTATTTAAAGTCTTCCGCTGTATATTTATATTCTGATTGTGGTTATGTGTAATGGTTTGTATGAGTGGACACGGCCTATTCGAGATCCTGGTGTGAACCGTTGGTTCAATGATGGTTCACTCACACCATTCTGGTTGGATCAGAATTGGGGTGTGACAGATGGACAACATCTTCTCTAATCTAGAATTTTGTGTGGTGTATATTGATGATATTTTAGTCTTCTCTAAAACTCGAGACGAACATACCAAGCATCTTAAAATTATGACTGATTTATTCCACAAATATGGAATAATCCTTTCTCCTAAGAAAATCGAAGTAGAACAAACTACTATTGTATTTTTGGGCTTAACCCTTAATCCAAATGGTATTCAATTACAAGACCATATTTTATTAAAATTAAAAGAATTTCCAGACACTCTAGTAGATAAAAAGCAATTACAAAGCTTTCTCAGAATTCTTAATTATGGTCGATATTTCATTAAAGATCTCTCTAAAAAAGAGAAGTCTTTACAACGGTTGCTTAAAAAAGATCAACCCTTTGAATGGCCTGCTAATGACATTACTGTAATCGAATCTCTTAAAGATGAAATTCAACATTTACCCCCTCTGTATTTTTCTGAAACAGGAGATTATATGATTCTTGAGACCGACGCCTCCAACGAACACTGGGGAGCTGTTTTCAAATATAAACCACTGAAAAATCCAAAAGCAAAGGAACTCTGTGGTTATAGTTTTGGCAAATTCAAACCTGTCGAAATTAATTATATTATCTATGAAAAAGAAATTTTAGCTATTATAAATGGACAAAAATGGTTCAAAATTTATTTAGCCTCTGATAAATTCCTTATACGAACGGATAATCAGGCCATTAAGGATTTCTTAAAATCTAAAAAACGGGAGGAAAACCCTCCCCGAATAAATTGGTTTAATTTTGTCAGTTAATTTTCTTTTGAAATAGAATATATTAAAGGTTCTAACAATGTTTTAGCTGACTTTCTTAGCAGGGAATCTGAAACAGTCTCAGCTAACAAAAGCACTTGATACGCTTCAAAATGTCTGGTAAACCACCAGATAAATTTGATAATAGTCATGGTAAAAGGCCATTCATTTACCCAGTCAAGCCCAAAAAAGGGAAGCTTCCATTCTTTTCCAATCCCTGAAGAGGTGGCATTAGAATCACTGATCCAGACTCTCCCCATCACGGACCTACTGGAACTTATCCACAAAACACTGGATATTTTGTTTCTGCTCTTAATCATCCCTTTGGACAAACATTCGGACCACATGTTCCCCATCAACTCGAATATGGAGTTAAAATCCTAGCCCATTTTCAACACCTTCAAAATTCTCAAGGTCAACCCATGGGCGGATATTCCCAAAATCGTTGGGCTACCCCAACTAAAGAAATATCATATTCTCAGGTTTTAAAAGCCCTAAAACCTGAACCTTTGCCTCAAAATATGGTTGTCGATTTCTTTAATCTAGGAATTTGAAAAGTTTTTTATGATGAAATTAATGGTGCCTGGAAAGCCCATGTTACGGAACAGAAAAAATTGTTTCAGAAACATCTCAATTCTCTTTCAAATCTGTTGGGCCAATTTTGTTTCAAACAAAAAGAATTTCAAAAACTCATTCTTGGTGTCATTAAACAAATGAACTGGAATGATGATTATGATTTAGATAAGATCAACATGTTTTTAAAAATTACGAAATATCTGGAACCCCCTTATTCCGACGATTGTATTTTTAACAAAATCAAACGTATTTGTCTTTATGAAAAAAGTCACCAGATTCTCCCTGTTGATCTCTTCAACTAGATTAAAACAATCTGTGATGAAGAATAATATACAGCTTCTAATGATATTTTAAACCCAATATTATGAAAGACTGTTTGAAAATAAATACAAACATCTGCGTCTATGTTTTTACTTGGAGCTCCACCCTTGAGATGAAATAGCATTTTCTTGGGGATTAATCTCTAGAGTTATTTTAAAAATACCAGGGTCGATTTAATTAATCATTTTCCTAATATGATAAAAGACGTGCTTTATCATGTTGCTGGCACCTAGAAATTTGATAATTATCTAGAACTAAATATTTTTGGAACTCTGGGATGGCGGCAAAGAAAACGGTTTTATGCATCTAATCAAATCTGGGCCTTAACTAGACCGTCCGATATTGATCTAGTAGGCCCACTACAACTTGATGCTGATGAAGAATTGACAATGGTTCGACAAATCAAAGGCGAGCAATTCTTCATCAACGCGATCGTCGAGCTCCATGATCCGACCAAGTTTGCTAAACTCTTTGACTTTCAAATCACTGATGGATAGAGAGTATTTTGTATAAATATGCACATTAATTATCAGATTATCCCTCAGCAAAAACTTAATGTTCATCAACGGTTGGAATAGTTCATCAAGCTGAACTTTCTAGACTTACCTTTTGAATACTTACTTGAGGCTAAAGAAATCATCGATCACCGTCAATTAGAGTGAAGATATCTCAATCTCGATACCGATGACTCTTACATGTCCTCTCTTGACAGTGGACCCAGCACCAGCAGTACCTGCTGACATAAAGGAAGTCTCGAGATCATGATCAACTGCACACGTTCACATAAAGCCCGGTTACAACGCCACGAGCTACAAATCTAGCATATGATATCTCTGAAGACTTGATTTTTTTATGTTGAGTTACTGTAGCAGTAAATACTGTTTATGTTACTGTAGCAGTAAATACTGTTCATGTTACTGTAGCAGTGAATAGTGCCACCGACAAACACTATTCAAAAAGTAATTTAACTTGAGTTACTATTAACCCAATAGTTAACTCATGCCTTTTTTTATAAATAGGCATCTACCCTTTCATTTAAGGGAATGCCTAACCTTTCCTCTCTCTCTCTGGTAAGGTCTCTCTCCCTTTCTCCCACCTACCTCTATTTCTCATCTACTTTCTTTTAGTTCTTTCTTTGAGTTCTCTCTTTGAGTACTCTTTTGTAAAGTTAGTTTTCTCTTTGTTTGTAAATGGTATCAGAGCCTCGTTGCTCTTGTTGAAGCTTGAAGAAACTATATGATCTTCTTCTTATAGTTTTCGAATACCGTTTCTTATCGGATTCTTAGCCTATAATTAGAGGTGATTATAAGTCTTTGTACTTGGAATCCCACCTTAGCCAGGTTGGTTCGTAATGAAGTTTCTTACTTTCTTTTCTTTTATGTTGTTTTAAGTCTTTACTCTATGCACTTCTTCTTCTTAAGCCCTCATTTTACTTTTATGTTTAAGTCTTTCTTTTGTTAAACGTTTCTTATTTCACATACTTTCAAGATCTTTTGTCGGTTGACTAAAAGGTTTTGAGGTCTTCAAGTCCATACCCATCTTATTTTGTGGGGTAGTTGGCCTTTAAGCTCCCTTTAGAGTCGAGAAGAGCTGACCGTAATTCGTCTACTGAACTCACAAGATTTGTGTGGTGAACGACATCTGGAGATCTAAAACCCAAGTAAAAAACTAAATGGAAATAGATCTAGGAAGCTGTGAATGCATAGCAAATTTATGTGGTGTTAATAGTACGAAGTATGCTCATAGTACTCATATATTAAAAACAAGTGATGAAAAATTACCCGCTATAAGTGGCGCAGTTAATATGCTATTAGATTTATCATTTACTTTCTTTCATAAAATCGACAAAAAAATTGATCATATTCAAAATGAAGTTACCCTAGTCAAGGATCAAGTAACCCAACTTGGTTCTATAATAGATTTGAATCTCAACCAAGAGACCAAAGAGACAATCAAAAGGCTGGATAAAAAATTGGACAAAATTTTAAACAAAAAATTTTCCAAAGAGATTTCATACTTTTTCCATATCCCACAGAACTGCGTGGTATTATGGAAATGCCGAATCTTTGAAACCCCTAACTATGAAAAAACCGACTACTCTTTTACAATTTCTATTTTTAAAAGAAATAATAGACTATTGAAAAAAACTAGAAGAAACTGATTTTTCTGAAAAACAAAAATTAGTGACCATGATGCAACAGCTTTATATCGAACATGAAACGGTATTTAAGTAACATCATTATAATCTTTTTAAGGAAAACCCTTCTGAAGAGACTGAGACAGACGAAAACCCTTCAGAAGTTTTATCTGAGAAAGACGATGAGTTAATTCCAGCATCAAAAAAGGTTATGGATGAAATTTTTACCAATAATGAAAAAGCTAAACTAATAGCCGGCACATCGAGAAAGATTCAAACTAAATCTTCAAAGAAAAATCGCCCTAGTAGTTCTAGAAACTTTTCTTCTCCCGATAATCTTTACATGGCCGATACCTCGTCGTGGAATCCACGAAGGAAAGACTCGCCAAGCAAAAGCTTAGACACTGAGTCTACTACTGAGTTAGACACTAAGTCCGACACGGAACCAAACTATACTAGGAACGACAAACAAAAAATCGATGACAATGATAATCTTGACACCGATGAAGATTTTCAACCTCGAACAACCGAGGACGACTTCGCTGAACATCTGAAAGCTACAGATGATTCAAAAGAATTTGTACCAAATCCCCCTGTTTTCATGACCTAAAAAGAGGATCTTAACAAAGGAAACGTAGCTTTCGGCGGAACCTATTTAGACCTAACACATGTCCCTTTTAAAAGATACGAATACGAATCTGCCATTGATGATTGGGCACAATCTTTGTCTATTGTCATTACAAGCTTTGAATCCACATGGTCTAGGAAAAAATTATTAGATTGGGTTAGCGGAACCCTCCAAGGTTTTGTTCTTCACTTTCTCAAACAATGGGAAAGTACTCCAGAAGGACACGCTGTTAAAGAGCTTCTTCAAAACTCAATGAAGTCTTTTGATGCATTGTTATCTGATATTGTAAAACTCCTTAAAAATGAGTTTTGCGGGATCAGATCCGACGAACATACGGCGGAAGATATTACATATGCTTTATCCAAGCTCAAGCTATGTAACATAAATAGCTTTGTAGAATTCTCTAAAGCATTTCAAGAATATTATCACATTTTACCAGTAGCCTCAACCAAACATTGGTTGTCTTAATTCTTTGTATAATTATCCCCTCCTTGGGACATGATTTGCAAAGATAATTATCCTAAATTCTGTCTTGACACAGAAAGTACAGATATGCTAGGAAATCAAATTAATTATGTCTATAGACAACTAATCAATCGTTTTTTGGATACAAGGGCAGCCAAGCAATTAAAGAAGAAACTTAATCCAGGTTTCTATAAATCCCTAATTAAAAATAATTGAGAATTTGCAAGCGAAAAAACCTACACGAAGAAAAAACAAAAATCTTATAAAATATCTAAACCCATGAAAACGTTTAGACGCCATTATAAGTGGAAAAGATTTAATCCACAAAATAGATTTTTTAAACAGAAAAAATATGTTAGAAAATCTAACCCTAACAACAAGACAAAAACCTGTCATTGTTATGCCTGTAATGAAGAGGGCCATTATGCTAATAAATGTCATCAGAAAAACAAAGGCGCCTGTAAAATGGTAAAACAGTTAATTATGAATGTAATTATTTTTGTTAAGAGAGTTTAATGGAATGTAATGGATTCTTTTTCTAGCCACCATCTTTATTAATGTATATAAGTTTAAGTCTTCCACTGTAAGTGAGATTGAATGTTTATGTTTCCAAGTTGATGATGATATAGCAGATATTATAAGATAATTAAAAAAAATTATGCAGGTTTATCCATGTTTTCATGTGTATTTCTAACTGACCAGTGATTCGTTCCCCTACCTGGGAAGGGGATGCTACACTCAGGGACTATGATAGATGGATAATCTCAGGGACTATAATATGTGGATAGTTTCAGGGACTATGATGGGTGGGTAATTCTAATGGACAAATGGGTTGTCCATGTAGACTAGGATATAGATGTTGTTAAGGGATGAGGATGCCTCCTAAAATCTAACTCATGGGAGTCTTGATCCATTTAAACAAAGTTGACTTAATCTAGCTCCTTATATCCTAAAGGGGAATGTGCTGAGGGGTAAGGATCGTCTTAGGCTACCCTTTACTTAAACCCTAATATAATGATTTGGAAAGTGTTCTTTCTTGATTAAAATTTTTAAGGTTTTTTTTTCTTTACACTTGCCCATGGATGTGGGTGCTCTGGAGCACGTCCCCACACCTAAAACGTCTTCTAAATGTGTTTAGCATGGCAGTTCACATTGCCAAAATAGAATTTTATCTAGATATGACAATTATTGCAAATCATTGAAAGTTCCAAAAATAGCAAGAAATTCATATATCATCAAATATGGCAATAAGCATGTGATCATCCAAATATATCATATGAGCATGTGAGCATGTCAAATATAGCAACAGGCATCTGAGCATAACATGAGCATTCAACATAGCAAGAAGTATATGAATAGAGCAATGAGCATTCCAACATAGCAAATGTGTATTTAAACAAATAATATTAACACATAAGCAAAACAGTAAAGGGGCATTCTGTGCACAATCAGTAAATCAAATGGGAAACATACTTCCAAACATCCGAACGCGGCAAAAAATATATGTAATTAAACTAGATTGAATGGGCTTAATTTTCTCTCAAGGCCTCAAGCCAAACACTGATTCTATTTGGGTAAAAAATCATCCTCAATCTTTGGTCACAACACTGTTTAGAGTCTGTTTCAATCTCTATGAAATTGCACCAAAGTCTCTTGAAACAGTGCTTCCAGAATCCAAATGGGGCCCATCTTGTACATAATTAAAGTAGACTGAGAGGGCTACCTTTTCTCTCAAGATATCAGGGCCTAACAAAGAGTGTTCCTGGGTAAAAAAACCCTCCACATCCAAAGATCACTGCAATGTATAGAGTCTAATCTAGACTTTGTCAAATGTTGGTAGAAAATATAGAACAAACAATCCATGTATGCAAATTAGTATTTATCTATTTAGACAACTTATAGGGCTAACTATCTTCTCAAGGGACCATGACCAAACAGTGAGTGGAAGACCTATATCTATATTGATTCTCAGGGGACTAGTATTCTATCACAGATTCTGTGTACAGAGGCTTTCTCGAATTTTTAACAGGTCATATGACCTCTTTTGATGGCCTTTAATTCAAACTATAAATCGGCCTTCGAGATTGGCTTTTTCAAATCTTGTGCTTCATGTATTGATTTATTTGCATGAGCAAAAATCTCTATGGATGGAACTCAAATTTGGACCAAACATTCATTATTATGTATAAAATGAGATGAAAATATCAATCATTGTAGATTCATCATGAAAAACACAGGAATCTATACCTTGAGAAGTGGTTATGCAACTCATTCCTCTCTTTCTTTACTCTTCTTCTTCCTTCTTCTTTTTTTTTTTTTTTTCCACCAGCACATTTAGCCATGAAATTAGGGTTCTAACCCTAAAAAAGTCATGACTAGCCCCTTTTTTTACTCTTATTTTAATTCCCTTTAATTATAGATAGTCTCCCCTTCTTTGTGGGAGACTATCTTTCTCTTTCCCTCTTTTTCCAAAACTCTTTCTCTCTCCTCATTAGTCCATGGTTTTAGGGATTGGGGACTTAGTCAAAATCATGACTAACTTCCCATTTCTCCCTTTTAGACTCCTCTTTTAATCCCCTTTAACTAATGAATAGTCTCCCTCTCCTTGTGGGAGACTGTCTCTGTCATTCCCTCTTTTTTTAAAACTCTATTAATCCACCCATTATTCCACGATTTTGGGGAAGAAGCTAGGAGTTGAATTCTTGGATGGGGGCCCACACACATTATTTTTATTATTATCTTCATTTTCCCACTCTTTCTCTCCTCTTTCTTTCCCTTTATCTTTCTTTCTTTTCCTTTCCTTTCTTCTCTTTTCCTGGGAAAAGGTAGGGGGGCTGACACTACATGTTTTTTTTTTCTTTTCCAATTTACCATTCCCCCCCCCCTCGTCATTTCTTAATTTTATCCTTCTCCCCTCCACTTATGGACTAAATGAGAGGTATGTGACATCTCGGTGACGTGGGGGCAGCCCAAGTAATTAGTAAATGGCGATCGGGTGCCGACTGGGTGTCGATTGGGTGTTGATAGGGGGATGACTTGGTATTGACTATAAATGATTGGGGATGACCTTAAGTGACTAGGTGGGGAGTGGGTGATGACTGGGTGGAGATTGGGTGACAATTGGGTGGAGACTGGGTGTTGATTGGGCATTGTCAGGGGATGACAGGGGATGACTGGGTGTTGACTAGGTATTGGCTAGGTGCTGGTTGACTGGGTATTGACAGGGTTGACTGGGTTGATAGGAGATGGCTGGGTGTTGACTGGGTTGACAAGGGATGACAGGGTTGACGGGGGATGACTACGTATTGACCAGGGTACTGACTAGGTGCTGGCTAGGGTTGGCCACTACACTTTTCTTGCCCTTTTTTTTTTTTTTTTCTTGCTCCTTCCATGGGCTGAATTTGGATTGGAGAGAGATGGAAAAAATGGGGTGCTTACATGGCCTCTCAATGTAGTCAAGGCAACCTTCTTGCAGCTTCTTTTGACCCCGCAACATCCTTGGGTCTCTTTGGCTCCTTCGACCCTTGGGGTCCCTTGGAATCTTCTTCGGGACCTTGGGAGGGTCAATAGCAACGTATTCCAAGTCCAAGATAGCTATAGCATCAGAACAACATGTCAACATTAATGCAGACCCCGAAATGAACAAGGAAAAAAGAGACCATACCGTCGTCTTCCATCTCTTCAAGGGTCCTTCTCTTCTTGGAGCACGGAGTCCTAGAAGACCCTCCTGCGGGTGTGTAGGCTTCAGAGTTGGGTCGGTAGGTGTGGAGGTCGGCTAAGTAAGCGTGGAGGTCAGATTGGTAGCACATGTAGCAAGAATCTCCTCCCTAGCCGCTTGAAGACTGGCTTGTCCAAAGGCCGCCAGTAGCTCTGCATCGGAATATTCCTCCATTGCAAAACAGAGACAGGATGATCAGTACAACCTAAAGGGAAGAGCTGGAAAGAGATTATTTAAAAAGAAGCTCACTGAGGCCATATTATAAAGAAATATGTTATCCCACTCAAATGAGGGTAATCCACCATCGTCCCCTCATGCATTAGGTCGAGAGCTGTAGCCTCCTTAACAGATAGCTCTGGCCGAACACTTAGTAGAGATGTCGATGGCATCTCCCACACATTTCTCGTGGTTAGTGTCTTCCTACCTTGAAGCGTATGACCCTCTTGGATTGATGTGAAGAAGAAGTTCTCCTTCCATCTATGAACAGAAGAAGGTAGCCTCTTGACGATTGGGGGATGAGTGTTGGCTTGGCGACTAAAGTAAAACATGTCGTTCTCAACAAGCTCCTATCCTAAAGGGTGCTTCCACTTTGTGGCAGTCATCACAAAGAGCTTGTGGAACATATCTATGGTTAGAACTCAGCTGAGCCCGATGAAAAAGATGAGGAAGGCCATTAGACACCCGTATCCGTTGGGTGATAACTGGGCCAGGCAATCTAGTAATACCCCAAGATATCTACAATAAGTGGGTGGAAGGGAAACCTGAAGGCAAAGAGGAACATATCCTCATATATTACCATCGCGGTGTGGGTTGTAGCGCCTGTCGGGTTAGACCTCTTTGAGATCTTGCCTTTCCCACCATCCCCAACTTTTTCACCCATAATAGAAGGGAGAAGAAGAACTTACTGGAGCAAGGTCCGCCGGACTAAAAGAAGAATCTTAGTGCCAAGAGGATTCCGGTAGAGTAACAGTAGCAGAGCAGAAGCAAAATGAAAAATATGAAGTGCGAAGGGGATATTTATAGACCTCCCTCGCACACACCCCCAACGGCTCCAACTCTTCAATTTCCAAAAAGATCGCCTGTGAGGACAAAGATGGAAATCTTGGAAGTCGCCACCTAGATTTAGGTCTAGGACCTTGGAAAATATAAAATCTCACCCTAAGGTAAGACTTCGATTGACTCATAACCCTTAGATTGGATTTCTGGTCCATCAGAGATTGGGTAAGCGTCATGTTACGGTTATGGGAAGGGGTTAGGCACCTAAACCGTCCGATCGAAATCGGTCTCCTAGACCTTTTCTATGCTAGACTCTATCTGTTAAACTGAACCAAACCAAGTGGTTTGATATCATTGAACCGAATCTGTATCCATCAGATTGCCTACGTATTACGGAATTATTCCGAAAATCAGGTTCACCATCGTAGTTCAAGTGTGATTAAAGTTTATGGCTGTGATTTATGCTTGTGCATGATTAAGTTCATTTTTCAAGTTGAAGTTTCTGCTTGAAAGGATGAGAAACCCTATGGGTTAGGATCTGGATAGTCCATGTGGACTGATAGATAGTCCTAGTGGATCTATGGGTAATCCTATTTGGGTCAAAATATGGATAACCCTATTCTGGGTTGGAATATGGATAACCCTATCTGGGTTGAAATGTGGATAAATATCCTAGTGGATCTATGAATAATCCAAGTGGACTAAGGTGTGGATCCGAATTTGGGTTTCTCCCAAATGGCCTACGTATCCTAGGGTTTTCCATAGGAATCAGAATCCACGTAGTTCGGGACTGGATAACCCTATTTGGGTTAAAATATGGGTGGATATCCTAGTGGATCTATGGATATTCCGAATGGACTAAGGTGTGGATCCGAATTTGAGTTTCTCCCAAATGGCCTACGTATCCTAGGGTTTGCCCTAGGAATCAGAATCCGCGTAGTTCGGGTTAATAACCTATTCTAGGTTAGATGTGAGAACCTGTTCTAGGTTTAGGGTATAGAACCTATTCTAGGTTTAGGGTTTACCGAGGGGCAAAATCATCCTAAATTATCCTTTTCAACCTAAGTTCTAATTTTAGAAAGTTTGGCAAAGTATTTTCTTTCTTTATTAAGGTTTTTATTATTCCCATTATGCCCTTCCCAAGAATGTGGGTGCCTAAATGTACGTCCCCACACCTAATATGTTTGCTAGGTGTACAGATATGACAGTTCAACTAAGGTGCAACATAAATTAAATTATTACCAAAAAAGAAATATTCTAAGCATGGCATGTATGATATTTATGGTAACTATCACAACATATAGTAAGATTATGAAAATCTTCCTAATATGGAATGTATTGCAAATAAGACAAGAACCTAATATGGTAAGATCTAAGCATGACAAGATCTAAGCATGACAAGATTTAATATGGCAAGATCTAATATGGCAAGATCTAATATGCATCTATATATCAATATGGTAAGTACCAATCATAGAATGCATATATGACATGAATTTTTCAAAAAAAGAAAGGATCTTATATGCTATTTTCTAAGCATAGTAAGGCTTAAAAATAGTAATTGTTAAGATTTTACTAAAATATGATAAAAATTTATCTATTCTACCAAAAATAACAACACATGAAATGTGGCAAACATGGTATGCACAATCCAAACAAAACATATGAATGCTCCAAATATAGCCATTTATCCAAATATGGCAGAATTCACTTAAACAATCATTGATGTTATAATGAATGAGACATCAATGAAACCTTTTTTGAAAAGTATAAAATTATCAAAAAAACATATATTCAAGGTTCTTTGAAAAAAATTATAACTTTTATGAAGGAATTTGGGAAGATTAACGACTCAAAACTGTTAAAATTGTGACACAAGGTCTCAGATAATAGACAAAACTATGAACTATATTCAGATTTTATCGCATTACACAAGAATGACCATAAGTAGGTCTTCCAAAACTCAAATCAAGCTCAACTTTTTTTCATAGAAAGATGACTTAATATATTATATTTCATATGAAGGATTTGAATCCCAACAGAAAGCAAAAACAGGTCAAAGATATGCCCTAAGACCGAACATGTGCACTGGTCAAATCTGTTCCAGATTTTTGACCAGTTGCACCATAAATTTTAAATAAAATTATATTCTTAATGAAAATTAAATACAAACATATGTCTATGTAGATAACTGTCTGATCTAAAATTTCATTAAGAAAAACAAGTTAAAACAGTATATTTTCTTTGTGAAAAATGACTCTTTTCAATCATGCAAATCAGTACATCATGACAGAATCAGATCACTATGCACTTAAACATTGATATCAATTTAATAAAATATTGAAAAAATATGAAATTAGTGCCATTTTTTAGAAGACTTTCATGTCTAAAAAGTTCATATTAAGTAGATTTTCTGATTATGGCCATAAAACCTTTGTCTAGAGACTTTCTGATGGAGGATTGCATTACATCCGAGAAAAATAGCAATGTCAAAGACAAATTTTTTGATATATTTTCTCAATTCCAAATGGAACAAAATTTTTAGGGTAGTCTTCTAACATATCAGAGAGACTCCCATAAAAATTTGGGCTTCAAAAGCTTAGAAAAAATACATGTGATGTACATCCTAAGTTTGAATCCTAAATCTAGAATTTTCAGATCAGAAAATCATGAAATTTATAAAAAAACATCAAACATCATTGTATATCATTCAAAAATTCATTATTGAATAGCTTAGACAAATTATCATTCATGAAAAATATTAGACATAGGCATCCTAACATTAACAAGCATGTAATAGAGCATTCATGATTGAGATTTCATAGAAATTAGCATTTTCAAGCAAAATTGGCATTCGAGCATTCTAACGACCTCTAAATTTGTTTAGAGTACTAACATTGAGCTCAAATCGAGCGAAACCATCGATAAAGGGTGATTGGAGGTTGTATCAACCCCCTTTAATTGTGAATCCTCATTCTCCTCTCTTCTACTTCTCTCTCTCTTCTCTTTCTCTCTTTTCTTCTTCTCTTTTCTTTCTTTTCTCTTTTCTTCTCTCTTTCTTTCTCCCTCTCTCACGTTTTCTCTCTCACTCACGTTCTCTTCTCCCTCACTCATGTTCTCCTCTCTCTATGTTCTGAAAAAAGAGACCATCCTCTCTCTTCTCTTGCCTATTTATATTTTTCTCTCCTTTTCTAGAAGATCCTTCTTTCCTTTCTTCTTTTTCTAGAAAATCTTTTTTTCTTCTTCTTTTCTTCTTTCCTTTCTTCTCTTCCTTCCCTTTTCTCTTCTCCCTCTCTATTCTACACGTTTTCCCTCTCTCCCTCTTCTAAAAAATCCTCTCTTCCTCTTTCCTTCTTCTCTCTTCCTTCCTTTTCTTCTTTTTTTTCTTCTAGAAAATCCTTTTCTTTCCATTTTTTTCTTTTTTCCTTTCTTTTCTTCCTTCCCACGTTTTTTTTTCTTCCTTTCTTTCCTTTTTCTCCTTCTTCTTCTAGAAAATCCCTTCTCTCTTTCCTTTCTCTCTTTCCTTCTTCTAGAAAATTCTTTCTCTCTTTCCTTCTTCTAGAAAATTCTTTCTCTCTTTCCTTTCTTTCTTCTTTCCTTTTCTTCTTCCTTCTTTTCCTTCCTTTTTTTTCTCCCTCTCTTTTCACGTTTTCTTTCTTAAAAAATATTTTCTTTTTTTTTCTTTCCTTCCTCTTTCCTTCCTTTTTTTTTCTCCCTCTCTCTTTCATGTTTTCTTTCTAGAAAACGTGAAGGGGAATGTTTTCTTTTTTTTTCTTTTCTTTTTTCTTTTATTTCTCTCTCTTTCTTTTTTTCTTTCTCCCATTCTCTTTCCTATGGCTTCTCTTTCCTCTCTCTTTCCACGGCCTTACTTTCCTCTCTCATATACATATATATATATATATATATATATATATATATATATATATATATATATATATATATATTATACATTATACATATATAAAAGAAATGTATGCATATGGACTGACATAACTTGGTCTGGATTGGTCTAAGCTGGGCCGGGCTAAGTTAGACTAAGCTGGATTAAGATGGTTTGGACTAAGGTTGACATTTCATAGTCCATTTCTGTCACCTTCCATATGGAATTTTTCGATAGCATCTATTCCAAATTTTCTACGTTCACTTTGTAGAACATTAAAAAAATGAGGAATATTGAAACTTGAATAATCTCATTTGAAAATGAAATGGCCAACTTATGAATTTCTGAAGTTTAAGCAGGCCAATTATTGATAATTTGGTTGTCATTCTGCATGGGATCCTTCGGAGACTTCTACTTGAGATTTTTTTACGTCCACTTTGTAGAATACTAAAAATGGAACATAATGAAGCTGAAATTACTTGATTTGGATATGGGGTGACTAAAATATGAAATTTCGAAGATTAAATGACCATTTCCATGTGTAATTTTGCATGGGACACTTTGGAGACTTCTACCCAAGATTTTTTTCATCCACTTTATAGAACATTACAAATGAAGAATAATGGCCTTGGAATCATCTGAATCCGATGTAGAACGACAAAGATATGAAGCTTTGAAGTTCTAACGATAATTTTGCATGAAAGCTTGCATGGGGCCCACTGGTGACTTCTACCCAGGATTTTTTGCATCCACTTTGAAGAGGACTGAAAATAAGGAATATTGGCCTTTGAATCATTTGATTCTGATATCAGATGGCCAAGATATGATGTCTTGAAGTTTGAATGATAATGCATGCATCATATGATAATTACGTAAATGCCCTTGCACTTTCAAACTGCGATATCTTCCTTGTTTGAAGTCAGAATTGATGATTCCGGTCTCATTTCGAAGATAATTTCACAACCTATTCATCCAAGTAGATAATAGCCCATGACCCTGTTGTGGGGTTCAGTAGAGAATCACAAATCTTTGGGTTAAAGGCCGAAAACCTACCATATTGGTTCACTTATGCAGAGGGTGGCAAAAATGGGGTGCTTACATCGCCATGTGTCCTCCACTTAGAAACCAACAATCCGGTGACGTCAGCCGCAATAATCACAAGTACTCGACCTTTCAAATTATGGCGGAGTGTCGACATGTGGTCCGCTCCCATAAGCTCGCGCGTCGCGTTAGTGAGAAGGAACCATAAGGACAACCTCGATGATTCACTTTTCCCGTTGTCAGTAATACGTGGCGAATGCCCATACGAAGAAAAAGCTTCGACCTTCTTCGATTTCTGTCAACAATTACACGTGGTGAGGCATAACTAGCCACGACTCCAAAGCATTAAATGGAGTTTTTGATATTTGGGATCGGGGAAATGTTGAAGATATCAAAGATATTTTCGAAGATATAAGACAAGTCAAATATAATCTGACCCAGATTTGGTTTGTAAACGAACCAAGAAAAGTTGCTGAAGCAAGATAGAAACTTGCGCGTCTTGGTAGAGTTTCGAGCTCAAGTTCGACAAAAGACCGACTTCTATCTCAGAGACCCCTTGACAAAAGAAGGCTGACCTCGTCAAGCTCAATTGTCAGGTCCTAACCTACCCGGCTGGACGAGAAGGCCCTTAGATCTGCCAAATACAATACCACAAGACAACTTTGCCTCCTCAACCCTTGCAAGACCAAAAGAGCAAGGGGTATCTGATAGTGAAATAATAAAACCGTCAATCAGAGAAGGACACGTGTCCAATGCTCGACACCAATGAAGAGGGGCCACGTGTCACTATCTTAAAGTTCACTAGTATATGCCACCTCACGAAAAGGATAAGCAAAAAGGTTATCCCCACGATCTCGGGATGACCACGGACTAGCATAAGGAAGGGAAGATTTTGTGATGCTAACATGTGCTAGTTAGCAAGGATACCTTCGAACTGGGATATCGAAAACAGTATAAGAGGTCCACCGTAAGATCGCCATCCAACAGTCCAGAAAATCTCCTACCCATGTTCGATCTCTATTTTTGAGGGATTAGATCATGGGAATTTGAACCTTCCATAACGAGATCACCATTAAAGCTGGTGGCAAATTGCACGTAGCTAGAAATGTGCTCAGAATATCGTTGTCACTTCAATCAATAACGAAATCCACACCACCTTGCCTATATAAATAAACTCAAAACGAAGGTAACCGGATCCTAATTTTTACTCACGCCTTATTTCTGTCAAAGTGCTTAAACCCCTCTCTACAGAAGCTCGTACTCTCTTCACCGAGCTCCATACTATTTACTTATTGGTTCTGACTTAGGCATCAGAGTAGCCACAAGGTTTACGAACCCACCCTCTACTGTCTAATTTGCTTCTGTCTTGACAGATGTAACCACCAGCTCTGGGTGAGAACTAGTGACACAACCTACATCATACCGATGCGGATTGGTTTTGCAGCCAATGGATGATTGATACGTGGCCGTCATGATTAAAAAAAAAGGAAAAAAGACAGTTACCTCCCCTGTAACTTACCTTATTGACCGTTGACCCCCAAAGGTTTCAAAAAAGACAAATGACCCAAATTTTTAACGATGTTAAAGTTATATTTTTTGTGGACAACTCTACCCCTGGACATATTATCCCAACTAAAATTAAAAAAAAAAAAAAGATAGGAACTGATGAACAGGAACCACACGATACCAAACTATGAACATGAACCGGATCTGAAACAAATGGGCATTTAAAAAAAAAAAAAAAAAAACTTCCTTCCATTTTCATGAGAGCATCGTATCTGCATCTCCTCTGCTACATCCGGAGGAGCTCCCACCCTTCTTTTCCACCACCGTTGGTTGGAGCTGCCGTTGCTCCTGACACCAATTGCTGTTGATCATTGTCGTCAAAAAGTGCTAGATCCTGCCATCCTGGGATCTCCAAGCTTAGATTTTTAACTGTTTTTAAGGCTTTCAGCAATAATTTTAATGGTTCGTTGCCACAGGAAACCCATTTGGAATAGCAGTAAAATTCCTCCTGGTTTTGGTCTATTACCCAACCTAACTTACATGGATCTGAGCATGGACAATTTCAGAGGCAAAATCCCTAGAGATATTGGGAATGCTACGAAATTGGAACTTCTTAACATTTCTGATTTGGAACAAAGTTGTCTGATAACATATGGAGCGCACCCAATTTACAGATATTCTCTGGGAGCTTCTGCAAACTCGAAGGAAAAATTCCTGATTTCATCGGTTGCCATAGCTTGTATAAGCTCGAAATTGAAGGTAATTCACTGGATGGAAACATTCCATGGGATATTGGACATTGCAAGAAGCTTCTATGCTTGAATCTGCGACAGAATTCTCTCACAGGAATTATCCCCTGGGAAATTTCAACTCTCCCTTCTATCACCCACATTGATTTCTCTCACAACTCCCTCACTAGTACGATCTAGCACTTTTTGACTACGATGGCTTGCGCGCAGGCTGCTGCATTTTGTTTGGAAGAAGAGTTGAGTTGCAGAACCATGTTAACATACTTTTCTTCAACTGGAATGACGTCATGGGTTGTAGCTTTGAGGTAGGAGTTGCAGGCAGAGCTCTGAGGTTGGAATTGCAGGCGATGCCCTGAGGTGGGAGTTGCAGGCGGTGCCCTTGAGGTGGGAGTTGCAGAGCTCAGTTGGAAAAATGAAATCTAGTTTCGGGCGCGCCGGTGAAAACGAGGTAGAAGAAGACGGACACACCGGAGAGTTGCAGGGAGAGCTCTTCGGGGTTTTTTTTTCTTTCTTATTGGAGAAGAGAAAGCCCACCGCCATTGTCTCATTTTTTTTTTTTAAAGTCAATCACCCTTGTAAAGGGTTAATTTGGTCATAAAAAAATATTGGATTCCCACCGTTAGTATCTAACGGAATATTCCTAACGGCGTGGGTCTATATGTATCTTAATAGTGTTTTTAGGGGAGGTAACTATCTTTTTGAAACTTTTAGGGGTCAACCGTCAATAAGGTAAGTTACATGGATGGTAACTATCTTTTACCTAAAAAAAAATATATAAGATATCGGTATTGGTCATGGCCTGGATCCGAATGATTCCCCACCGATACGGTTTATCAAAACCGAAACCATCCTTTGCCGATTTAATTCGGTCCGAAGGTAACCGAATAATGTAAATCGGCCGAAATGTTTTCATCTCCTTCGAAACGTTGTGCGGCTTGCGAAAAAAACAAAAATAAATGAATCTCTCTCTCTCTCTCGATCCGATTCTCGATGACAATTTCCTTGAGCTCCATCCTTTTAATACGAAGACCCCACTCATCCTAGGTTTTGAAACCTATGCAAATCGTGAAATGGTAATGTCTCGCAACTTGAAATCTTTTTTTTTTTTTTTGGGTTAAATCTTCATTGTGTAAATGTTTAACCATGGATTACGCATGAATATTTAATCTTCCATAGCAGTCAAAGAATTCTATTTGGCTGTTTTTTTATATTTATTTTTAGGTAACAACGGATGGATTCATAGGAGTAGTTTGAGTTCTATTAGGACTCTGTTTTGAGGTTTTTTGGACTCCTCCATCGCACAAAGCTTCTTGTTTTTATATTTATTTTTAGTAGGAAGCACCCAATAGGATTCATAGGAGTAGTTTGAGTTCTATTTGGACTCTGTTATGACTTTTGGGTTTTCTTTTTTGTTATAACAGTTTAGTTTTATACGTAACTTTTCTTTTAAATACCGTAGTAAGGGTAGGCCGAACATTGAATGAAGATAACTTTTGGAGGTTCTCTTTCATCTCTTCTTCTCTTCGGTAAGTGCTTCCACTTCCTTTTAGTTCCTTATTCCCTCTGCTGCCTACTATGATCTGTTTGTTTTACTTTAGATCTAAAAAACAGTAATCTTTTTGCTAAGTTAAATAAGTGGGAATAGAGAACTCCACTCAAAATCCGAATCATGTGTAGTGAGTAGTTACCACGTGTGCTGCCTTTTTCAAATACAAAGTTGTTTTGTGTGTTGTTTCTATGTGGATAGTGACATTAGTGCCATAAACCTGCACCATGGTAGTCCTCACTTGGGCTCTTGGGATGGCTGAACTTCTGTTTTTAAGCTGCTTTTGTCTTTTGTCCTGGTTTGAGTGTGAATGAGTTGAGTCAAATTCATAAACCTGCATCATGGTGGTCCTCTCTTCCATCTCAACTTGTCCTCCTTTAGTCTTCATACTAGTTTATGTTTTGAAAGTTGCATGAAACACGGTGGATTGGGATACAAAAGTATTGAAATTTGATATGATTATGTTAGGTATGCTGTATAACAAGATGTTTTAGTAAGTGCACTTGATCATACACATTTGTCAAAGTAGCTTTGTTAGCTAGACAAGTGAGATGGCCATCCTAGAGTCAGATTTGATGGGTCAGCTGATCCATAGTGATGGTAGTGTCCATGTTTGATTTGACAAGTTACAACTTAGAGTTGCCGATCTTACATTTTGATGAGATTATTGTTTAGAACCTTAAGTTTGCCAGCACAAAAACTTACATTCAGGTGGTATACCACTGTACCCAATGGAGAACATCACATTGGCGGTACTTCGGAAATGATCGATCAATGCTTGTTTCAAATTGCTTGTTCGAATGGGAGGGGTTGCGATCTTGTTTGTCAAACAAGAGGTCTGACGGTGAAGATCCAAATACCAATTGGTTCATACGATGCACCAACAAAGGGCGATGACAAGAGTTTTCTTGTGTTACCCGGCAAGAGGATTCCCTGGTAGAGTTGGAGTTTCTCTGTCCAAGGAACTAATGGCGTGCGGGGATAGTGACACTGTCTCAGGATTCCGTCCGCAAGCCGTCGGGCGATGAGACCGTGCACTGTGGGAAGGAAACTCTTTTTTTTTTTTAGGGGTAGAAGGGTTAACTTCTTATCTCTGTAAAATAGAATGTGAACCTGATTTAGTGGCATTTTACGGGAAATCGGTAAAGAAACTGATATGTTTTGATAAACTTAGCCATCTGCAGCAGAGAATCTTCGGGAGCAGATGAAAGTTTCATTGAAACGAAGCAACCAACGAATATTTCGTAGTTTCTTTTGAGACTTCTCGATCTCTTTGAATTTTTGAGCATCAAATACCGGGTTCTCTCTCTCTCTCTCTCTAATTTTCTTGTTATAATATTGTTTCTGGGCATTCGTGTTAGCATAAAATCAACTAGTTTCTGATTTTTTGCATGGATAGTTCATTAATTTTTTATTGTGATTTGTTGGTCTTCGAAATTTATGGTTTTGATGATTCTGAAACTTCAAATGAGCTTGTTTTCAACCTTTTAATCTATCCTCTCCTCCACCCTCCCCTTCCAACTTTATATTTAGTTTCTGTTTTTGATGAAGAAATAAAGAGAGTTGTGTCTTTGAACAAAGACAAGGGATTCATTACATTTTTTTCCTCCTCCTCATACTTCTATTGTGTTTTCTTGAAAGTCATTACTTATCTTTTTTACCATTTGATGTGATTTTTCTTTGAGTCTTTCAGACAGTTTGTCCTATGGGGTTCTTTAATCTTTGAATTTTTCTTTCTGGGTTTGTCGGTATCTTCCAATTAGGTAGCTAATGGTAATGAAATAATTTATTTTAGCTAGAAAGAAGATAGGGCCGGGAAAGAGGTTTACCTGTGGAGTTCGCTCATTTCATTGGGGTGGGTCGGAGGGGGACTTGGGATTTTATTGTGGTCTCTAACATTTCACTCCTTGTCTAACAAGTTGTTTCTTCATATATTCCCTATTTTATGTCTACTATGGAACTTGACCTTCATGTTTTAGGCTTTATCTCTTTCCATTTTATTTGAATTCAATTTGGTCTCCGACTAGTGATTGAATTCACAACATGCTTTTAATATTCATGATGGAACTCTTGTACATGTTTAAAGCATTTTTTTCCTTGGGCTGTTTAGTTTTTTTTGGTAAAACTTGGGCTGTTTAGTTGGGGTGATAAATAAAAAGAAGAAAGAATGTTTTTTCCACTTGGTTTCAATACTGAAAATGCAACTGATTTTTTTTACTTATTTATTTTCTTGTGCATCTTTCCTTGTGCCATTTAGCAGGGTTTATGAGTTGGGTGGAAAAGGAAAACGACTGGATTTATGATGGTTCAGTTATTCCTATCAGAACCACTCTGCAATGATAATCCAATTAGTGATGCTGCTAAACAAAGATTATCTCTTTTGAAGAAATTAGAATCCATCGTCTGGAAACTGATAGCATCTAGTGGTCGCTCTGAGGCTCGTGTATGGCTTTGCAACACTATTTCTTGTATAAGTTCAATCAGTCCCCATCAGCAGTGCAATGTATTTATGAAGCTGTTGAACTTTAAGCAGCCAAAGAAGGCTCTCGCGGCACAACTCTTGCAGATGATCTTTGAGAAGAGGCCACAAAAGGCTGGGCAAATCATAACCAAGAAAAGCTACATGGTCGAGAAATTCTTTAGAGGTAAGTATCTTTACTCTTCATTCTTTAGCTAAAATATTTGAACTTTATTTGGTTCTCATGACATCCTTAATTCCACAGTATCGGCTTCTTTATGTAGAATACTGTTTTTTCTTAATTGAGGTAACTTGGTGGGTTAGAGAATTGTAATTGTAGTTGTACCTTTGTGTCCATGAGTATGGTGGCTCTTGATTTGGGACATGTGGGTAGATAATTTTTCTATTCTAATTGTTAGATGAACAGGAGACCCTCAGGATTGGCTACATGTCTAATTTGATGTCCCAACTAAAACATCTCCCCTCTTCTGTTGGACTTTCCCCTTGTATTATCATCTGTAAAACCACTTTACAAAATATTGACTTTTTTTTTTTTGTGAACTTTATTTTTTGGTCAGAAACTATAGAAAATATACTAAAATGAAAGATGAAAAGCAGAGGTATAAGCTATGAACAAAGTAGAAACTCACAAAACAGTGCCAGGAGCAACAAGCTAAGGCCCAGGTGACAAAATATCCCATTTCCACCCCTTTAAACCCTCCACATGAACTGCTTTGGACTAAAATTTTCCATGAGTGGATGTTGATCTTGGCTTCGTGTGGATCCTCTTCAATTGGCAATTAATTTACCATTTGGTAAAAGTTGGGGCCATTGGGCCAAGCTCGGGTAGGTTGACTACTCACAGAGTTAGTAACCTAGATTTTGCATTATTTCCTTTTTCTTTTGGTTTTTAATACCCAAATTATAGCTATGGTTTACCATCATGTGCAGTTCTCCTGTTCCATAGGACGACTCCTACTTGGATGTCAGGCCAGTTTTAACGAAGTAGGTCTTGTGTCCTACTGGCATGCATGTGCATCATATGTATCAGTATGATGTTAGAGTTTGACAGTTTCCGTCATGCATACAAAATCTAAACTCCTCTGGAATATCTTATTAAGTTTCCCATTTTGTTTTCTCTTAAATACACATTGATAATTGTAATAATACAGGAAATCCACGGCGTATATTGCAATGGTTCGATAATTTTTCCCATAGTGATGAATCTGGACACAGAAAAGGTTCTCGGGCATTGTCTCAGTTTGCTTTTGTGAATCGGGACATCTGCTGGGAGGAGCTTGAGTGGAAGGGAAAACACGGTCAGTCACCTGCAATGGTTGCGACAAAGCCTCATTACTTTCTTGATTTGGATATTCAGCGAACAGTGGAGAATTTTCTTGAAAATGTGCCAGAATTTTGGTCTTCAGATGAGCTTGCAGAATCATTAAAAGATGGTGAGATTTTGCACATAGATACTAATTTTTTTGTGGATTGTTTTATCGACTTAATGTATAAGGAGGATTCTGCAGAAGTATGGCAACTAATAAACAAGTTCTTGAAAGAGGAGTCATTCTCTGTTCTATGTTACCATCTTCTCATTATTCTAGAAGAGCGGGACCTTTGTGCTTTCTTGGGCTTGATTGGTGAAATTCTTTCCCGTAGAATAGATTGCAATGAGTTTGCTCACCCATCCTTTTGGCTAGAAATTATATTATCTAGGTGCAATGGTTGCATACCTATTGATGACTTACTCTTATTAAACGCGGTTATTAATCAAGGCCGTCAGCTTATAAGGCTTATTCAAGATGAGGGAGAGGAGGAACAAAAAGGAAAAATCAAGGATCTTGTTTTCCAGATCTGTGCAACCTCAACCATCACCAGTCTTTGGGCATCCCTCATGCAAGAATTTTTGAAGATGAAGAAGGTAGAAGTGATAAAATGGCTGGGGCTTCAGTCTTGGGTTCTGCATTATAGATTGTTGGAGGAATGTAAGAATCCTGAATTATGTGAAGCACTCTTTATGGAAAACGGTATAAGCTTCCGCAGATCTGATGCTTATGCCTTATTATCTCCTGAGAGATTCTTGGAGGAAAGTGGGTCTGATTTGGAATGTGGTGGTTCAAGTAGAGTTAAGAGAAAGAAGAAAGCAAAAACCAGACAGAATAAGAGGAGAAGGGATTATAGTCTTGATAAAGACAATGACAATGAACCAGTAGATTTTGATTCAACGCGTGGAAGACAGGGTTTGCACTCTAGAACTGGAAATTGGTTGCTCTCTACTGATGGTTACTCTTCCTCATGGAACAGCGTATGTTTTTCTACCCTTAACTGACTATCTAATATTCAACTTGTATACAGTTTGCCATTTTCTGTGAGATTCTACTAATATCTTCTTGCTATTTTCTCTTTGACTTTGGGTTACATTTTGGTGCTACAGTTTCTGTCTGTGATAGACACGTTTCTCTAAACGATCATGTATTTGGCAACTGTCCATATGCTTGTCAGTTGAGAGTCTAAAAATGTTAAGGAAAATCATCGTAAACAACTGACACGATTTGGTCCATGGTTATAGAAAATTTTAAAGGAAAAAGATATATCATATATGAGAACAGAAGCTATCTAAAATTGCGACTGATGCCAGCTACTGTTTCCCTTTGTGATGGGTTCATGTTGGTTTTGGTGTGTGCTGCAGCACTCCTCCTTGCCATTTGGATTAGTCATTTTTTTTAGTGTTGACACAGTGTTAAAGGAGTTAATTTTCCTTTTTTCATAATTAAAAACACAGAAAGTGTATTTTTCTATTTATCTATAAAGCTTTTCAAAATTGGCTGAATTTAAAATCAACTTGAGTACTGGGCCAATCTTGTCCAAGTTAAGTTTAGGCTGTTGAATTGTAAATATGTGCACTTATTAAGGTTGTCAGTGTTTTGAATGCTGCATACCAGTCTGGAAGCCAATCTGGCACATACGGTCACAACTGGATTAACTACCTTGTTTTGTGATGGAAGGAGATTCTCCGAATAGACACGTGTGAAATTTGGTTGCTCACATTAACCCTATGGCACACGATATATGTGGATTTTCCCCTTATTTTTCAACCGAGACAACATGTGTACTAAATTTGACCCATTATCAGAACTGCCATATAGCAATTGGGTGCTTTCAGCCTTGTATGTGCCGGAAACCACCCCTTATGTAATATACATATTATTTTTTAATTAGGTCCTGTGCAAATCAACAAGGTTATTTGATGCAGCAGCGGGCCCACAAGCTGAGATGGGCTTGGATAGGAATCTTTCTAGGTTTTATTTGGGATATTTGTAATATTTTATTTTGGGTAATTTAAATGAGAGCTTTAGGTAATATTTTATTAAGCAACTAGTAGATTATGGTTTCCATCTTGATTAGGGTTTTTATTTTGTTATTAGTTTTATTTCATTTAGTTTAGAAAAGTATTTCTTTTAAATAGAACATGTAATAAGACTTTTATTTTCAGATTTGAAGAAGAGAATAGAATGAATTGATATTCAATTGGTTGCTTGTGGGCATAAAGAAGTGGTGTGCTCTCTCTCCTCTTCCTTTCTCTCTCTCTCTCTCTCCCCTTCGCCTTTGCGAACCAGAACAGACCCTCTCCTTTGGTCTGTTCCTCCCCTTTCTTCTTCCTTCCCTTCCCCTTATTCTTCTTATCTTTCCTATTTCTTGTGGTTACTTCTGAGTTACTGTTCACGTTTTGTAACCTGTATTACCAGCAGCCTCTTAGACCAGTTTCGATCTCCCTCACCTCTTTCCCTTTTCCCTTGCAACTTCGGGTGAGTGTTCCCCTTCCATAGGCGACCTATACCCCCAAAGCTCATGACCAGAAACCTCTTCAATATTGGAACCCAAAACCTGCAACTCAAGCTTTCTCTCCTACCGCCAAATCCAGTTTCAGAACTTCGATGCTCTCTTATTCTTTGCTGTTTGGAACCAATATTAGTTGGAATCAGCAGAGCAGAGGCTTGCGATTCTACCCGTAGAATTTCACTTTGATTGGAGTTCAAATCAGAGCTTTCTATCAATTTTCTTAAATCTGGGTATCGTCTCCTGTTTCTGTCGAGGTTCAAAGAAGAAAGCCTGATTTTGGAAATTATAAAAAGGCCCTTGTCTTTTATTATTTCTTCTAATTGATCCTTCTTCATTATCTCTTTCCAAATTTATCCATTGGGCTAAGGGTTATGTCTAATTTAGTCCTAAGGTCCTGTATGTCTTCTTCCATTAATAGACATTTGGTTATTTTGAAATTCCTTTTAATTACAATTCTGCCACTGCTTCTATTATTGGTCTTATATTGTTTGGTTGGGTCCATTAGTGGATCCAATTGGGTTTTTCAACCTGGGTCCCGCGTCAAATTGTATTAGAGCCAAACCGGGCAGCAGATATGGATCATATGATGGTTCTTGACGTTTTGCTTGATATCAGTCAACAAATGCAAAGCGTCATAGAGATATTGGATGATCATCAGCGGAAAACCAAGGAAATTAAGAGCAGTGGTGATGCGGGATCCGGGTTGAGAAAACCCTAACTAGATCCGCTAGTAGGTCCACCCAAAACAATAATCAATTCAAACAATGATGTAATGGCAGAATCATAAATAACTCAAAATTCAACCAATAGTGGTAGTTTTGTAATTAGTCAGAAGTTGTAATAGCTTAGAAACCAAACAAAGCCTTAGGAATGAAATTGAAATTAAGGCAAAAGAGTTGAGGGCAATTCTGAAAATTGATATAAGAAAAAAAGGCAAATAGAATTAAGTGTTTAAGAGGGGTAAAACTAGAAATCACTTGTAATAAAGAAAATGTTGTCTTCAACCTTCAATTCACGATTCAGCTTGGGCGGAACAACCATATTGGATGGTTGTGAGGAATCTCACTCGATACGTCACCGATTGGTCTCAAATTTCAGGGAATGGATCGTTACACGTAGCCCTATTGAACCCAACATTCATCAACTCCAACAGCAAGGAATAAAAGGAGCTTTAAAGGCCTGAACTTGGATCTGGCGGTAAGCACATGTACAAACCTGAAGTTTGATGTGTAACTCAGAGTAGACTGATGGGTTGGGGTTGAAACTCAAGGGGCTGAGTCGCCTTAGGCATGGAGTTGACTCACCAAATATCAGGGGGAAAGTAGAATGGGTGAGGGAGATCGAAGGGTTTTAATGGGGCTGGGGTTATCGCCAGAACAGGGGAGGGTTAGGAAGAAAGAGGAAGAAGTAGGAAGGGAAGAAGAAAGGAAGGAAGAAAATAACAAGACCAAGGGAGTGGTCGAGTCTGATCACTGAGACAAAAGAGAGAGAGAGAGAGAGAGAGAGAGAGAGAGAGAGAGAGAGACGAACAAAGAAGGGGAAGGGGCTTTTGGTCATTAGACCTCTACAACTCACAAACTCAATTTCTTTCAACTTCATTCATTCTATTCTCCAAATCTGAAATTAAAGTCTATGGTCTATTTAAAGATAAAACTTTCCTAAACTAATTGATATAAACTTAGAAACTAAATAATATCTTTATGAAATAAAATCTAATCTCTATGGAATAAAATCCCTACCCAAAACAGAAATAATAACTAAGGAAACCTAAATTGGAACTTCCTAATCTAAATTAACTCTCTACCAACCCTTTCCAGACCAAAATGTTGGTTTTGGTTTGAGCTGGTTCAGGTTTGGCTTGGGTAGCCAAATCGGCTCGTGTCGGTCCAGCCATGAACAAGCTACTGCATCAAGTGGGTTGATCATGTTCAGTCCTGATGAATTGTCAAAGAATGAAATTCTTCAAGAATATCAAGCAGTTAAGGACCTCACTGGAGTACCTGAAATCGTTCGTGACGACACGATGATGGAATTTGTGATCCTAGCATCATTCTTTGAAGAACGAGTCCCATGACTGAGGATTACATCCCTACTACTCATCCATTACCGGAATTCTGTTACGGGCTGTAGTTGGATGTGCATCTCATGAACATTTTCCTTTGCCTTTGCAAAATTCATGGACAAATTTCTTCAAGCTTGCGAGAGTTGATGCAGCAACGGGCCCACAAGCTGAGATGGGCTTGGATAGGAATCTTTCTAGGTTTTATTTGGGATATTTATAATCTTTTATTTTGGGTTATTTAAATGAGAATTTTAGGTAATATTTTATTAAGTAACTAGTAGATTATGGTTTCCATCTTGATTAGGGATTTTATTTAGTTACTAGTTTTATTTCATTTAGTTTAGGAAAGTATTTCTTTTAAATAGAACATGTAATAAGACTTTTATTTTCAGATTCGAAGAAGAGAATAGAATGAATTGATATTCAATTGGTTGCCTGCAGGCATAAAGAAGTGGTGTGCTCTCTCTCCTCTTCCTCTCTCTCTCTCCCCTTCATCTTTGCGAACCAGAAGAGACCCTCTCCTTTGGTCTGTTCCTCCCCTTTCTTCTTCCTACCCTTCCCTTTATTCTTCTTATCTTTCCTATTTCTTGTGGTTACTTCTGAGTTACTGTTCACGGTTTGTAACTTGTATTACCAGCATCCTCTTAGACCAGGTTCGATCTCCCTCACCCTTTCCCTTTTCCCCTGCAACTTTGGTCGAGTATTCCCCTTCCATAGGCATCCTAAACCCCCAAAGCTCATGACTAGAAACTGATGGCAAAGGGGGTTTTTCAACACATTTTAATCAATTACCCCTCTTTGCTATAGGATCTCATCACCGTCCAACCCAAATTTAACCTTTAAAAACAAACAAGAATTATTGATTTAGACAAATAATTCCTCAACTTCAAATCTGACTGTAAGAATGCTTTAAAATTTGGAAACCTTGATCGTTAGGATATGAGGAACAATATTCCAGAAGATGAGTTTGATCCAACTTGTGGGATCGAAACCAATCTTGCCCGTAGGTCTCAAACATGTATTTTAACAGAATCAGAATTGTATAACAGTAAAAAAAAAACTACTTATCTCAGAATCCAGCCGTTGGAAGGTTCTTAAAGTTGGAGGGGAAGTACTCTAGGATGTGCTTGATAACATACCCAAATTTGAAGGTGATCCAACCATAGATGAAGAAGTTTGAATTTTCGAAAAACTATTATCATCTGAAAACGGGATTGAACAGAATAGGGGTTTCAGTTGAGTTTCACTACCGTGAGAGACTCAACCAGAATTTTTTAATTAAAACTCTGGCCAACTCTGCTGCCACTTCTTTTTCCTCTTTATTTATAATGCTAAAAGGAAATACAAAAGATAGAAGGACTGGTTCCTACAAGGAATGTCCAAAAATAAAAAATAGAAACTTTTCTTTATAACTTTTAGGAAAGTTTTCAAAACAAATAACATCTATGACTAACTCACATGATAACGAATCTTAAGAAACAAAACAAATTTAGGAAACCAAACTAATGACTAATTATATGAAAATAAATCTAACTTATTGAATTTAGGAAGAAGACAAAACTTTCTAAAAATTCTGTTGGTACTGTTCACGTGAATACTAGAAATAAATCTAACTTATTGAATTTAGGAAGAAGACAAAACTTTCTAAAAATTCTGTTGGTACTGTTCATGTGAATAGTACTACGAACAGTGTTTTGGCTTTTATCTTCTTCTTGTCTTGTGTTTAGGCACTGTTTGGAGGACCCCTTATCTTTCCTAAAGCATACTTGTACTGCATCAGAAACCTCTTCAATATTGGAACCCAAAACCTGCAACTCAAACTTTCTCTCTCCTACCGCCAAACCCAGTTTTAGAACTTCGATGCTCTCTTATTCCTTCCTGTTTGGAACCAATATTAGTTGGAATCAGCAGAGCAGAGGCTTGCGATTCTACCCGTAGAATTTCAGTTTGATTGGAGTTCAAATAAGAGCTTTCTATCAAATTTTTTTAAATCTGGGTACCGTCTCCTGTTTCTGTCAAAGGTCGAAGAAGAAAGCCTGATTTTGGAAATTATAAAAAGGCTCGTCTTTTATTATTTCTTCTAATTGATCCTTCTTTATTATCTCTTTCTAGATTTACCCATTGGGCTAAGAGTTAGTTTAATTTAGTCCTAAGGTCTTGTTTGTCTTCTTCCATTAATAGACATCTGGTTATTTTGAAATTCCTTTTAATTACAATTCTGCCACTGCTTCTATTATTGGTCTTATATTGTTTGGTTGGATCCATTAGCGGATACAATTGGGTTTTTGATGCAGGCTAGGATCCATCGGATTAGAATCTTTTTAGGGTTTCAGTTTAATTTAGGAATTCTATGTAATCTTTTTATTTTGGCAAGTTAAATTAGATTTGTTAGGGTTTTGCTATAGAGTTTTAGTTATGTTAGGAATGTGTTTATGTTTTAGGTAGTTTATTTTATTTTATTGTTTTTATCTTGTGGGATCAATGTAAGCCTATTTATAGGCAACTCTTATTATCAATGTTAATGATGAATAAAATGGAGATTTGAGAAAAAAGGGTTCTTGGGTGCCTACGAGCAGGGCACTTTTTGCTCTCCCTCTCTTCCTCTCTCGGTTGGGTCGTCTTTTTCTCATGGCTGGTTCCCTTCCCCATTGCTGTGGAAGCCATCCTCCCCCTACAATCTGTCGGTAGGTTTTCTTTTCCTTTCCCCTTTGTTTCCCTTCTTTCTTGGACCCTCTTTCTCTTTCTAATCCTTTGTTCTTCTGGTTCCCTGTACTGGACTATAAACCCAACCTGCAACTCACTTGTTCTAGCTCTTACCGCCAGAATCAATTTCAGGGATTTTTTATTTGCATCAATTCTCAACGATTATCACTAATTTGGGTTGGAAACAGTAGGTCTGAATATTTCGAACCTTCGTTTGAAATCGGCACAAACTGAGTCCTATCATTGGAGTTTTCCCCCTTCAAAACGAAGCTGGTTTTTCGACTTGTTTTGTTCGTGAAAGAGTCTCCAACGAAAGGTAGAAGAAGACCTTCTTTTTGGGTTTTCCAATTATACCCTATCTTTATTAAGTAATCCTGTCCCATCCTATTTTATTCTCCCTTTCCGAGTTTACCCCTATTGTTAACTTCAATTCTTTTTATATCCCAAGCCTCCACCACGTCATATACCATTGCTGAAATTACAAAATTGCCACCACTGGTTGAGTTCTTGAGATATTTACAGTTCTGCCATTAGGGCGTGTTTGTTTCATCCCTAATTGTTCAGTTCTGATTATTTACCTAATTTTGCCATTGCACCTTATCAATTGGTTTTATATTAGCTTGGGTGGGCCCATAGCAGACCCAATTGGGTTTTTTTCGATCCAGGTCCGCATCAGTTTTTCAACCCGGGTCCCACATCAAATGGTATTAGAGTCAAACCTGGCAGCAGATATGGATCATGTGGTGGTTCTCGACATTTTGCTTGATATCCGTCAACAAATGCAAAGCCTCATAGAGATATTGGATGATCATTAGCAGAAAACCAAGGAAATTAAGAGCAGTGGATTGATCATGTTCAGTCCTAATGAATTGCCGAAGAATGAAATTCTTCAAGAATATCAAGAAGTTAAGGACCTCACTGGAGCACCTGAAATTGTTCGTGACGACACGATGATGGAATTTGTGATCCCACCATCATTCTTTGAAGAACGGGTCCCATAACTGAGGATTACATCCCCACCACTCGTGCATTACCGGAATTCTGTTACGGGCTGTGGTTGGATGTGCATCTCACGAACATCTTCCTTCGCCTTTGCAAAATTCGCAGACGGATTTTTTGAAGTCGGCGAAAGTTGATGCAGCAGCAGGCCCAGGAGCTGAGATGGGCTTGGATTGGAATCTTTCTAGGTTTTATTTGAGATATTTGTAATCTTTTATTTTGGGTAATTTAAATGAGAACTTTAGGTAATATTTTATTAAGCAACTAGTAGATTATGGTTTCCATCTTGATTAGGGATTTTATTTAGTTATTAGTTTTATTTCATTTAGTTTAGGAAAGTATTTCTTTTAAATAGAACATGTAATAAGACTTTTATTTTCAGATTTGAAGAAGAGAATAGAATGAATTGATATTCAATTGGTTGCCTGCGGGCATAAAGAAGCGGTGTACTCTCTCTCCTCTTCCTCTCTCTCTCTCTCTCTCCCCTTCATCTTTGCGAACCAGAACAAACCCTCTCCTTTAGTCTGTTCCTCTTTCTTCTTCCTTCCCTTCCCCTTATTCTTCTTATCTTTCCTATTTCTTGTGGTTACTTCTGAGATACTGTTCACGTTTTGTAACCTGTATTACCAGCAGCGTCTTAGACCAGTTTCGATCTCCCCCATCCCTTTCCCTTTTCCCCTGCAACTTTGGGTGGGTCTGTTCCCCTTCCATAGGCGACCTAACCCCCAAAGCTCATGACCAGAAACCTCTTCAATATTGGAACTCAAAACCTGCAACTCAAGCTTTCTCTCTCCTACCGCCAAACCCAGTTTCAGAACTTCGATGCTCTCTTATCCTTGCTGTTTGGAACCAATATTAGTTGGAATCAGCAGAGTAGAGGCTTGCGATTCTACCCGTAGAATTTCAGTTTGATTGGAGTTCAAATCAGAGCTTTCTATCAAATTTCTTAAATCTGGGTTCCGTCTCCTGTTTCTATCAAAGGTCGAAGAAGAATGCCTGATTTTGGAAATTATAAAAAGGCCCTTGTCTTTTATTATTTCTTCTAATTGATCCTTCTTCATTATCTCTTTCCAGAGTTGTGTCTAATTTAGTCCTAAGGTCCTGTTTGTCTTCTTCCATTAATAGACATCAAGTTATTTTGAAATTCCTTTCAATTACAATTCTGCCACTGCTTTTATTATTGATCTTATATTGTTTGGTTGGGCCCATTAGCGGATCCAATAGGGTTTTTCAACCCGGGTCCCGCATCATTATTTTTGTGTGTTGGCATGGAGCCAAGGACACAGAACACCCCCTCCCCCCACCTCCCCATAAAAAAAAAAAAGGAATTTAGAAATTTATACACTCCTTAAACATATACCGAATAGTAAACCATACCAAGGAATAAAGTATCGGTACGAGGGCTGTATCTCCATATTAGTAAGTCATTCTAAGATCTGCATCAGTAGATACACTTGGATGCAATGCTGAACTTAAGATGGTGGATTTGCTCAAGAAATGGGTAAAAGATATAATGATCTGCAACTTAGGGTCAGGGGTTTCTCTGGAACATGATGAAACATATCTAGATCTTTCCTATAGCTAAGGGCATTAAACTTATTGTGATAACACTACTTTATGACAATCTTTAATTTGATAGGGGGTTGATGATCTGATAATACAATTTATTTTTCTCACCATGTGAGATGATTGTTTGATTGGAATGCTTTTACTTGACCCACAATGTTTATAACCTCATCTTTTTGGATATCATTATGCTAAAGATGTCCAGCCTTGAAGATTCCAATCTATGTATTTTTACTCTTTATCTTGCTACAAATGGCTGTATGTGATGTAGCATCAATCTTTTCGGTGTATTATTTTGTTGATTAGGATATAGCAAAAATCATCATTTTATGGTCTCCTTTATTCAGGCAACTCTTTATGTCTATTTTTATTTTTTGCAAAAATCATCATTTTATTGTCTCATTTTATATGAGGCAATTCTTTGTCTATTTTTTCCCCTCTTTATAAAAAAAAAAAAAAATCCCTTTTAGGTATTTTGAGGGGAGAGGAGAGAAACTCATGGATCTGGTTTGGTGTTTTTTTTTTTGGTGGTTTTGACATAGGTTCCTTCCCTTTTTCTGGGCAGCAGAATATTGAGTATTGGAAGTTATCTATCCTTCCCCCGACCCCTAATGGATGCAAAAGATTGGAGCTTCCTCACTGATCTTGTCACATGTTAGTATCAATTTATAGATTAAAGGAAATTGTTGAACTAATGGTACAACACAACAGCATTTAGTCCTTAACCAAAGGGACCAAAACAGAATAGTTGCACTTGTATAATCTCTCAACCATTATGAGGGTTATAATTGACCAAAACAGAACAGTTAGAACTGTATAATATCTGAACCATTACAATGGAATTTTATTCCCATAACGAAGGAGTAATATTGACCAAAAGTCCAAAACAGAACAGTTACAACTGTAGAATCTCTCAACTGTTACAATGGAACTTCATTCCCATAACAAATCCTGTGGCAGACTACACTTCGCTTGGCTGAATAATCTTCAATGGTAGCTTATCTGGAATCCTTCCTAACTAAAAAAGATGCCCCAACTTTTAATGCCAAAATTGCTGTCCTTGTTGTGTTCTGTTCCCCCCATGGGACCTGGAAAAGCCCAAACAACATTCCCATCCTTTTCTCTTATTACATTCCCCTCTGACGGATGGTCCTGTATTACTTAAAGAACACATGTCCACATTCAACAAAACCAAGTCCTGGTGGCAGCTGCTATGTATGACTGGTCCATCCCATCTCCTTAAAGTGATCAAGGACTCAAATCCCTATTTGGCTGATCAGCTGGAGTGCTATTGAATAACTTGTCCACTGCTGCCCAAATCACAAATAGATTCTTGATTCTCTCTATTAGCATCTTAAGATCAGTAAATTAATGATCTCTAAAAAATGTCTTTAATCTTGTTATTTTATCAAGGAAATCCTCTACATCAAAAGATAATTCTCCATTCCTCCTTCTATCACTACAACTTACCATGGTTAAATGTTGTCTCGTCTTTTTTCCGCGTGTATGTTCTTGGTTTCACTCCAGGTTGTTTCTTCCATAAAATCCAGCCATGCAATGGCTGATCAGCTTCAAGTCTCCTCAACTTAAAAAGCAAATTTTGTGAAGGATTCCTTGCCTTGTTAAATCCAGGTGGGGCAACTGCTTTGTTATATTTTTGGAATGCCTCTGTTTTTCTATTAAGAAAAAAAAAACGGTTCCCTTCAAATCCTCAAATTCAATATACTTCAATTGGTTGAAAATTTTAATGGGAATAACCTTCTTTACTTTGCCTGTGGAATGATTCATGTTCCTGAAAGTTTCATTATGCTCGAAAACACATACACACACACACACGCATGTATACAACACAGAAGAAATGGTGAGAGTTCAGAAGAAATAGAAAATTTTATGGGAATAAAATGTAGTAAATCCTTAGAAAACAGTATCAAACAACAAGGAATATTCATGTAAGAAACTGGTGAGAGTATGGGTTTCCCAACTACAACTGTTGAGTATGTTCTGAGAGAGTGCATGTCCATTGTAGTGTTGAGACTCACTGCTATAGAAACCTGAGACCCGTACTTTGGAAACCATACAGTTTTTTTTACATGCTCTAGAAACTATTTCATACTGTATAGAATTTTTTTTTTATTAAGATGTTCCTGCATTTTGGATACTCTTGATTCCTTAGATCATTTGTAGGTTTTTATATTCTTCATTATTTATATATATTTGTTTTTCTAATTCTGCCCGCTACTTTTCTTTATAAGTGGCATATAGAATTTACTTCCCTGTATGTATCACTGTCTCCCTAATTGTTATGCTGCCATTTTGTGTAGGTGGATTTGCCAGAACACTTGGCTAAGCACTGCTTTTCTACATGGATGAAATGGGTTTATTGCAAATAGAATTCTGTTTAATCTTTCTTGCGCTGGATTTACTATCTAGATTATCAGTGGTGGGAAGCTGCTGCTACGTCGTCCTTGTTTAGGATGTTTGTAAGTGGATGGGTAAGGTTGGACTCTTCCAATTTAACTGCGGGCTAGAAATTCCTCAGTGAGTGGTATGCTGGTAAGAAGAGCAGTTAAAGCCGAGTTTACTGTCACTGCATCTGAAGATATAGTATTGGTAAAAAAATCTATCTTGGATCTCTGACCTTGTTCTCACTCCTAAAGTCAAGAATTATATCCTGTGGTTCATAAAGTTTATATACCATATGGTTAAGGACATCCACTTAAATTTATTAATTATTGAGATCTTGTGGATGGAACTCACCCGTTGAATGGTAGGTTAACATGCTGTAGGCTGGTATATGGCTTACCAGAATTGGTCGCTAGACAGCATGGTCTTCCCACTGCATTCTTCAGAAACTTCGTGCTTTTGTAGAACTGGTTTTTGGTTAAGACCATTTTGTATGGTTGTCCACAATTTGCAGGTTGGTGAGCATTGGATGTTAGAAACTATCATTCCAGTTCTTTATTCTATCAACTTGCTTCTTAAGTTTAAGTGGGTGACATTCAAAGGTTAGTTTATTCGTTTAAAAGATCCACCTTTCAATTTTCTTGGATTTTGTACTCTTACTGGTTTTATATTTCAATTTGCAATGGGAACGTGAGCTCTTACTGACTTTGTAACATCTGATTGATGCTTTCAGAAGGTTGATGTTTTTTCATCGATACCATATTAGGAAATGACATTTGCTGTCAAAAGACAGTGAGCTCAACGAGAAATGCTCCTTCCTTTCTGACTGGATTGACTTGGGGAAGGACACTAGACCTCTCCCCCTGAGGCGCTGTAAGGGAATGGGTACTATCATTTTCGGAGAAAAGAAACACGAGAAGGTGCTGTTTTGCATGGTTGCAGCCTATTTATATGCACTTCCTTATTTTATTTTATTTTTGGTGAGAGGGGTGGTTACAAGAGTTTTTTTTTTTTTTTTTGAAGGGTTGGGGGGTGGTGGTTACTAGAATTTGGGATTCCTAGTTATACCGTTACTGAACATCAGTCTTTGGCCCAAAATTTGAATACTTTAATGGTAGTAATCATCTTCTGACTCATAGTAACAACAAATGATCAGCAAGGAATCTATTTCAAATCTTTTATTGGGGATGGCTGGGGTGCTTATCATCTTTCGTGTGACAGCTTAGGTGGTACTAGAGAAAACTGGAGATTTGCTATAAAGGTAAACCATTTGAGACATACATTGTGTATTATTTATTTATATTTATTTTCGATGGGTCATTGTGTATTTACTTAATTATAAGAAGATCCTCAACCCTTCCGTCTATTTTAATTTTGGGTGAGACTTTGTTGGTTAGATGTTATTCCTCCCTAGGTAATGGACATGAACCTTGAATGTAATCTGTTACCTGCCTTTATTTTTTTCCTAAAAAAGAAGAAGAAATTAATGATATACACCCTCCATGTAATTCACAAACATCCCCTCTCTCTAGTGTCAATGTTGATACTACTTAATCTCCAGAATTCGAAGATTAAATCATCTTCAAATTTTAGCTTAGGTTTTCTTAGGTATAGTTTATATTTATGTTTATTGATTATTTATGACAAATCATTTATGAGAATAAATTATGAGTCATAAATAATAATCGTTTGGTATCACTAGACATAAAGAAGTAATAATAGATTATCATAATAATGATAAACACTTTTTAACTTATTTATAGATTTTGGATTTTACTAATTTATTTTAAATATATATTAATACTATAAATTATATCAAATAATTACATATATCATAATGTATTATATAATTAATTCTATAATATATACCAAAGAGAGCTTAAGTAATATGATTCTTTTGTTTTTTGATTATAGAAGTATGATAAAAAAAAACTTGTTTTTATCACCACGATGAAGCCATTGCCTTTTGATTACAGGAGTAGGAAAAAGCTTTTCTATTTTATCACCGCAATGAAGCGATTGAATAGGAGATTCCTGAGCCCAATGGACTTCCTCTTGTTTATGTGTAATCCATTTGCTTGCCTTTCCTTTCCAATAAAATTTGTTATTGAACTGGGCCAAGAGACATTATTCTGGATGTGGTTTCTCTGGGGAGTTGAGCAGAAAAAGGGAATTATGAGCAGAAAAAGGGGCATTGGGAGAATTTCTCCATCTTTGGTTAGCATCTCCTGTCGGTTTAAGAAGCCAGGATTACTCCCCATCATCGATGGCAGCAGAGATTGAGAAATGGTGATCAGTTGCAGGTCAACGCAAACAGACTAAAGAGGGATTTTTTTTATTTGCTATGCATGCCTGGTTATGCTCGTCGGAACCATGGAAGTTACGGAACTGAAAATGTGACGAGGACATCACAGTAGTACCTTTATTTTATTGTTGATTTTAAGACCCGTTTAGTTACGTTTTATTTCAGTATTGGGTCTATTTTTGCTTTTTGTTTCTATTTCTATTTGACTTATTCTTTTTATATAGTTATGTCTTTTATTGTAATTAGAAGAGGCGAGGCTCCTTTGGCGTGGACCCATTCCACGATTCCATGATTTAATTTCTTTATTATTTTTTTTTTTTTGAGTTAGTTTGTGATTAGGATTGTAAACCTATATATTAGGCCATTTTTTTAATGGGAATTAGAATGCATTGATTATTGAGAAAAAGAAAAGCTCTTGGTCCGCCCTCTCTCTCATGTAAGTCTCCCTCCCCTCTCTCACGATCTCTCTTTTTTCCCCCTCTTTCCCTCTTCTCGACTTCCCCTTCTTTCTCTCTCGTTAGCAGTAATCCCTTCCCCTTTTTTTTTGTTACATCGTCATCTTCCCCCACCCTCTTTTCTGTTTCGACAAACCCTTCACCCTCTCTCATGTTATTCCCTCTCTCTCGACCCCTTCCCTTTCTTCCTCCCCTCACGTCAAGGCCCTCTTCCCCTTTCTTGGTTTTTCTTGGTTTCAGTAAGTCCCCCCCCGCGCCCCTCCTCTTCTCTTTATTTTCACTTATATTTCTATACATTCTTTCCCCTACTCGCTGTTTCTTTGTTTTTGTTCTACTAACCTGGACAGCAACTTGCGTGGATCGTGTCACATTTAAACCCTTTTCATTACAACCCAATCTGGTTGGTATTCCTTATCCTTTTATATTGAAATAATTCTGATTTCATATGGATATGAGTTTACTCTTATATTAGGTATTTAATCTTATTAGTTTATGATTTTAATAGCTCTTGCACATTAATACTTCATAACATCCTGTTTAGTTTTGATCTACTATGAATCCTAATTGATTACTGTTGACTTAAAAGCATGTTACCTAGAGTTATAATGCTGATTACATATTGTTATCGTAGTGTTAGTCATGCATGCCATTTATGTGTGTTGCTGTCACATAAGTCCATACCCTTCGTTAGTGAGTCTTTATTGTTAGTATTCGTCTTAGAATAGGTTAGTCTAGAAACCCTAGTCTGTCCTACATCAGTTTGGTATCAGAGCTTAGGCTAGAGTGTTTAGTAGGTGCTGGTTAAGAAGCCTACCTAGAGTGAACCTTATATGTCTACTAGGAGTGGTAGAATTTATAAAAACATGTAGAACCCGCTTAACACCCCTATGACATCTGAGCTATAAGACCCGCACCCGAATTCCCCTACTAACTCGGATTTCCCCTATGCCAGGTTTTCTTGCACCGACAACTGTCATGCCTGATGGGTATACCGGGTCATTTACAAGGAGCTCCTAACTGAGCCTTGGACATATGAATGGACCTTAGATGGACCCATCATGCATTCCAATGTGTGGGGCCTGAAACACTGAGTCTAGGGTTGCCCTTAAGCTCTGCCAACGGCACAACCGGGGGGTGAGCCAACCAGCTCCTTGTAGCCGGCTTGGTTGTGCAGCTTACTCCTTTCTCTTCGTGGGTCTATAAATATAAACCCATTTACTCTCATTTACTCCTTTGCTGAAGGAGTGAGAGTGGGAGCTAGTGTGAGAGCTTGGGAGCTTGGGACAAAGTTTAGAGCTCAACTGGACTTCATCCATTCCATGTAAGTCCACTAACCCTTCCTCCTTTATAAGTGGATCAATGGCCACCAATAATGGTGGTGCTTGCACACTAATGGTGGTGGTGCTTGCACACTAATTGTGGTGGTGCTTGGCTACCATTAATAGATGCCAAGGTCAAACCCTAGAATCTAGGTTTGGTTGCCCACACCTCCATTAGTTGCTTTAATATGACTACTAATGGTGGGGAATATATTCCCCACTATTTGTTCACCAATGGAAGATATTGGGGAGGAAAATCTCCCTAAGAAAGCTTCATCTTCTCCATTGAGTTTGGTTTCTCGGACTAAGCTGGCAGAGCGAGCCCGCGGATGGGGCAGTACCCTTGCCCTCGGGTTTGGATAATAGACGTAGTATGGTCTAGCTGGCAGATGAGGCCAGTAAGGCTCCCATCTTTTGCCAAGCCCCTCACTTAGATGAATTACTGGCTAGCTCAGCTGGCGGATAAGCCAGCACGTATCGCCTGATAACATCCCCTGGCTAAGCTCTTGGGGCCGACTTAGGACATTTTGTTGGGAGTTGGCGGCACCCCAGAGTTGGCAGAATGATCTGCCGCCTCACTCACAGTAGGTTTATAAGGCCCAGCCAGCGGGTAAAACCGGCAACACCTTCCACCGGTACCATCTGTCACCTTGGCTACTGAAAGCCTGTTTGCTTAGTTAGATTCTTTGGGGACCAACCGTAAGGTTCCTAGCTTACCTTGGGACCTGCATTGAGACATTTAGAACATGTCCATGTTGATTTAAAAGTTATCTAACATAATAAAACTTATGCACATGAATAGGTCAATCAACACGGGTATTGATGAAGCTTACTGCCGGCTTCTAGGTTCTGCAACACTTGTGGTGCCTACAAGTGAGGAGTCAGGTCCGTAGACTTAAAACATTTATGTATGTCTATGCTATGGTGTGTCATGATAACATGCCATAAATGTATCTGAATATTTGAGTATGTATTTGCATAATAACAATTATGTATACTTTAGATGGATGATGATGTGTTTAGTTTGTGTGACATGCGGATACCAAGGGGACCAATGATGCATGGTTACACGGACCATGCTTTATATTGTTAGCATTTTAGTGAGGACACGGTGGCCCGAAGGGATTGGGGACCAGGAGTCTCTGTTGGGATGCGGCCTTGTTTATTCTTATGTTATGCATATGCTAGGCATTAGGTGGTTGCATCACCCATGGTTTTAGTCCCTTGCTAATAGGGGGTTACGTGTTGGCATAGACTTTGTCTATTTTGGGAGGTGGCACACATTAGCTCGTATATGAAAGGTGAAAGTCGTTGATCCGTAATTGGGGCCGAAAGCTGCGTCAAACATCTTAATAAGGCACTTATAGAACCAATACCCTTAACTTAGTACTAGAACTGCATCATTCTCATTTGTGCATGGCATGTGATACTCGATTTCTCACTAAGCTAGGATGGGAGCTCACCGAATGAGCTCAACGGCTTAGTGAAGAAAAACTAGGTACTTACACAACAAGCAAAACAAAACAACATAACAAACACATACAAAAGATATAAATCATCAAAGACATAAAAAGGACAACTGTAAGTAGTTTCATGAACATTTAAAACGCAAGTAAACATGAACAATAAATATAACAAAGACAAATATTAACAAATGCCAAAATGATCAACCCTAATAATTTACTCCATATGTCCTAGGTTTGAGGCTTGTGTTTGCTGCAGTGCGCACAAAATGCTGGAGCCTGTGATTTGCACAATTTATCATGGGGTCCTTGAGTTGACCAGATTATCATGGGGTCTTTGAGCTGACCAGGCTATCATGTAGTTTTTAAACTGACAAAGCTAACCATCACGCATCTTCACTCATTAACTAACCTCTTAATGAGAAGGGGGTAGCAAATACGGGATTTTAACATTTATTTATTTTTATATCAAACTTACATCATCATACATTTTCTAGTCCACTAGCCTAGTGCAAGTGGCATATCTGATTCTTTTATTGCATAAACTATCACATTGTCTTATTGCCTCATTTTCCATGTAGTCATATGCATTTTCATAATACACATTCCACATAAAATCATGCATCATTATTCACAAAACATTGTACACCATAGTTCACATTATCACATAAAATAACAAACAACAAGTGCAAGTAGATAATTTTTCTCACCTCCACAGTGTTCAACTTGAAATTCGAAAATACTGTCAAATTCACACAATGGTAGTGACATCTACATAATATAAATATAGACATCTATAATTAAGGGCTGTAGCAAATTCCCAATTAATAAATAAATATATTTTGCTTACAAAAAGCTCCACACACTCTCTCAGTCTTTCTTTCTCTCTTTTTTGTCCTCTTTTCCCTTATTTTCTCTTTCCTGTAATTTCCCAATCTCTATCCCTCTCTCTTTCTCTACCTATGGTTTTCCCTTTTTTGATTCTTCTTCTTTGTGAGAAGTCCTCTCATCTCTATCTTTCTTTTAATCTCATTATAATCATTAATCTAACCGAACCTAAAGAAAAGGAAACAACGAACATAGATTCTGCTCTTATTTAACAACGAACATAGATTCTGCTCTTATTTTATCTCCCTTATTCTCTTTCCTCATTTTGCTATATTTTCCTTTCTCTTCTTCTATAACAACCCCTTTATGACTAAGGAAGCATATATATAACGTAGTTTTATAAACTTATATTTATTATAATTAAAAAAATAATAGTAATAGTAGTAGTAGTAATAATAATAATAATAATAATAATAATAATAATAATAATAATAATAATAATATTCACACACATACAAATATAACACATACAATAATAATAATATAATATTAATAACATTAAAACTTACCTTGACTGGCAAAATTACCAAAATGCCCCTCAACTACTCCCTTTTGCAGATAAGCCCTATAAAGAAGTGGAAAATTTCCACAACTCAATACCACATGATGCTTGGTTATTACACCCTTTCTCCTTAAAAATAATTTCATCCTCAAAATTAAAATTAAAATCATACCTCGAATAACTGGGGGTATTTGGCTTTCATTTCTTCTTTACGCTCCTAAGTGGCCTCTTGTTCTAAATGATCTCTCCATAGCACTCTAATCAGAGGTACTCCCCGGTTCCTTATTCGATACATCTTTTTAGATTCTGATACAAGAGATTTCTCCGTTGCTGATTTTATGGAGTCCCCTTTGGTGGGTGATACCTCTGCAGGCAAGGACTTTTCTGGCGAGCACAGCGAGGGCTGCGCCTACAGCGACTGCGCCTATGCCTGATGCAGCTCGCCCCTTACTCTCCTTCCTAGATTATATATGATTCTTTTTGTTGATAAATGTATTCAATCCATCTATTTCAGTTGATACAGATTTATTCAATCCATTTATGTCAGTTGATACAGATTTACTCCTTTCATTATGGGTAAATGTATAAATAATATGATACGGTTGTAACCACCCCATTTTTGCCATCCCCAGCATAAGTGAATCCATATGACAAGTTTTTGGCTTTTAATCAAGGGTTTGTGATTCTTTAATGAGCCCCACAGCAGGGTCATGAGCTATTACCTACTCGGATGTATAAGTCGTGAAATTATCTTCAAATTGAGACTGGAATCACCCAATTCTGACATCAAACAAGGAAGGTATCACACTTGTAGTCGGTTTGAAAGTGTCGGGACGTTTATGTAATTATCGTAGGATGCATGCATAAATTATCGATGAACTTCAAATCATCATATCTTGATCATCCGATATCTGAATCATATGATTTAAGTACCAATATTCTTTATTTTTAGTCATTTTCAAAGTGGACGTGAAAAATCCCGGGTAGAGGTCACCAATGGGTCCCATGCAAGCTTTCATGCAGAATTATCGATAGAACTTCAATGCTTCATATCTTTGCCGTTCTACGTCCGATTCAGATGATTCAAGGGCCATTATTCTTCATTTTTGGTGTTCTGCAAAGTGGACGTGAAAAATTCAGTACAGAAATCTCCGAAAGGTCCCATGCAAAATTACATGTTGAAATGGTTGTTTAATCTTTGAAAATTTATATTTTGGTCACCCTACAATCAAATCACTTGATTTCAGTTTCAATATGTTCCATTCTTAGTGCTCTATAAAGTGGACATAAAGGGTTTTAGATAGAGATATCCGAAGGATCCCATGCAGAGTGGTCAGTCGAATTATCGTAAATTGGCGTGCTTAAACTTTAAAAATTCATAAGTTGACCATTTTACTTCCATATGAAGTGATTCAAGCTCCAGTATTTCTCATTTTTAGTGTTCTACAAAGTGAACGTAGAAAATTTGGAGTAGAGGCTATTGAAAAATTTCATGCGGAATGGGGGTGGAAATGACCTATGAAATGATAGAAAAAAAAATCAATCTTGGCCCAAACCCAATCAATCTAAGTCAGTGTTGGTCCAACCAAGGCAGCTAGGTCAACTTAGTCCAGTCAACCCATGACAGTCTAGTCCAATCAATCTAGTCCAGTCTAGTTCGATTTAAATTAGTGCATCCTGTGAGTGCAAGGGCATAGATGTTATATATAATTATAATTATATGCATATTATATATAATATATTATATTATATATGTTATATAATTTTATACTATATTATACAATCTATGTAAATTTTTGGAAGAATAGTAGAGATCAGCCATGGATTGATTTAGATTGAGAGAATAGGAAAGAAGATAAGGAAAGAAAGAAGAGAGATTGAGAGAAGATGGAAAGAAGAAGATAAAAGGAAACAGATTGAGAGAAACTGAACAAGGGAGGGAGAGAGCCATGAGAGAAGAGAGGAAGAAAAGAGAAAAAAAAAAGGAAAAAAGAAAGGAGAAAAGAGAGCCGTGAGAGAAGAGAGGAAGGAAAGAGAAAAAAAAGGAAAAAAGGAGAAAAAGAGAGAGACTGAACAAGGGAGGGAGAGAGCCGTGAGAGAAGAGAGGAAGGAAAGAAAAAAAAAAGGAAAGAAAAAAGGAGAAAAGGAGAGAGCCGTGAGAGAAGAGAGGAAGGAAAGAGAAAAAAAAAGAAAGAAGAAAGGAGAAAAGGAGAAAAGGAGAAAGCCATAAGAGAAGAGAGGAAGGAAAGAGAAAAAAAAGGAAAGAAGAAAGGAGAAAAGGAGAGAGCCATGAGAGAAGAGAAGGGAGAGAGAAAAAAAAGGAAAGAAGAAAGGAGAAAAGGAGAGAGCCGTGAGAGAAGAGAAGAGGGAGAAAAAAAAAGGAAAGAAAAAGGAGATTGAGAGAATCCGAACAAAGAGAGAAGGGAAGAGGGAGAAAAAAAAGGAAAGAAAAAGGGAGAAAAGGGGAGAGACGTGAGAGAAAAAAAAAGAGAAAAGGAGAGAGACGTGAGAGAAGAGAGGAGGGGAGAAAGAAGAGGAAACTAAGAAAGAAAAAGGGGAGAAAGAAGAAGAAGCCGAGAAGAAGAAGAGGAAGAAAAAAAAGGCGGAGGGTTAGAAAAGAAAGGAGCAAAGAAGAGGAGAAAGAAGAAAAGAAAAGGAAGAGCACTCACCATCATCGTTCTCTTCAAGCAAGCTGCAACAAAGGATTTACCTATCTTTAGAATAAGGTAAGAAGCCTAAACTCATGTCCCAATAATTATCTTTGATGAATATGAATGATTGAATAGGCCATGATAGGTTATAGTATGTGATTTACATTGATGATACATATTTGATCAACCTTTGCCATGATTTTACCATGTCTATGATTTTTCCCTCATTCTACATGATACGAGACTCCTCTAGTCCAAAACTGAGCTCCATCCATGGAGGGTTGCTTAGCCAAACAAATCCATGAGTGGAACACCAAATTTAAAACACCAGATCTAGAACCTGGATTAGGGTTTCAGTTACAATATCAAAATCAATCCAATGGCCCTCAAAATTTTACCCTAGACTCATCTATGAGTCAGAAAGAACCCCTAAAAAATTCGGATTCATTTGAATCTGGGAAGGCCATGAAAAAATCGTGTAAACTACTGTGCACAGAAACAAGGTCAGAATCTGAGCACCCTGTAAATCGGCTTAGAACTAGGCTTTGCACCCATAATTAGAATTTGGGGTCTTGAGAAGAAAGTAGCAAGTAACCCCATAAATTACGTTGAATCCTAGTGTCATTTGATTTCATTGAATAATGAATTTTATATGAATTTTACACCGAATTTGGACAGAATCTGAATAGAGTCTGACCTTGAAATTAATGCCCATAGATCTATAAAGATCTATGTCTTAGAGTGATATTCTGGACTTGACTCCTTGAGATGAATTACAGATCTGCTAATCTAGTTTAAGGTCAGGTAAGTGGATTAAATTTTTAATGAATATTGAATTTAATATGGATTTTAAAATAAAAATGGTCTGAATCTGGAATGATTATGGATAGTGCATTGATGACTTGTCATTGTGAGTGTTTTTTGACCCACTTGGCCTTTTTGTTAGGTTTTGACCCCTGCAGAGAAATTGTAGATCTCTGAGTCTACTTCGATCTCATATAAGTTGGGGTCCATTTGGACATGAAAAGCCCTATGTGCATCAGTTTTACCATGACCCAATAGAGTCTGGAATAGACTCTGTCAGAATTGAAGCCCAAATTTGGGTGAGCTTTCTCATGGGTTTTGTAAGACCCGCACGCCACGAATCCGGTCTAACCTTACATTCTTGTGTCATGACCAGTCTACATATCATGATCGAGCCAAGTGGACCAAGTGCGTGAAGAAATCACAAGACCAGGTATGAGTCTAACCCAAAAACAATAAATGTAAGGGTAGGTCGCATGCCTAAACAGGTAGGGTCGATCCCACCTCAACAGAAGTCCAACCCATGACTTTTTAGTCGTAGGATTGGATGACTAAGAAGTGTAGGGTCGACGGATCCTGCGACCCTACGTCCAACCCTACGATGACAGACAGAAATAAAAAATTAGGAAACTTTCCTAATTCTAAGGGGATCTTTCCTAAACTCATTGGGACTTATTATGGAGGGTTTTCCTCTATAAATAGGACGTCCCTTAGCCTCTTTCACTCCTTTACAACCCTAATTGAAAGTGGGAGAAAGAGAAAGAGAAGGAAGAGAAGAAGATAAGGAAACTTGAAGAAGAAGACTAAGGAAGAGAAGGAAACTTCAGAGAAACCTCTGAATAAAGGTATGGACCTAATTCTTTACCTGAATAAGAGATCATAGAATAGTTATGAAGAACATAGGGTTAGGAGAAACCCAAATCATCCATCCATGGACAAGTTTCAAGAGATTCCATGGAGGAAATCATTATGGACTATGAATAGTGTATAACTTGTAGTTTTGAGCCATAGAACAATTATAGAATGGACCATGAAAGTAAGCCAAATGATCCAAACATGAAAGAATGAACTTTAGAATGAAAGGTCGACTCATTATACGTGTGGTTGCACGTAGGGTCGAATGATAACTGACCCTACGAGACCACAGGATCGACCACATGCCCTTGGGAAGTCCCAGGGAGGGTGTGGTCACATGTAGGGTCGAATGGTATCTGACCCCACGTCTGACCCTACACCCTAGGGTCGTAGAAAACTACTACCCTAGGTGCTACCCTACCTGCGACCCTACGATTTAGGTTAGTCTAAATTTATTGGAATTAATTCTAATTAAAATTTATCGACTTGTTAGGTCTTTCTACTAAATTAAAAGTGATTCATAAAGCTTGAACGAGGATCTACACTCAATCAAAGGTGAGGGAACAAGACCTAAACTAATTGGCTAATAATAAACTGTTTTCGTTTATTGAGTCCAATACTATGAATGATTTTATGCTTATATGATTGTAATGTGCATATCACATATCATCCACTATTTCTGTTATTACTGTTCATGCATATTTAATTTCGTTTATTATAACATGATGATGACGATGACGCTAGGAATAGGCATGTGAATGTATGTGTGTGGTTAGTGTACTTGATGCGAGTGGAGCATCAGGGCGAGGACGTGACACTGTGGTTCATCCTGGTCACCAGACTCTAGCTCTATCTCTACTCAAGTCTTGTCCACTAACATCGTCGTATCGCCATTTTCTTAGCAGAACTATTACGTCGTAGGGCATCAGGGGAGGTGGTCTCTGACCGTGTAGTCTCTGACTCTGACGGGGGGCCTTAGCTCTCTTTCTATGGATGTATTGAGGGATGCTGGGGTGAGGCCTTGGATACACTGTTTGACATTAGGATTGGTTAGTTGCGAGCCCAGTTTGCAAGCCCTCGCTAACAGGGGCTTACGTGTTGGTATGGGTAGAGCATCAGGGGAAGTGTGATGCGGTGCGGTCCTAAGCACTTTAGCTCTATCTCTATTCCATGGTGGGTGCATGTGGGGGCGACAATGGTGTTTGATCCATTAGGCGGTTCCACACATTCGTGTATAGAGGTGTGACGGCCACCTATCCTTTCTATAGCACATTGCAAACTTATGAACCAGACCAAATATATGAATTGAATGCATGCATATGCTTGTTGCATTGTTTTGTTTGCTCACTGAGCCACGATGTGTGTTCACCCTTTCGACGTCGAATGTTTTTAGTTGATGATGCAGGTACGACTGTAGAAGATTATATAAATGCTCCTATGTACGGACATGCGACGACGATGGATGCAGAAGTCATGAAGGAGTCGCATGATTCGTCATGTGAGTGCAACTCTTGCGTTTTCGATTAGATTTTTATTATTAAGGAAATGTAATTGATTATTTTATTTTATTTTATGTCTTAGTTCATCACACCATTCTGAATAGTGCGAAATTGGGGTGTAACCGATTTAGACCCAGAATTTGGGATACATCCCTTCAGAGAAAATGTAATTCATTGAATTAGCCTTAACTTGATATATTTGTGTTTCATTTGACTTCCTGGAAGTAGGGTTACAAGTCGATTTATAAAAAGTACACAGAAAGTGCTTTGCTATTTTCATTCAACGTATCATGCATGTAATGCTAACATTTTTTTTTGCAATATTTGGCATAACAATCTCTAAATTGCTTGCCATTATTGGTTTTTTATGTGTTATTTCTATATTTGGTATGATGGATATTTCTTACCATGTATACACATGCTATAATATTGATTTCTTGCTTATTTAGATGATTCATGATATTTTTTTTTGCCATATTTCCATTCTATGTTTGGTGCTTGCCATATTGACATATAGATGCATATATTGATTTCTTGCCATATTAGGTCTTGCCATGCTTAGATTAGCATACTAGATCTTGCCATATAGGTTCTTGCCTTATTTGCAACACATGCCATATTGGGGAGATTTTCATAATCTTGCTATATATTGTGTTAGTTGCCATAAATGCATTATATGCCATGCTTAGATAGAATATTCTATTTTTTGGCAATAACTTCATTTTTTTGCAACATCCTAGATGAACTGCCATATATGCAACTTCTAAGAAGACAATCTAGGCGTGGTGACGTGCATTTAGGCACCCACATTTTTGGGAAGGGTATAATGAAAAATTATAAAAGTTTTAATAAAGAAAGAGAATACCTTGCCAAACCTTCCAAAATTAGAGCTTAGGATGAAAGGGTAGTTCAGGACGATCTCTGCCCCTCAGCATATTTCAACCTAGAATAGGTTGCTCCTTAGACCTAGAATAGGTTCTAAATCCTAAACCTAGAATAGGATCTAAATCCTTAACCTAGAACATGTTATCCCATCATTTCGAATTACGTGGATTCTGATTCCTAGGGCAAGCCCTAGGATACGTAGGCCAGGGATAATCCCAAATTCGGATCTACACCTTAGTCCACTCGGACTATCCATAGATCCATTAGGATATCCATCCACATTCCAACGACCCAAATAGGGTTATTCACATTTCAACCCAGAAAGGGTTATCCATAATTCCAACCCAGAAAAGGGTTATCTATATTTCGACCCAAATAGGTTTATCCACATTCAGATCCAAAAAGGGTTATCCATTCTTAGATCCACTAGGACTATCTATCAATTCGTATGGACTATCCAGATCCTAACCCATAGAGTTTTTCATCCTTTCAAGCATAAACTTCAACTTGAACAATGAACTTAATCATGCACAAGCATAAATCACAGTCATAAACTTTAATCACACCTGAACTACGATGGTGAACCTGATTTTCGGAAGAAATCCGTGATACGTAGGCAATCTGGTGGATCCAGATTCGGTTCAATGATATCAAACCACTTGGTTTGGTTCGATTTAATAGATAGAATCTAGCATAGGAAAGGTATAGGAGATCGATTTCGATCAGACGGTTTGGGTGCCTAACCCCTTCCCATAATCGTAACCTGACGCTTACCCAATCTCTGATGGACCAAAAATCCAATCTAAGGGTCATGAGTAAATTGAAGTTTTACCTTGAGGTGAGATTTCACATTTCTGAGGTCCTAAACCTTAATCTAGGTGGCGACTTTCCAAATCCATCCAATATTGTCCTCACAACGGTACTTTTGGGAAACACTTGGATGTATTCATAACAACACTTTAATTTTTGTTATGATATCACTAGATGACATCTGTTACTTATTAATCTGCTTTCGCTATTATTACTCTGATTTGTTTTACTTGATTATTGTTGGATATTGCTATTGTGGACTGTGGATTTGGTTTGGTAGATTACAGTGGCTTGTGGATCCTGGGTTGATTTGGGTCACCTCATGGGTCGACCTGGGTATTACGTTCGTATCTGAAAATGGACTGTAACAACACTGGTATCAGAGCCCAATTACTCTAATTCTACCAACAATTCCCCTGCATGTGTGTTTCCATAAGTTCAGTGGCAGATGCCTAGGATATAATTAAAAGACACGTACGAACCAACAAGTTAGTAATTAGTACAGACAGTAGTTTGAGGTAGATTACACTACAAGAATTAAGAAAAGATCATAATGAAAGTAAGAAAGAAGAACCAAATTCATTATAATCTGATTTCATGTACAAAAATTGGGTACGGTCCACAAACAGGACGATTACCCATGATCCAACAAATTTACAAACCAAAAGTGAGATATGGCTCACAAGTCGAGCAGTTATCCTAAAAGTACAAGAAAGAGCTGAATTTATAAGCGAATAAGGGAGAGAAAATCAAAGAAAGGGGCAAAACTACGACTACCAGTGGTGGGGTCCACGTCAGACATAGTAATAAATGTGCCCGATGGACACCATGGCATCCTGGAGGTAACCTATGTCTGCTTCTATGCTCTCCTGTCGTGCCGAGATGCTGTCTTGCCGTGTCAATATGGCCGCCTGTTGTGGTATGATTGTCTCCTGCCCCACCCGTAATTTCTCCAATTCTTGCTGCATGAGCCTCAGCATACCATGTACCTCAGCCATGTGGTTGTAAGGCCTAGGAGTCCTAGCAGCTGGGGAGGTGTCTTGCACCTCGAGGGCCACGTCCTCATCCATGTCATCACCCTCGTCATCACTATCGCTTTCATCACCACTGTCATAGTCATCCTTGCTCTCATTGTTGGTGGTCGACTCGGCCCTCTGATCCTCGACTTGTGTCCCACGACTAGTGTTAGCTCCAACATAAGCCCTAACTATAGTTGCGCGTCCCGGACGATGTCCCATTCGTGATGGCCTTGGGCATGCCTCTAACTCTGGGTTAGACATCACGATCTCGTGCAACTCCATCCGAACTATGGTGTTTCAGTTGAAGTTGGATGATTCTGGGCCATTCTCTATGACCTCCCCGTCTAGGACTACATCAGCGGCATAAAAGAGATGGGTGATCAACCGACCATAAGGGAACTTCCCCATGGCCAAGTGCTCGGCTGTGAATATGATGGTACACAGGATGATGTATGGTAGGCACAATGGCTGTTTCGTGTAAATGCGATAGGTCACATACATTGCGAAGCTGTTCAACTCCTCCCAGTGTCGCGCTCTAGGGAGGATGTTATGCTGAACCAATTGACTAATGACCCTAGGAAAAAATCAGCCTCCACATTGCCTTTCAGCTTACTCAACAACTCAGGCTGGAAAAGAGTCTCCCGTATCCTCACCCAGTCATCCTCAGTGATGCCTAATGCCTCGCGGGGGCCTCTATAAAACTGTTCCCTGCCAGAAAAAATGCTCAACAGCTCGGACAAGCACGTGACGTCCAATGCAAAGTCTACACCCTTCACCCTGTTGGTGAGGCGTAACACTCCCGTTGCCTCATCTAGGGTGTATTGTAGGTTGCAGTAAAAATAGCGCACCAGGTTAGGGTACACGTCCTCTTTAATGTTCAGTGCGGGTGCCTAGCCCAGCCTCAAAATGTCTCATGTATCCCAAAGCAGGCAAGATCATCATACATAATGTACCGACCAAACTCCACCTTGGTGTAAGCACCCCATTTTTGCTACCCTCAGCATAAGTGAACCAATATGGCAGGTTTTCGACCTTTAACCCAAAGGTTGGTGATTCTCTAATGAATCCCACAGTAGGGTCATAGGCTATTACCTACTTGGATGAATAGGTCATGAAATTATCTTCGAAATGAGACCAGAATCATCAAATTCTGACGTCAATCAAGGAAGATATCGCAGTTTGAAAGTGCAAGGGCATTTACGTAATTATCGTATGATGCATGCATTATCATTTAAACTTTAAGTCATCATATCTTAGTCATCTGATATCGAAATCAAATGATTCAAAGGCCTATATTCCTTATTTTTAGTCCTCTTCAAAGTGGACGTGAAAAATCCCGGACAAAGGTCACCGGTGGGCTCCATGCAAGCTTTCATGCAAAATTATCGTTAGAACTTCAAAGCTTCATATCTTTGTCATTCTACGTCGGATTCAGATGATTCCAAGGCCATTATTCTTCATTTGTGATGTTCTACAAAGTGGACGTGAAAAAATCTCGGATAGAAGTCTCCGAAGGGTCTCATGCAAAGTTACACATGAAAATGGTCATTTAATCTTTGAAAATTTATATTTTGGTCACCCCATATCCAAATCAGGTAATTTCAGTTTCATTATGTTCCATTTTTAGTACTCTACAAAGTGGACGTAAAGGATTTTCGATAGAAGTCTCCGAAGGATCCCATGCAGAACGGTCAGTCAAATTATTGATAATTGGCCTGCTTAAACTTCAAAAATTCATAAGTTGGCCATTTTATTTCCAAATGAGGTGATTCAAGTTCTAATATTCCTCATTTTTAGTGTTCTACAAAGTGAACGTAGAAAATTTAGAAGAAAGGCTATCAAAAAATTTCATGTGGAATGGTGGCAGAAATAGACTATGAAATGTCAACTTTGGCCCAAACCAGTTAACCTAAGCTAGTCTAGTCCTGTCAATCTCGACTTGTCTTGTTTGACCCAATCTGGACCGGTCCGGACCAATTCATGTCGGCGCATATGCATTTATTTCTTTTATATATTATTTATATGTTTATATAATGTATAATATATTATAATATATCATATAATATATACATATGTTTTATATGTATATTATATTATATATATTAATATATTAATATATTATATATTTATATATATGTTTTATATATAAAAAGCAAGTAAGATCCGATTGGAAAAGAAAAAGGGAAAGAATTTGAGACCGAGAAAAGGAAAGAAAAATCAGAAAGAGATTGAGAGATTGAGGGAGACCGAGAAAAGGAAAGAAAGCAGAGAGAGGCGAGATCTGAAGGAGGGGACCAGATTCGAAGGAATAGAAAAAGAAAAAAAAGAAAGAATTTAAGACCGAGAAAAGGAAAGAAAAATGAGAAAGAGATTGAGAGATTGAGGGAGATCGAGAAAAGGAAAGAAAGCAGAGAGAGGCGAGATCTGAAGGAGGGGACCAGAGCCGAAGGAATAGAAGAGAAAAAGGGAGATTGAGAAAAATCAGAGAAAAAGGAGAGATGAAGGGGGACTGATGGCCGAAGAAAAAGAAAGGAGAGGGAGAAATAGCGTTGAGAAAAGAGAGCAGAAACAGAGGGGAGAAAAAAAGAGAGAGGAGAAGAAGAAAAAAGAAAAATCTTCTCCTCGACTAACAGAGAGAAAGAGACCGAGAAGAATCATGAGAGAAGGAGAAAAAAAAAAGAGGAAAAAAAATCAGAAGAGAGAAATCAGAAAGAGAGGCGGCAGCGAGAAGAAGAGGGGGAGAGATATCAGAGAGAATTGAGAGGGAGAGAGAAGGCGTTGAGAAGAAGAGGGAGAAATCAGAAAGAGAGGCAGCAGCGAGAAGAAGAGGGGGAGAGATATGAGAGAGAATCGAGAGAAAGATAGAAGGCATTGAGGAGAAAGAAAAAGAATCAAAGAGAGGAGAGGACCCGAAGGTGCAGTTTTGAGAAAGAGAAGAGAGAAACTGAGGAGAGGAATTGAAAAGTTGCAGACCAACCTGCAGAACCGAGAAAATCAGAGGGAGCTTGAGGAAGAAGAAGGAGAAACAGAAGGAAGAAGCGGAAGAAAGGTAAGCATTCTTACCTGAAACCCAACAAAATCCAGCCACCGATTCACCCAGCTGTAGCAAACACCAGACCCGATATCACCATCTGCTACTATCACCTTCATAACCTGATCCAACCACTTGCCATTCACCACAAAAACCACCATCATCAATCCTTGAAACCGCCACCATCATGTGCCACCTCCTGCTGCTCATCACCTAACAGCCAAGCACCATATCCCCACCTGGCCACCTAAACCGACCTCCTACATCTCTGTTGCAATCCATTGCCACCTCCTACTGCTCATCACCTAACAACCAAACACCACGACACCATATGCTGCCATCTCACAATACCTGCAAACACCTGCACCTCCATCTTTTGCAACCTTCATCACCGAATACAACACCTATTACCAAACCGGATCACCTGTCCAGCCGCATTCCACTTGTCAAAATCCCCAACAGATCTAGACCAACCTGACACACTGCTGCAACTTCTTCATACTCCCACTTAACCACCCTGCTACATGGCCAATACCTCCTGTTGTCCATCCCAACACAGCCCGTGAAAGCACCTAATCGGATTGCTTTATCCCCCATTTACTGCGGCCACCTGCAACATTAAACCCTCAACCTGTCCGTGACTTTCATCCATTCCATCAACTGGTCCACCTATCTTCTAAACCTGCAGACCACCATCAAACCCTCCATAAACTAGCAGCCTAACCTAACCACCTTAATCCCTCATCTGATTTCTTAACTATCCAATCTGCCCTCATCACCAGCCATCTAATCTTACACCATCTGATTTGATCCACAACTCATTGTCAACCACTTGATCTACAATTTCTACCCTTGATTGGCTTTCCAACCCTTCATCTGTCCCATCACAATTGTTAATTTTTATTTTATTCTGATGATGATGTGAAGTTAAATTTAATCTGAGCCATTGATTTTGATCTGATCATGATTATGTGAGATTTAAATGAATTTGAATTGTCGGATTATAATTTTGAGTGATCCAAACCATTGGATTTTTATGAAGATTGTTTTTAAATTTATCTGAATGGTTAGATTATGATTTTAAGTGATTTTAACTATTGAATCTTGATCATATGCGTTTTGAGTGATTGTAATCGTTGGATGTTGATCATAAGTGTTTTTAAGCCATCTAAACCATTGGATCTTTATTGTGAGTGATTTTGAGTGATCTGAATGGTTGGATCACCATCTTAAGTTATTTGAACCATTAGATTACCTTTTTGAGTGGTTTTAATAAATTTGAAAGGTTGGATTAACCTCATGAATTTTTAAGTGAATCTCAACCATCGATCAAATATGATTTTGATCATATTGATGATGATCGATTACATCAAGTCTAATTAGTCGGTCAAATATGATCTTGGTCACATTGTTGATGATCAATGCTTAATTATTGCTCTCATATGCTTACTGCTATATTTTAGAATGCTTTCAAATGTTGTATTTGTCACACCCCAATTTCGCACTATTTAGAATGGTGTGATGAACCGTTAATAAACCAACGTTTCAACCAGGATCTCAATTAGGTTGTGTCCGTTGCTTAAACCATACACATCCACAACCATAATCAGAGTAAATAAACAATAGCGGAAGACTTATATATTAAATGAACTGAGAATTCTAAGAGTGTTAACATAAATAAAATATCCAATTATCTTTATTTGACTAAGACATAAGTAAGTAAAATAATCAATTACATTTTTTGTATAATCTAAACAAAATCTAATAAAAAATGCATGAGTTGCATTCGCATGACAAATCATGCGACTCCATCATAACTTTAGCGTCCATCGCCGCAGCATGTCCGTACATAGGGGCATTTATATAAGCTTCTACGGTCGTACCTCCATCATCAACTTAAAACATTCGACGTCGAAAGGGTGAGCACACATCACGGCTCAGTGAGCAAACAAAACAATGCAACAAACATATGCATGCATTCAATTCATATCTTTGGTCTGGTTCATAAGTTTGTAATGTGCTATAGAAAGGTTCGGTGGCCGCCTCACCTCTATACACAGGGTGTGTAAGCCCACCCAATGGATCAAACACCATTGTCGTCCACATCCACCCCACCATGGAATAGAGATAGAGCTAAAGTGTCCGGATCAAACACCGCATAACACTTCCCCTGATGCCCTACCCATACCAACACGTAAGCCCCTGCTGGTGAGGGCTTGCAAACTGGGCTCGCAACTAACCAATCCTAATGTCAAACAGTGTATCTAAGGCCTCACCCCAGTATCCCTCAATACCTCCATAGAGACAGAGCTAAGGCCCCCCGGCAGAGTCAAAGACTACACGGTCCGAGACCACCTCCCCTGATGCCCTACGACGTAATAGTTCTGCTAAGGTAATGGCGATACGACGATGCTAGTGGACAAGACTTGAGTAGAGATAGAGCTAAAGTGTCCGGATCAAACACCGCATAACACTTCCCCTGATGCCCCACTCGCATCAAGTACATTAATCACACACAAACATTCACATGCCTATTCCTAGCATCATCATCATCATCATGTTATAAACAAAGAGAATTAAATATGCATGAACAATATTAGCAGAAATATTGGATGACATGTGATATGCACATTACAATCATACAAACATGGAATCATTCATGGTATTAGACTCAATAAACAAAAACAGTTTGTTATTAGCCAATTAGTTTAAGTCTTGTTCCCTCACCTTTGATTGAGTGTAGATCCTCGTTCAAGCTTTATAAATCACCTTTAAATCACTAGAAAGGCCTAACAAGTCGATAGATTTTAATTAGAATTAATTACAATAAATTTAGACTAACTGAAATCGTAGGTTCGCAGGTAGGCTGGCACCTAGGGTAGCAGTTTTCTATGACCCTAGGGTGTAGGGTCGGACGTGGGGTCGGATACCATTCGACCCTACGTGCGACCAGACCCTTCCTGGGACTTCCCGAGGGCAAGTGGTCGATCCTGTGGTCTCGTAGGGTTGGATATCATTCGACCCTACGTGCGACCACACGTATTCTGAGTTGACCTTTCATTCTAAAGTCCATTCTTTCATGTTTGGATCATTTGGCTTACTTTCATGGTCCATTCTAAGATTGTTCTATGGTTCAAAACTACAAGTTATACACTATCCATAGTCTATAATGATTTCCTCCATGAAATCTCTTGAAACTTGTCCATGGATGGATTATTTAAGTTTGTCCTAATCCTATGTTCTTCATAACTATTCTAGGATCTCTTATTCAGGTAAGGAATTAGATTCATACCTTTATTCAGAGGTTTCTCTGAAGTTTCCTTCTCTTCCTTAGTCTTCTTCTTCAAGTTTCATTCTCTTCTTCTCTTCCTTCTCTTTCTCTTTCTCTCACTTTCAATTAGGGTTGTAAAGGAGTGAAAGAGACTAATCCTATTTATAGTGGAAAATCCTCCATAACAAGTCCCAATGAGTTTTGGAAAGATCCCCTTGGAATTAGGAAAGTTTCCTAATTTTCAGTTTCTGTCTGTCATCGTAGGGTCGGACGTAGGGTCGCAGGATCCGTCGACCCTACACTTCTTAGTCATCCGACCCTACGATTAAAAAGTCATGGGTTGGACTTCTGCTAAGGTGGGGTCGACCCTACCTGTCTAGGCATGCGACCCTACCCTCACATTTACTGTTTTTGGGTTAGACTCATACCTGGTTTTGTGATTTCTTCACACACTTGGTCCACTTGGTTCGACCATGATAGGTAGACCTGGTACAAGGTGGTAAGACCGGTTAGTTCGATACGGGTCTAACAGTATTGGATGATTCATGTCATATTTTGCATTCTATGTTTGGTACTTACCATATTGATATATAGATGCATACATCAATTTCTTGCCATTTTTAATTCTTACTATGCTTAGAAAATAGCATATAAGATCTTACCTTTTTGAATGATTCATGCCATATTTGCATTCTATGTTTGGTACTTGCCATATTGATATATAAATGCATATATTGATTTCTTACCATATTAGGTCTTACCATGCTTAGATTAGCATATTAGATCTTTCCATATAGGTTCTTACCTTATTTGCAATACATGCCATTTTAGGGAGAATTTCATAATCTTACTATATGTTGTGATAGTTACCATAAATATCATACATGCCATGCTTAGATATAATATTCTATTTATGGCAATAACTTAATTTATGCTACACCCTAGTTGAACTGCCATGAATGCACACTTCTAGAAGACAAACTAGGCGTGAGAACATGCATTTAGGCACCCACATTCTTGGGAAGGGCATAATGGGAAATAATAAAAATCTTAATAAAGAAAGAGAATGCTTTGCCAAACCTTCCAAAATTAGAATTTAGGATGAAAAGGGTAATTCAGGACGATTTCTACCCCTCAGTAAACCCTAAACCTAGAACAGGTTCTAAATCCTAAACCTAGAACAGGTTCTCAACCATAAACCTAGAACAGGTTCTCAAACCTAAACCTAGAATAGATTCTCAATCCTTAACCAAGAATAGGTTCTCAATCAAAAACCTAGAACAGGTTATTTCAGCCCAAAGCCCGAACTACGCGGATTCTGATTCCTAGGTCAAACCCTAGGATACGTAGGCCATTTGGGAAAAAACCAAATTCGGATCCAAACCTTAGTCCACTCGGACTATCCATAGATCCACTAGGATATCCATCCCCATTCCGACCCAGAGTTCGAACTACGTGGATTCTGATTCCTAGGGCAAACCCTAGGATACGTAGGCCATTTGGGAGAATCTCAAATTCGGATCCAAACCTCAGTCCACTTGGACTATCCGTAGATCTACTAGGATATTTACCCATATTTTGACCCAAATAGGGTTATCCAGAGCCCGAACTACGTGGATTCTGATTCCTAGGTCATACCCTAGGATACGTCCAGGGTATCCATCTTAGATCCACTAAGACTATCTATCAGTTCGCATGGACAATCTGGATACTAACCCATAGGGTTTCTCATCATTTCAAGCATAAACTTCCAACTTGAACAATGAACTTAATCATGCACAGGCATAAATTACAATCATAAACTTTAATCACACCTGAACTGTCACACCCCAAATTCTGATCCAACCAGAACGGTGTGAGTGAACCGTCATTGAACCAACGGTTCACACCAGGATCTCGAATAGGCCGTGTCCACCCATACAAACCAATTACACATAACCACAATCAGAATATAAACATACAGCGGAAGACTTTAAATAGAATGAACTGAGTATCTATTGATAATTTAAATAAATATCCCATTATCCAAATTCAATCACATAAAATAAATATCTATTACATCTCTTAATAACAAACGAAAATAACTGAAACAAATAAATAAAATCCATTACGGTACACGCGAGAAAGGGCACTCGCATGAAGCGTCATGCTCGTCCCGTCCCCTGTACATCCAACACCGCAGCACCACCATACGCCGGAGCGTTTACGTAATCGTCCACGGTATATCCTGCATCAACATCTAAAAACAATGTATATACAAAGGGTGAGCACACAACACGGCTCGAGAAGGCAATCGACAGTTTCACAAGATTATGCATGAGTAACAATCATTTTATGCTGTGGTCTGGTTTTAAGTTTGCAATGTGCTATAGAAAGGTTTGGTGGCCCCCGCACCTCTATACACGAGTGTGTGGCGTCGCACAGTAATCACACAACCACCAACCCACATACACCCATCATGGAATAGAGATAGAGCTAAGGTATACCCGCACCTCCCCGATACTCTACCCATACCAAGTACCTAAGCCCCTACCGGCCGGGGCTCAAAACCCCGGGCTCGCAACTAACCAATCCTAGATGTCAACAATGTATGCTCTATCCCAGCACAGCCGTCTACGGCATAGAGATAGAGCTAGAGCGTGCAGGCCGGGTCGGAGACCTCCAAAACCTCACCTCCCCCTGATACCCTATCCGCAACTAACCCACTAGGATAGAAACAATACGCAGGTAGACCCTATCCCAACACCACTCCCTACGGCATAGAGATAGAGCTAAAGCATCGTGGACAAGGCAGCGTCGACTCGAATCCTCAGGTACCACCCAACGATGGTCGGGACAACATCAATATCGGAGACCAACGTACCACGATCTTCCCCTGATACCCCACCCGTACCAAGCATGTTAAGATAGAATACTACAAAAGGTGCCAGTGTGAAGAGCGATCCCAGGCCCATGCCCCACTCCACACACCAACGAAAACAATCACATGCCTAACAATCACATCCTATGAATGCATGAACAATAATAATAGTTGAAAGTAAAGGATGGCATGTGAATATGCACAAACATCACATCATAGATACTCAATGATTAACAACGATTTACTGTCCATTAATTATTAGGTTTAGGTCAGATTCCCTTACCTGACGCTCGTTCGTTAACTTGCTCCACGTCGCAAGATCCAAACGATATGTTACAAAGTCCTACATAATATTAGGGTTTCATTAGAATATATTATTTAGGGTTTCATGTTGGTCGGAAACCAACATGGTTACAAAATACCCTCACAGAGCTGACCGGTGGCATGTACCGGTCGCAGCTCTGTGGGAAAGACTGGCGACCGGTATGGTCAGCCGGTCCCCCACAAACAACCTCCCGAGAGGTAGCGGTCGCAGCATACCGGTCGCACTATGTGCAACCGGTATAGTCGACCGGTATGTCTCCGGAAGACCATACATGGGTTTTTCGACCGTCGCATCATCCTCCATGGATTCTCAGGGGTTTCTCCTATCCATCCTAAGTCTAGGCTTTGAGTTAGAGCTATCCCTAACTCATTCAAGTCTCGTTTCGATAAATATCATCTCGAAACTCGAATCTAGGGTTTGACGGCAACTTAGGGTTTATTGGCCAATTTAGGGTTTTAGATCAATACCTACTTTACATGGTATTGATCCACCCACACAACTATCATAGGGTAAGAAGATGGATTCAAACACTTACCGTTGACAGGTGTAGCGAGAGCTTCGTCAAACGGTAATGGCGGCACCTCCTTCTTCTTCCTAGCTCCTTCTCCTTTCCAAGCTCTTCCTCTTCTCTAGGGTTTGTGAGAGACAATGGAAAGGATTTGAGGAGTTTAAAGGTGTATTTATAGGCTAGAAATAGGGTTTAGTAACCCTACTAGGATTAGGAAACTTCTAGGATTCGAAATCAGGAAAGCGGGACCCGCAGAGACTAATTTCCAAATTCCCGCACATAGCTGTGCAGGCCATACCGGTCGACCGGTACCATCATCCGGTACCATCGACCGGTATACCTAAAATCAGGTATAATTGGTCGACTTCGGTCCGATTTCGTACCTGTTTGTTATCCGCTTGCCCCGTCTGGCTCGGTGATGATCGGAAGACCTGTCACGACACAAAACCAAGGTTTAGACCGGGTTTTTAGAGTGCGGGTCTTACAACTCCACCACCCTTAAAAGAAATTTCGTCCCGAAATTTACATGTAGGTACTACAACTCCCCCACCCTTAAAAGAAATTTCGGCCTCGAAATTTGAACGTACCTTGATCGTCAAAAAGGTTAGGGTACTCCTTTCTCATCGCGCTCTCTTCTTCCCAAGTAATTTCCTCCACATTTTGGCTTCTCCAATGCACTTTTACATAGTGGATATCCTTGGTTCGAAGTTGCTGAACTTTTCGGCTCGAGAGCATTACAGGCACCACTTCGAAAGTTAAGTCTTCAGTCAAGTCTGGAGGATCAGCGCTCAAGATATGCGATGGATCTCTGACATACTTCTTCAGTAATGATACATGGAACACATTATGGACGCTGGACATGGATGGTGGTAAAGCCAATTGGTATGCTACATTACCACGTCGATTCAATATCTCATATGGTCCCACATACCTGGGGCATAGCTTCCCCTTCTTACCAAACCGTTTCAGACCTCGCACCGGTGACACCTTCAAGAACACTTTGTCACCCACCGCAAACTCCAGATCTCGACGCTCGATTATCCGCATAGTGCTTCTGTCGAACTTGAGCTGTCTTTACTCTCTCTTTGATCTGATCAATCACTCGGCAAGTTTCTTCAACAAACTCCGGTCCTACAATTCGTCTTTCCCCCACTTCATTCCATAACAGAGGTGTACGACATTTTCTCCCATAGAGAGCTTCATATGGGGCCATCTGAATTGTAGCCTGATAACTATTGTTGTAAGCAAACTCGATAAGTGATAGCTTCTCATCCCAAGCTCCTTTGAAATCTAATGCACAAGCTCGAAGCATATCTTCCAGAATTTGAATGGTTCGTTCTGACTGTCCGTCCGTCTGAGGATGGAAAGCTGTACTGAACTTCAACTTTGTTCCCATAGCTTTCTGTAATCCTTCCCAGAATTTCGATGTAAAACGGGGATCTCTGTCAGACACTATACTTTCGAACGCCATGAAGTCCGACTATATTATCAACATATAACTTGGCCGTTTCTCCATGGTATACCGAGGTCCGACCGCAATAAATCGAAATGTCTTGGTGAGCCGATCTACTATAACCCAAACCGCATCCACCGACCTTGGTGTCAAAGGTAGGCCGGTGACAAAATCCATGGTGATACAATCCCACTTCCATGCGGGTTCCAGTAACGGCTGTAGTAAACCCGCGGGTCTTTGTCTCTCCGCTTTAACTTGTTGACAATTCGGACATTGAAACACGAAACGAGCTATATCGGCTTTCATACCCCTCCACCAATAGAGTCTTCTTAGATCATGGTACATCTTGGTACTTCCCGGATGTACCGAATATGGAGTGTAATGAGCTTCGGTCATAACTCGGCCTCCGATATCGCAGTCTTCGCTCTCGGTATACATACCCGTCCGCGATACTTGAGTACTTTGTCCGATTCCAAGGTAAAGTCGGGATTACACGTACCCTTCTCTAAGTCTTCCCGCACCGTCCCGAGATATGGATCCCGTAGGATTGCTACCTTGACTTCATCAATTAGGCTCGGCGAGATCTTCAATGCGGCGAACATCATAGTGAACTTATGAATCAAGCCTTGCTCAACCGGATCTTCTCGCAGTTTCGATAATATGGTCTTCATCAATTTCCATCGAACTCGAGGCTGCAGCACACAATGCGGCATTTGTACTCGGTCCCGCCTCGGGTTTCGATGCCCACTTTCGCTTAAGGCGTCGCCCACCACATTTGCTTTACCCGGATGGTACTTGGGATGTCGCAATCATAATCTTTTAACAATTCCAGCCATCTTCTCCGTCTCATATTCGGATCCTTCCGAGTGAAGAGATACGTTAAGCTCTTGTGATCTGACTTGATCTGAAACTTCTCACCGTACAAATAGTGTCTCCAAGTCTTGATTGCATGAATAACCGCTGCTAGCTCCAAGTCATGCGTAGGATAGTTCTTTTCATGCTCTTTTAACTGTCTTGATGCGTAGCGATCACCGTTCTCCTTGCATCGGAACACACCCAATACCCAACCCCCGAAGCATCCGTATATAGAGTAAACGGTACGCTTGGTTCGGGGATGGTCGGGATAGGTGCGAGACAAGTCTTGACTTCAAAGTCCGGAAGCACTTCTCACACTCATCTGTCCATATAAATTTCTCTCCCTTCTTGGTCAATCCGGTGAGTGGAACCGCGATCCCGGAGTAATCTTCCACGAATCTTCTATAATAGCCAGCCAACCCAAGGAAACTACGAATCTCTGCAACAGATTTTGGTGCTTCCCATCCTACTATAGCAGCTATCTTGCTTGGATCAACCTTGATACCGTCTCCGGATACGACATGGCCCAAGAAAGCTACTTCCTTCAGCCAAAACTTCGCACTTCTTGAATTTTGCATAAAGCCTCACATCCCTCGGCCGTTGTAGGGCTGCCCTCAAATGCGCTGTATGAGTCTCCATGTCATTAGAGTAAATCAATATGTCATCGATGAATACGATGACCGATGTGTCCAACATGTCATGGAACACTCGGTTCATCGGTTCCATAAACGACGCCGGAGCATTGGTCAACCCGAAAGACATAACCGAAAACTCATAATGCCCATACCTCGTTCGAAGCGGTCTTGAATATCTCCGGCCTTGATCTTCAATTGGTGATACCCGATCGGAGATCGATCTTCGAGAAAACCTTTGCACCCTGCAGCTGATCGAACAGATCATCGATCCTAGGTAAAGGATACCGATTCTTGATCGTCAACTTGTTCAGCTCACGATAGTCAATACATAGCCGTACACTTCCATCTTTCTTTTGACGAACAACACGGGTGCTCCCCAAGGCGAAATACTAGGTCGTATGAAGCCCTTATCCAGCAATTCTTGTAATTGGGTCTTCAACTCCTTTAACTCGGTTGGGGCCATCCCGTATGGCGCTTTAGACACCGGAGCCGAACCCGGTATAAGGTCTATCACAAATTCCGTAGCCCCGTCGGTGGTAAGCCCGGAAGATCCTCCGGAAATACATCCGGAAACTCCCGAACCACCTCTATATCCTCCATCTTGAGTGACTCTGCTGTGAGGTCGACTACGGATCCGAGATAACCCACTCCCCCTTTCTCCAAGCATCTCTTAGTCTTTAGGGCGGAGAGGGATCAACTTTCGCTTCCTAGATAGCTTAATTCCAGCGAAGCTATATTCCTTTCCCTCTCGTCGTCAAGAAGCATAAGCTTCCTTTCACCACATAAAAGGACGGCCGAATGATGGCCTAGCCAATCCATTCCTAAAATGACATCAAAATCTGCCATCTCAAGTATTACTAGGCTTGCTTCTAGGTCTCGGCCCTCGATACTTACAGGACATGGTCCATAATACTTGGTCAAAGCCACTTCGACTCCTAGTGGAGAGCGAACTATCAAGCTTGGGTTCAATTGCTTGATTGGTAACTCCATTTGCTTCCCAAAAGAAACAAAACAAAGGAGTGCGTGGCCCCGCAGTCAAATAATACTACGGCGGGTAAACCAGCTACATTTACAATTCCCGGAATATATTGCCCCTTAGTTCTATATGCTCATGCAACCGAAAGAATAAACCAAATAGTAAGGGATAAAGTCGTACCGGTTACCACATCGGGTGATGCGGCTGCCTCTTCAGTGGTGACTGCATAAACTCGGCTTCTTTGGGGAACTTGCTTCCTAGGTAGTGTGCAGTTCCTCGCAACATGTCCCGATTCTTGACAGTTATAACACTTAATATTCGGGTTGGGCCTGGCTAATTGTGGCAAGTGGTGCCAGGTTGTTTCTCGCAGTCTTTGTAGCGATCCGCCCGTATGGGCGGAATGATCTAGGATTACTGCCACCCGAGCTCTCTCCGGCAGATCTCTTCACTCCTCCGTTCCGAGCGAAGAAGCTGTCCCTCCGACCGGACTCTATCACCCTCGCAACCCGCACCGCCTCATTGTAGGTCTTCTTATCCGCTGAGAAACTCTCTCTCCATTGAATCCCTGAAGCTCTTTGGGAAGTATTTGTCGAAGAAAGCTGCTTTAAACACTTCCCAGTAAACTAATGTATATTGGTTCTCCAAATATGCCCGTGTGGAATTCCACCAAGCATTCGCGTCCTCCCTCAGCATGTGAGTGGCAAATAGGACTTTCTCCTCCTCGGTACACGTCATCAATCGGAAGTTCTTTTCCATTTCCGAAACCCACTGTGCTGGCCACAATGGTTTCCCCGTTCGCCGGTGAATGATGACGGTTTCAACTTCAAGAACCTGTCCACCGACCGCTAAGATCGTGCTGCCCCCTGGGTATCCGCTCCGTACCATGGTGGTGGATACGGATATGCCCCCGGATACGCGAGAAGGCGACGGAAAGCGATGCGGTGGTGGTACATTTTGTGCTTGGGCCCTTGGCCTCGGGCTACTTTGCACCCGTTGCGAAGACATTTTCTCTCGGACCCGGGCATATTACCAGCGGGAACGGAACCTGCTGACTGAGCATCGCTAGCACCTCACTCGGAAATTCCTTCCGTTGAGCTTGCATCCGATAGACCAAGTTTGTAACTATGGTCTCGGAATCCCCGTGAGGTGGTCCCGGTAATTCGTCGGTGCTTCGGGCCTGTTCCTCATCCTCTTCGGGGCTGGTTTCTCTAACCTGGTCCCGCTCAGCTTGCTCTTCCTCTAGGCGCTTTCGGCATGATGATGCTTTCTACCCCTTCGACCGTTTCCACCTGCCATCTCAGACTATTTATTTGGATCTGAGAAGAAGACATAACACGTGAGAATCATCAATAATAGTAGTGTTAGTCTTGAATAATGCAGGAGAATAGTCGAGAAGTAACATTTCAATTTGCACAATTTTGTAAATTTTTAAATTTTTCTGGCTCTTTTGGGGCGTACCGGTCGCAGTATACCGGTCGCACACCTGTAGAAATATGCTGCGGCCGGTATAGTCGACCGGTCAAAATTAAATTTCTGGCCGAGACATACCGGTCGCATGTCTATGAGATACCGGTCGCCACTCTGTAGACAGTGTTGCGACCGGTATAGTCGACCGGTCAAAAAAAATTTCTGGCCGAGACATAGCGGTCGCACACCTGGGTTGATACCGGTCGACCGGTATAGGCATAACCGTCGACCGGTATGCCCAAAATGGCTTTAAAATCGCGAAAAAGTGAGATTTTTCTCACTTTTTCCTTCTCCTTCTCTCCGGTGGCGATTCCTCTCTGCCCAACTGAGTTGCTACAGTCCGACCGGTACTCTTAGAAGCCGATTTCTCGCATTCCAAAGCTAGAACATCGTCTCCAGGTAGGTCTCTACCCTCTCTCTCATATTTTTAGAAATTTTCCATATCGTCTTTATGTAGAAATTTAGGTTTTTCTTTGTTCGAGATGTTTTAACCGTAGGAATTCCTTTCCTTCGGCTTAGAAAGGGTTTAGGGACCCCCAAGAGCAAAAGCCCTCAACTAATTTGGGGTTCCACCGCAAGGTTTTGATAAAAATCGAATTTTTCATCTTTTGACCTAGGTTTTCATGAAATTTCGAAATTTTTCTAATTTTTCTTAATTCTTGAAATTTCTTGAAATTTCTTGTTATAATTGCTTGTGATTGGTCTGTTGAAGAGTGTGGGGGTTACGTAAGTCCTCCTCCCCATGTTTTTGGGTGAGTTCGAGGCTTTTTCCCAATTTATAGCCGTTATGCTGCCGAAATTTCAAAAATTTCTAACTTTTTATCTTGTTTTCTTTTGTTTTACAGATTTTAAATGGCTCCTAGACGCAACCTCGGGAAGTGATCACATGGTTCTAGTTCTCGGGTTCCCTCTCCACCTATCCCTCAGCTAGATGAGCTATGGTTTCGCTCTTTGGAAGCTCAGGCTCGGTTTTCTTGGTTCGATGACAAGAGTATCGTATCCGGGCGACGGGTCAATGTGGGACAATTACACCGGTTTAATGTAGAGACAGCCTTTGGTGCTCTAGGTTGGCTGCCGGTTATTTCCTACACAGAGACCACACGCCCTAACCTGGTCAAGCATTTTTATGCAAATCTGGAGCTCGAAGGGGATGTCGAAGACCCGAACCAGTGTAGGGATCTGCGCATTACCAGTTACGTTCGGGGTGTACATATCTCCTTCAACACCCACCAGTTGGCTGATCTACTTGGGTTCCCAATGATGGAGATTTGGTATACTGCGCCCCCAAGGCGAAAGGTTACTTAACTGAGGATTTGCGCCGAGAGATAGCGCATCAGATACTAAATCCTGGGGCTCCTATGAAGGCAGCTAGCTTGAGACCTATACCCCGGGTCTACAGCCGCATCATCCAGCACGATATAGTGCCACAGAGCGGTCACTACAATGAGTTGTCCCAGCTCACCCAGTACGTCACTTATTGCGTCTGCACCGGAGAGCGGATCTCACTTCCATACCTCATCATCCGGACTATGCATCGAGCGGCTGTGACCGATCGGGCCAGCAACCTTCCCTATGGCCGTCTCGTCACTTTCCTTCTTCGCCGTCTGGGCGTGAGTTTCAGAGGAGAGACAGCCGTCGAGGACTCCATGACCTCTGACATCGACTGGGATGCGATAAATAGGATGCAGATGGTTGATCTGCCCGTTAGCGATGACGAGTTGGAGGCTCGCCCTCGTCCACTTGGGAGAGTAGCAGCGAAGGCCAGCGGCCGCGGCCAATGCGGCCTATGCGGCGAGATGGGGGGATGATGATGATGACGATGTAGTTGGGGAAACACCGGTGCCGCCCCACAGCCTTCACCTGTACCACCACCATCTGTTCCCACACCTGGACCATCTCAGCCCCTCCCGACTCGGTGTTGAGTATGTTTATCGAGATCGGGGACACCCGAGGGTCATCCTGGAGTCTCGGCGAGCGATGGGTCAAGAGTTGGGACGCCCGGCTCGTGGTCTATGGGTGACTCGGGACCAGTGCATTGGCTTAGGGTCGCATACGAGCGGGACTATGACATAGCGGACCCCATTCCTCCCAGGCCTCCTACCCCATGATTTCCATTCTACTTTTCATATGACTGTTTATATAACAGGATAACTTTCCGGTTTGTGGACTGTACCCTGTAGCACTATTACATTTGATACTATTTTTCCATTTAATGAAAGTTTCATGGTTCACCTATCTAGTGTATGTGCACAGATTAAGTTTCACATTTAGAATAGTACATTATTCTCTTTCTTAGTCCGTCTCAGGTATCAAACAATGCTTAGGGTGTGTTTGTATTAAGATTTTTAACCTTCCTAACTCAGTTCATCGACCCCATTATGTGTAGCATGGTTTGTTGGAACAGAGCCCGAGAGCTCTGATACCAAGTTGTCACACCCCAAATTCCGATCCAACCGGAACGGTGTGAGTGAACCGTCATTGAACCAACGGTTCACACCAGGATCTCGAATAGGCCGTGTCCACCCATACAAACCAATTACACATAACCACAATCGGAATATAAACATACAAGGAAGACTTTAAATAGAATGAACTGAGTATCTATTGATAATTTAAATAAATATCCCATTATCCAAATTCAATCACATAAAATAAATATTTATTACATCTCTTAATAACAAACGAAAATAACTGAAACAAATAAATAAAATCCATCACAGGTACACGCAGAAAGGGCACTCGCATGAAGCGTCATGCTCGTCCTGTCCTGCCTGTACATCCAACACTGCAGCACCACCATACGCCGGAGCGTTTACGTAATCGTCCACAGTATATCCTGCATCAACATCTAAAAATAATGTATATACAAAGGGTGAGCACACACAACACAGCTCAGTAAGGCAATCGACGCTTTCACAAGATTATGCATGAGTAACAATCATTTTATGCTTTGTGGTCTGGTTTTAAGTTTGCAATGTGCTATAGAAAGGTTTGGTGGCCCCCGCACCTCTATACACGAGTGTGTGGCGTCGCACGAGAATCACACAACCACCAACCCACATACACCCATCATGGAATAGAGATAGAGCTAAGGTATACCCGCACCTCCCCGATACTCTACCCATACCAGTACCTAAGCCCCTACGGCCGGGGCTCGCAAACCTGGGCTCGCAACTAACCAATCCTAGATGTCAACAATGTATGCTCTATCCCAAGACAGCCGTCTACGGCATAGAGATAGAGCTAGAGCGTGCGGGCCGGGTCGGAGACCTCCAAAACCTCACCTCCCCCGATACCCTATCCGCAACTAACCCACTAGGATAGAAACAATACGCGGTAGACCCTATCCCAACACCACTCCCTACGGCATAGAGATAGAGCTAAAGCATCGTGGACAAGGCAGCGTTGACTCGGAATCCTCGGTACCACCCAACGATGGTCGGGACAACATCAATATCGGAGACCAACGTACCACGATCTTCCCCGATACCCCACCCGTACCAAGCATGTTAAGATAGAATACTACAAAAGGTGCCGGTGTGAAGAGCGATCCCGGCCCATGCCCCACTCCACACACCAACGAAAACAATCACATGCCTAACAATCACATCCTATGAATGCATGAACAATAATAATAGCTGAAAGTAAAGGATGGCATGTGAATATGCACAAACATCACATCATAGATACTCAATGATTAACAACGATTTACTGTCCATTAATTATTAGGTTTAGGTCAGATTCCCTTACCTGACGCTCGTTCGTTAACTTGCTCCACGTCGCAAGATCCAAACGATATGTCACAAAGTCCTACATAATATTAGGGTTTCATTAGAATATATTATTTAGGGTTTCATGTTGGTCGGAAACCAACATGGTTACAAAATACCCTCACAGAGCTGACCGGTGGCATGTACCGGTCGCAGCTCTGTGGGAAAGACTGGCGACCGGTATGGTCAGCCGGTCCCCCACAGACAACCTCCCGAGAGGTAGCGGTCGCAGCATACCGGTCGCACTATGTGCAACCGGTATAGTCGACCGGTATGTCTCCGGAAGACCATACATGGGTTTTTCGACTGTCGTCGATCATCCTCCATGGATTCTCAGGGTTTCTCCTATCCATCCTAAGTCTAGGCTTTGAGTTAGAGCTATCCCTAACTCATTCAAGTCTCGTTTCGATAAATATCATCTCGAAACTCGAATCTAGGGTTTGACGGCAACTTAGGGTTTATTGGCCAATTTAGGGTTTTAGATCAATACCTACTTTACATGGTATTGATCCACCCACACAACTATCATAGGGTAAGAAGATGGATTCAAACACTTACCGTTGACAGGTGTAGCGAGAGCTTCGTCAAACGGTAATGGCGGCACCTCCTTCTTCTTCCTAGCTCCTTCTCCTTTCCAAGCTCTTCCTCTTCTCTAGGGTTTGTGAGAGACAATGGAAAGGATTTGAGGAGTTTAAAGGTGTATTTATAGGCTAGAAATAGGGTTTAGTAACCCTACTAGGATTAGGAAACTTCTAGGATTTGAAATCAGGAAAGCGGGACCCGCAGAGACTAATTTCCAAATTCCCGCACATAGCTGTGCAGGCCATACCGGTCGACCGGTACCATCATCCCGTACCATCGACCGGTATACCTAAAATCAGGTATAATTGGTTGACTTCGGTCCGATTTCGTACCTGTTTGTTATCCGCTTGCCCCGTCTGGCTCGGTGATGATCGGAAGACCTGTCACGACACAAAACCAAGGTTTAGACCGGGTTTTCAGAGTGCGGGTCTTACATGAACTACGATGGTGAACCTGATTTTCGGAATAATTCCATAATACGTAGGCAATCTGATGGATATAGATTTGGTTCAATGATATCAAACCACTTGGTTTGGTTTGGTTCAATAGATAGAGTCTAGCATAGGAAAGGTATAGGAGACCGATTTCGATCGGGCGGTTTGGGTGCCTAATCCCTTCCCATAACCGTAACCTGACGCTTACCCAATCTCTGATGGACCAGAAATCCAATCTAAGGGTCATGAGTCAACCGAAGTTTTACCTTAGGGTGAAATTTCACATTTCTAAGGTCTTAGACCTTAATCTAGGTGGCGACTTCCAAGATTACCATCTTTGTCCTCACACTTGGTTGATCAGTATCTGTCTTAGTTTTGATTCTCCTGGTAGGAATGGAACCAGAATGAGTCAAACCCCTGGGTCTCTGGCGGTGCCTCTCTCCTGCGTGGAGCCATGATTTCCTGTAAGGAAAAGAAAATGACAAATCAAATTAGTACTACCAAGACAAAGATCTAAGGTAAGTCTTAATAAGCACTAGGGCAGACCACTCTGAGCCCTACAACAGGGTTAGTGTTTTGGGTATTTGTGACACCACACCCCCAAGCACAGCACCAGGAATGTTAGTGTTAACTGGAAGAGATTTTGGCACTTGGGGACCAGCCCCGTGTGGGCATAAAGGGGTGCCAAGATAATCTTGAACCAAAAACCCTCAGGGATTCATCTTAGTCATGCGGGCCCTAACACCGGGGTGTCCCATGCCAATCATACCCTAACAAATAAGGGCTGAAATGAAAAATAAACTCTAAGCCAGGGCTAGGGACCTCCCAAACCAACCAATGGCAATGCCAATGGGGGGACATCAAGGATACCTGGTAGGGTTACAAACGGTGATCCCCATTCCATGGACAAGTGGGGCCTTTGACCACAGGTCCCAGTATCGAAACCAGGTGATCTATAGTGAGGAAACACCCAAGACCTTGGGTTTCCTCTACAAAACTCGCCCAAGTGGGATGGAATAGTAGGCCCAGCCGAGTGGGCAGATAGGGGAGCTAGTTAGGGCGGAGACACAGAGCTCCGTCACCACCAGAAAACTGGCGGACACTCCATACAAGGGTGGGGTCTCTAGAAACCCTAAAGTTTTATAAGGGAGATGAAGAACCTTAAGATATCTTTCATCTCTTACCAAATGGCAGAACAAAAAACCCTAACCCCAACCAAAATATAATATAATGAAGGTTTAGAGGAAAAAGGGGCTTACCGAATTGAGATTGGGGGAAGAAATGGAATTGAAATGACTCCAAGAATGAATGAGGAATGCTTGAGAGAGCTCTGCCAGTGCCCTTGGTCTACTCCCTCCGGTTTAAACTTATGGTGTTTCAAAAATAAAACCCACGAGTCCCTTTTATAAAAAAACAGGGTTCTGCAGAACCGGCGGACCGATCACTTAAGTGCCTAGGGCCAGCTCGATTCCATTAGATAGGGTAAGGGTCGCAACATTTGAATTTTTGGGGCCTTAACAGAGCCGACGGACCCTCCCACTGCCTTGTGTAACCAATTTACTTACAGAAGCCACTGAGTGTATGCTGGAGGGTGAAATGGCTGAGCTTACCGCCGGATCCTTCCCACCGCCATAAACCCTGGGACAGAGAAATTTTTCTAAGTGTTGGGGAAGCAGGGGCACAGCCGGCGGCACACTCAGCCACCTTCTCCTTGGGAAGTATATAAGGATGATCAATAAAGGAGCCAGTGGACCCTCAAGGTGGTGGAACAACCCTCCATTTGATCCACCACCTCGCTCACAGAGGCATCCGAAAGAGAGCCGGAGGCTTATGTCGGTTGACACTACCGCCGGGTCTTCGGCCGACCTTCCCTTGAGTTGGGGGGGTTTGTAGCCAGCTAGGCTTAATAGGAGGCACCTGTCCTCGGTTGTTTCCGTCACTTCTTGGCCAAGCCTGGATGTACCCACCCGAAGAACTTCTTAAATAACTTCTTCATGAAGCGGGTGTTTCCCCCACCCAAGTCATGACATTGTATTAAATTGCGATCAATTTAAGTAGGTACCTGTACTAAACTTGGGTGTAAAATCCTTTCAGATTTACCCAGACTAAATCAAACAATGTCACCCAACAAGAACATTGATGCGAGGCCCACATCCAAAATACCCACGAGGTGTGCTCCTACACCCGTATCGGGGGATCGCCACGAACAACACCAACAATTCCTGACAGGTGTATTGACAACCCTCAGGCCTGCACCAACTACCAAGCCATCTGTGGGTAGTTCCTCTACATCATTGGCCATGAGTCTAGAATCGACCGGTAAGGTGACACCACCTCCATGGGACCTGGTCCAAATGATTGACATGAAGGCTATGTACAGGTTCCAGAAGATGAAACCTATACACTTCACCGGACAAGACATCGACCCATTACAGTCTATGATTTGGGTCCAGGCCATGGAAATTATATTGGGTAATTTACACTGTTCGGATGCCCAGAAAGTCATGTGCGCCACATTTCAATTAAAGGGTGAACCTTACATGTGGTGGCAAGCGACTCAGCCCATCCTGCTACAGCGCCAAGGGGATATCTCCTGGGTGATATTCAAAGATGCCTTTTCAGCCAATTATCTTCCCCAGCGGCGTGAGCCCAGAGCGAAAACTTGGAGGCCATTAAAAGAGTCAGGGTGAGCCTATCTGCATGAAAAGGTTACACAGAAATACTAGGTGAATATCAAGTGCCTCAACCTGTTGAGTGCAGCTGGCAAGTGCATCACGACCTCGGTAACCGATCTTCCTTGATTATAGCTGTTTAATAATGTTAAGAGTGGATAGCTCACCCCTCGAATTTTATTTCATATAGGGAATAAGAATGTTGCCACCGTCAAGTATTCTAATTCCCTATCCCAAACCAATTACGCGAATTATTAAGCAAAAGACCATGGTAGTCGTAAGTATGAATTGAGTTCGAGGCTCCAAGCTATGGTTACAACCTTGTTCATCCTTTGGTTACCATTGTTTTTCCCCTGTCACCATCATCGCTGGGTCTTTAAAGATTTGGGCCATCACACCCATCTTGGATTGAGATATATCGACGAGAAATTGGCTGCGACTTAGAAGCGGGTTTCCTTGAGTAGGGAAGAGTTTCAAAAAGACCCCAAGCAAATGAGTCCATATAACAAATCTGGGTTATGGTCAATGGATGAATTGTGTCGTATGACAAGAATTTGTACAAGGGGCATTGCAACGGAAACGTTATGATGAAGAAGAATAAGGGGAAATATGATTTTTATGCATGATTGGTAATCTTACTGCTAATTAGGAAAACTTGGGAAGTATTATGATTCTGAGAAATATGGGATTAGAATGGAAATATACCTATTTACTCGCACCTTCGATGATTAAGTGAATTATTTATACTAGTATGATCTTGGGATTCAAGCCAAACTAATAATGTGGTAAAGTTTGTTAAATTTTGGTAGATGGCAGCGCGCGCTCACCTTAATGCACATGGCTCTGCCATTTCTGAGGCCCCCAACATGGAGGCTACCACAACTGATGTGAGAGACACTACATCTTTATCTTATCTGTGTCAAGACACCAGAGATACAGTGAAACTGGTAAATGAAGTCAAGAGGACCACCTACCGTCAACACTCTGAATTCTAGCAAAAGATGTCGACTTCGTTGGTTGAGACAATACAGCATGATCCCATGCCAGTCTCAATTATGGTTGGGGTGTCCAAAATTTTGGGGAATTTCATACAAGGCTTGCAAGAACAACATAGGGATGTTGTCATGCAAATGGTGGCTGCGTCAAACATCCAAACTGCAACTTCAACTTGGAGCGATGTTAAGGGGGATGTGCCCACGGACAAGGGAGTTGGAAAATGACCTATCTGATCTCCAGAAGGGGACAAACCGTATAAGGTATTAAAGGTTCAATGTCTCGAGGGCAAACCTTTACTAGTGGGACAGCCACCAACCGTGCCAAAGACCCTTGTATCAAGCGATAAAGGCATGGCAAATGTTATCGATGCGGTAATCAAGGGCACTTCTCACGAGGTTGTACACTACCCAATGCGTGAGAACCATCACCACTACCGAGGTAGTTTGGCACATGTTACAACTGTAATAAACTCAGACATCTGGCTCGTGACTGCCTAAAACCTTGCAAGCAATCGCCCCCAATATGATGGTAAGGGGGGCCAATCCCATCAAGGGAATTTTTGATAGGTACATTCTAGACCTCTATGAGTTGTTTAGTGGTTCTCCTGCCCTATTTGCTTTATCTACATGTGATACTTTTGGAGGGGATAAGGGAGACGGTAGTCGCAAACATAGAATGTTTGTGTTAAGATACCAATCTAGATAAGCTTTAATTTCGGGGATGAAATTCCTATTAGTTGGGGGGATTGTAAGATCCGCACTCGGAATCCCCTACCAACTCGGATTTTCCTTGTGCCGAATCTTCCTGCACTGACAACTGTCATGCCTGATGGGTACACTGGGTCATTTACAAGGAGCTTCTAACTGAGCCTTGGGCATATAAATGGACCTTAGATGGGCTCATCATGCATTCCAATGCGTGGGGCCCAGAACACCAAGTCTGGGGCTACCCTTAAGCTCTGTCGGTGGCACAACCAGCGGATGAGCCAACCGGCTCCTTGCCGTTGGCTTGGCAACACAGCTTACTCCTTCTCTCTCCTCGGGTCTATAAAAATAAACCCATTTACTCTCATTTACTCTTTTGCTGAAGGAGTGAGAGTAGGAGCTAGTGTGAGAGCTTGGGAGCTTGAGAGCTTGGGATGAAGCTTGGAGCTCAAGTGGACTTCATCCACTCCAAGTAAGTCCACTAACCCTTCCTTCTTCATAACTGTATCAACGGCCACCAATAATGGTGGTGCTTGACCTTCATTAATGGCCACCATTATTGGAGGCCAAGGTCAAACCCTGCAATCTAGGTTTGGTTTCCCACACCTCCTATGGAGGTGGCTCTAATATGACTACTAAGGGTAGGGAATATATTTCCCACCATTTGTTCACTAATGGAAGATGTTGGGGAGGAAAATCTCCCTAAGAAAGCTTCATCTTCCCCACTGAGTCTGGTTTCTTAGACTCAGCCGGCAGATGGGGCATGACCCTTGCCCCGGCTCCAGATAATAGACCTAGTATGGTCTAGCTAGCAGATGGGGCCAGTAAGGCTCCCATCCTCTACCAGGCCCCTCACTTAGATGAATTATTAGGTGAGCTCAGCCGGCGGATAAGTCTGCTGCACATACCGCCGGATAACATCCCCCAACTAAGCTCTTAGGGCCGATTAACCATAAGGGGCAGGCTTAGGCCATTTTTTTGGGAGTTAGCGGCACCCCAGAGCCGGCGAAATGATCCTCCGACTTGATCTACCGCCTCACTCATAGTAGGTTTATAAGGCCCAGCCAGCAAGTAAAACCGGCGACACCTTCTGTTGGTACAATCTGCCGCCTTGGCTACTGAAAGCCTGTTTGCCTAGTTAGATCCTTCGGGGACCAATTGTAGGGTTCTCAGCTTGCCTTGGGACCCATATTAGGATATTTAAAACATCTCCATGCTGGTTTAAAAGTTTCCTAACTAACATAATAAAACTTATACACATAAATAGGTCAACCTATGCGGGTATTGACGAAGCCTACTGCCAGCTTCTTGGTTTTGTAGCACTTGTGTGCCTATAGGTTAAGGGTTGGGTCTATAGACTTAGGACATTTATGTATGTCTGTGCCATGTTGTGTCATGATAACATACCATAATTGTAATAGTATATCTAAGCATGCATTTGCATAATAACAACTATGTATGCTTTGGATGGATGGATGATGTGTTTAGTCTGTACGACATGCAGGTACCAAGGGGACCAATGACGCATGGTTACACAAACTGTATGGCCCACACACTAAAAACCTGGCCTAATTAAAACTTTCAGCTCATAACAGGTCTTCCTAATGTGAACCGGTCGAACCAATGGCGGCTTCGTCGACGCGTGTGGCATCGAAATCAGGTACAACTTGGAAGATAACCCAAATCGGACCTTAAGACAGGGAAAAACCACCCTGTCCAGTTGAAGGTGCCGTGTTGCTGTTTCCAACTGGACCACTTACGGGCTTGGCTCTAACAGGTCGGATGCTCTGAAATAGACCCAAAGACGGGAGAAAGGAATATTCCTTTCTCATCCACCTTAAACTCACCTGGGATAAACCCTTAACCCACCAAATCTCGTATGAGGAGGGGATTAGTTGCCCCAACTCCTCACAAGACGACAAGTGGCAAGAATATTCCCCAAGGAATCCTAGGGATAGTCCCACTCTAAGAGGGGAACTCTAAATCTAATTTAATCCTTTCCCTTATGCGTGTAATCTCACAATACCCTAGAATACTTCTGACGCATCCAGAGAGAGAGAGAGAGAGAGAGAAGAGAGAGAGTAAGAAAGAGAGTGGAGGGAGAAGCTGTGTGAGAGGAAAAACCAAGAGACGACAAGCTCGGTTCATTCAACTTGCGACCAACCTAACCGGTAAGCTTCCCTTCCCCTTTAATGGTAGTTAACGGAGTGTACAGTCTAGAGAAAGTTTGTCTTCTCAAAAGGGTAAGGAAAGGCCTCACTCCCAAACATCCGTGAATGGTTTCCCAACCATCTCTCGTAAAGAAACAATGTGAAGCCTACAGTAGACTGTGGTTAAACCTTCGAATAAACCCTAAGACTCATCCTAAACGGAAGTATAATTTACATCCGATAAACATACCACATGCCGGCTAGGAATGGATCCAACCATGAAAAAAAGACTGAAAGTTAACCCTAATAATCGGACCAAATACCCAACTTCGGACCTGCAATGGAGGTTGTCCAACAGCAAGTCCAAAGGGAGGTCTGGTTGCACATCTGGTGTAATCGGACATGACCTGGGGTCTCCCAGTACGCTACGTAACTGTGAGTGTTCGGTGGATGGGTCCGATCGCAGACATGTACGATCGGACATACCTTTGGACACTTCTTGAGAGATCTGGGTCCTATCCAGAGGAGAACCAGTTGGAGTATAGTCCAACTGGTCAAGCCCAGTAAGGTATAAGACCGGGCTTATGACGATGGGTGTTGATACATATTGATACCACACAAACGTCAAACGCTGAACATCATCGGTGATTACTAACCGTCTATTAAATAACAACCATGTGGTATCTAATGAACCTAATATTAATGTAGGTACAAGTGTGAGTGAGTCAAGGCAAACCTCTATTGTGTAGAGGGCGCGTAGATCTCACTCACCAAGTGAGGGATAGTTTGACTTTATTTTATGAAGTATTTTTAATTACCCTTACATGTCTGTGTTGCATATTGTGTGAATAACATGCCATCCAATATCTATGATAACTATCCATGCATATGCATTACTTTTGTTAAGATTGTCTGTGAAAGCATGATGTCTATTTAATCTTTGTGGGATTTCATAATGGTGGGTTATGAGACCGTCGGACTGGTTGACCACATGGACACTGCTTTACATTACTAAGTATCCTAGCAGAGTTTGGACGCTGTGTGAGGATGGTGACATAGTGGTGTTCATTGTAGCATCGCCGACTAGGGCTGTCATGTATCAAGCCCACGATTGGGAGTTGTGTGGCTGTGGTAGGGTCTACTGGGTAGGACTACCGGGTGCCCATTCACTCTTACGCATGGAAAGTTGGACGATCTCTGGGAGTGTGGTTAACTTCTTCCATAACGTATAACAAACATTATACCAGACCAAATCTTGAATGTCATTTCATGCATTTATGCCTGCTTGCATGTACTATTTCTCATTGAGCTCAGGTTGAGGAGCTCACCTCATGATTGTATCTCTTTTTAGTTGATGATGCAAGAACTATTATTGAAGACTTTGTTAGTGCACCAGTGATCTCTAACCTTGCCCACTTGGAGACTTGGGTAGCTGATGAAGAAGGACATGGTGAACTATGCGAGTGCGATGACTGCATCTTCGGCTAGACGGAGTATTGCTATTCTCCATAGTTATGCTAGTTTAGTTTTATTTTCAGTTTAAAATGCCAGTAGTATATACTGATGTTGTTGGATGGCAAGAGTTACTATTATGGTTATGTTTTGATACAATGGTTTAAATATGAGATGATATTATTTTATTTAACATTAGAAAATCTCGGTTTCATTTAATAATGTCTTTTGCTATTTTATTTATACTCTGATTTGTGGTTATGTGATTTTGTATGTGGTAGTTGGTTGTGATGAACATGGTTTTTCGTGATTATGGGGAAGGTTGAGCCAGTTCGTTGACGGTTTGACTGTACCTCCAGTTGGACTAAAAATGGGGGTGTGGTAAGTTGGTATCAGAGCTGAAAGGCTCTGCTATCACACCAACCTGGCCAAGTGCAGAACCACTGGTCCAATGAAATTGAGACTTAGGAAAATAAAGGCTTTAATAAGAATGGAGAAAAATAGATGTCTAGCTGATTACCTTAGATAGGTGTGACACTAACAAGAGCATAAACTGTAATATTAAAGATCTAAATTTTAGAAGTGGGTGCTAGATATTATAAATAGAGAAAAGTAAAGATTGAATGGTGACATAAGACATCAAAGTATGGTATGGTCCACAAACTAGACCATTACCTTATCAAAACTTAGAAGGATAAGATTCATATGTAAAGAAAGCAACTGTTGACCAGGGTGTTGTAGAGGCTGTACTGGGGAAGGAGTAGGTGCCTCATCCTCATTAGAGTCAGTTGCAGCGATGATGCCCGCTCCCACGAGTGCTTCTCTCTGCCACCTCAATTACCTTTGAAGAGCGTTGGTCTGAGTAGATGTAGCAAATTGGGCACGTTGGAGACGGTGTAACTGAAACTCCATTGATTGGCCATGCTCTTGATGATTTGCTCGAAAGTCTTGGATTCTGCCATCAATCATCGGTGCACTCAGAGAATCAAGGGAAACTGGTGCATGAGAGGGACTTACAGTAAAACCACGACCAGTAGCTGGTGGGTCCTCCGTCTTTATCCTAACAGGCTCTTCCTGTCTCTCTCTAGCGTCTACCGCAGCATCAGCCTGTGTAGAAACCGTGCCTCTAGGATGTGGGCTAGCCTCCAACTCCTAATCGCTGTTGACTTCATCATGCAATCTCATCTTACGAATTACAATCCAGTCAGAGTTAGAGGCTACTATCTCATCGAAGGCATAGTCATCTGCAACGTCAACACCAAGCAATGCAAACAAAGATGTCAACAACTTACCATAGGGCAGATTACCTGCCCAATCACACTCCACCACCACGATTATTTGCCACATCAAGCTCCTAATCGCTGTTGACTTCATCATGCAATCTCATCTTACGAATTACAATCCAGTCAGAGTCAGAGGCTACTATCTCATCGAAGGCATAGTCATCTGCAACGTCAACACCAAGCAATGCAAACAAAGATGTCAACAACTTACCATAGGGCAGATTACCTGCCCAATCACACTCCACCACCACGATTATTTGCCACATCAAGACGTATGGAAAGCACATGTGATGATGTGTCAAGATGCAGTAAAGTACTGGCGAAAGGATGAGACCTCGTTGTAGTGGCCGCCCTAGGAAAGGATGTTGTGCTGAAGAATCTGGCAGTAAACTCTTGACAGGGTGGTAATTTATCGTTTGGTGTACCTGCCCTGGTTTCAGAAGGAGACTCCAAATCTCCTACCGTTGTCATTCAGTGAGGAAGTCCTTCTCTTTTAGTTCACTAAATGCCATGTAAGACCCGCACTCTGAAAACCCGGTCTAAACCTTGGTTTTGTGTCATGACAGGTCTTCCGATCATCACCGGGCCAGACGGGGCAAGCGGATAACAAACAGGTACAAAATCGGACCGAAGTCGACCAATTATACCTGATTTTAGGTATACCGGTCGATGGTACCGGTCTTGGTACCGGTCGACCGGTATGGCCTGCGCAGCTATGTGCGGGAATCTAGAAATTGGTCTCTGCGGGTCCCGCTTTCCTGATTTCGAATCCTAGAAGTTTCCTAATCCTAGTAGGGTTACTAAACCCTATTTCTAGCCTATAAATACACCCTTAAACCTCCTCAAATCCTTTCCATTGTCTCTCACAAACCCTAGAGAAGAGAAAGAGGTTGGAAAGGAGAAGGGGCTAGGAAGAAGAAGGAGGTGCCGCCATTACCGTTCGACGATGCTCTCATTACGCCAGTCAACGGTAAGTGTTTGAATCCATCTTCTTACCCTATGTTAGTTGTGTAGGTGGATCAATACCATGCAAAGTAGGTATTGATCTAAAACCCTAAATTGGCCAATAAACCCTAAGTTGCCGTCAAACCTTAGATTTGAGTTTCGAGATGATATTCATCGAAATAAGACTTGAATGAGTTGGGGATAACTCTAACTCAAAGCCTAGACTTAGAATGGATAGGAGAAACCCTGAAAATCCATGGAGGATGATCGTCGACAGTAGAAAAACCCATGTATGGTCTTCCGGAGACATACCGGTCGACTATACCGGTTGCACATAGTGCGATCGGTATGTTGCGACCGCTATCTCTCGGGAGGTTGTCTGTGGGGACCGGCTGACCATACCGGTCACCAGTCTTTCCCACAGAGCTGCGACCGGTACATGCCACCGGTCAGCTCTGTGAGGGTATTTTGTAATCTATGTTGGTGTCCGACCAACATGAAACTCTAAGAATGTTATTTTAATGAAACCCTAATAATATTGTAGGACTTTGTGACTTGCCGTTTGGATCTTGCGACGTGGAGCAAGCTAACCAACGAGCGTCAGGTAAGGGAATCTGACTTAAACCTAATAATTAAGAGACAGTAAATTGTTGTTAATCACCTGATTATATGAGATGTGTTGTTTATGCATATTCACATGCCATCCTTTACTTTCAGTTGTTATTACTGTTCATGCATTGATAGGATGTGATTGTTAGGCATGTGATTGTTTTCGTTAGTGTGTGGAGTGGGGCATGGGCCTGGGATCGCTCTTCACATTAGCACCTTTTGTAGTATTCTGTCTTAACATGCTCAGTACGGGTGGGGCATCAGGGGAAGGTCGTGGTACGGTGGTCTCCGATATTGATGTTGTCCCGGCCATTGTTATGTGGTACTGTGGATTCTGAGTCGACGCTGGCTTGTCCACGATGCTTTAGCTCTATCTCTATGCCGTAGGGAGTTATGTTGGGATAGGGTCTACCTGCGTATTGTTTCTATCCTAGTGGGTTAGTTGCGGATAGGGCATCAGGGGAGGTGTGGGAATGCCTTAGCTCTATCTCTATGCCATAGATGGCTGTGCTGGGATAGAGCATACATTGATGACATATAGGATTGGTTAGTTGCAAGCCCAGTTTGCGAGCCCTGGCCAGTAGGGGCTTAGGTACTGGTATGGGTAGAGTATCAGGGGAGATACGTGGGTATCTTAGCTCTATCTCTATTCCATGATGGGTGCATGTGGGCCAATGGGGGTGTGATCCATGAGGTGCCACACACTCGTGTATAGAGGTGCGGGAGCCACCAAACCTTTCTATAGCACATTGCAAACTTAAAACCAGACCACAGCATAAAATGATTGTTACTCATGCATAATATTGTGAAACTGTCTGATTGTCTTACTGAGCTGTGTTGTGAGCTCACCCTTTGTACGTACATTGTTTTTAGATGTTGATGCAGGTTACACTGTTGACGACTATATGAATGCTCCTGTGTATGGTGGTGTTGCGGCGTTGGACGTACAGGCAGGAGAGGACGAGCATGACGCTTCATGCGAGTGCCCTTTCTACGTATACCTTTGAGTTGTTTTCTTTATTTAATTTCCTTATTTTTTATTGGATTAAAGGGATGTAATGATATTAATTTATGTGTTTGAATTTGGATAATTGGATATTTATTTAAGTTATCAATAGATACTCAGTTCATTTTATTTAAAGTCTTCCGATGTATATTTATATAATTGATTGTGGTTATGTGTAATGGTTTGTATGAGTGGACACGGCCTATTCGAGATCCTGGTGTGAACCGTTGGTTCAATGACGGTTCACTCACACCATTCTGGTTGGATCAGAATTGGGGTGTGACATGCCACCTCTCCAGCCATCGGAATACCCAGCAAACCAGCCAACTGCTCTGTGTTATAGGAGATGTCACCCCTTTTAACTTGTTGGTGATGCATAGGTCTCGTACCGAGTCAAAGCCCCCCAAGCCATCCTCAACCCTCAAATTGCAGTAGAAGAGTCGAACCAATTCGGGACGAGTAACGACCCGGTACTGCAGCACTGGCGACCACCCTATGGCATTGAAAGCATCCTGAACATCGAATCGCTATAATTCTGTGAAATTCACAAGCCTTCCAGCCTTTACTACCTTGTTCTCATACCACGAGAACGAAGCTTGTGCTTTTAAGGAATGGAAGTGGTACTCATTCAATGGCACTGGATTCCTTCTGCCACGACTAGGAGTCTCTCGCCTTAGCGCCATTTATCCTGCAAAAACAAAGAGCAAAAAGAAGGCACATTCAATATATAAAATAGACATGGTCACCAAATTTCAAAGAGTTCATCACGTTGGTGTTAACATGGAATGGACCAAAACCATAGCATTATGACCACCACCGTGCCAAGAATCCTATGATTGTTATCTCAAATCATTAAGGGATTCGTTTGAGACCCAATACACAAAGCATGGAGTGCATGAATACCTAAACCAATCATGAAAGTATAATGTCAAAGGCTAACATGCATCATAATCACATAAGAACTGCAAAACCATGCTATGCAAGCAAGTGTGATTTACCAAATTGAGGATATAAAACAAAGAGATTGATCATTCAAACTCAAACCCAAAAAGGGGATATAAACCCAAAGATGAAATCTTGTTTCTTTTGGAAAGAAAACGAAATGAAGCGCTCAATGTTAGCAATCATAAAACATCATAGATGGAGGGACTAGCACCGAGAAGCATTGTGTATGATTTAATGGATAAATGGAGAAGAACAAGGAAGAAAATCCCCAAATAGATAAAATCTAAGGTTTCTTGAAACCCTAGGTGTAAGAATAAAGGATGTGAATGAGGTTACATACCTTTGAGGCGAAGAATGCCATGATGGACGATGTTGGACTGGCTTTTGGGAGCATCGAAAGTAAAATCTTCGACTCCGGAGGCATCAAGGGACTCCAACTACATAAGGAGAAGGGGGTTTTAAAATTTAAAACCCCACAAATCTATTCATAGAGGGAGAATTAGGCTGTTCAGTTGCACAACGCTACCATTAGGTCTGATCAAATGTCCAACTGCACAGGGCCAGTGGCTCTCTGAAACGCACCGGTCAGACTGACCGGTCGCACGACTGTTAGACCGGTGACTCTGACCGAACAACCTGAGAGAGCTCAAGAATAGAGTAGGTCAATGGTCAGGATGGAACCCAGCCTCCTGACACTCCAATCGGACCACTTAGTCATCGAATTTTATAACATTGAAACTTTAAAACGGCATATTTAATTAAGTTAGAATATATTGTGCCGGTTCGTTATTGTAAGACATGCCCCCAAATTTTCCTACCAATTTAGACCGTCGTACGCATCGAGTTTTACCACGTCGACAGGTAACAGACCCGATGGATACATCTAGGTAAAGAACTCTAGCTGGACGTTAATTAGTGTAGTGGAACGTAGGTATGGATACATCTAAGTAAAGAACTCTAGCTGGACATTAATTAGTTTAGTGGAACATAAGTGGGTCCAGCGTGCCTTCCAACGCATTGGGCCTGAGAAACCAAAGCTAGGGACAAGTTTTATGCCCAACCGGCAGTAGCAACCAGTGGCAACAAACTGGAGGCACAACCGGCAGCACAAATCGGAGGCACAAACCAGAGGCACATCCAGTGGATGAGCCACTTAGCTCCTTGCTGCCGGCTTACGCATACGGGTCTCTTTTTCTCTTCCATCTTTCCTATAAATAAGGGCTAAAACCCTTATTTGGGTTTTAGCTATTTGGAGGGATTGAAGAAGGTGGCTGCTAGGCTCTTGGAGGAGAACTTGGAGAAGCTCAAGCTCAAGCCCTCGAACCTCTTTCCATTCAAGTAGGTTTCTCCATCCCTCTCCTTGTCTTGTGTTAATAGCCAACATTGATGGTGGTGTTTGGTTACAATAATGGCCACCATTAAAGGTGAGCTTGAAACCCTAGAATCAACATAGGTTACCCCCACCTCCAATGGAGGTGTTGTTTACTATAAAATGACCAACAAGGGTGGGGAAAATGTTCCCCACCATCCTATTGTGGAAGTAAGTGAATTGGGTCATCAAATCACCAACTTTCACTTCATCTTCCTCGGCCAAACCCTAGTTCCTTAATGAACCGGCGGACCCAAGCCAGCAGCAGGGACAAGCCTTGCACCCTGCTCCGAACTAGTTGAGATAGGGGCTCAAACTGGCTAATGAATTGACGGATGTGTCCACCAGAATACCCCACCCTTAACTTGCTTTTGGTCTTGTGCTAAGCTGGCGGATGGAACCGGTGGATGCATCTACCGGCATGCCCCACACTTAACTTACTTAGGTATTTAGGAACCGAAATCGGAGGTGGAGCCGGAGGTAGATTCAGATGCATGATCATCCATCAGTACCTCTGCCTTACTCACATAAGGCTTTCTGTTCCAAATAAGGCTAAGCCGGAGGCGAAGCTGGATACACGATCATCCGGTAGTGCCTCCGCCTTACTCTCTGTGAACCTTATGTTATGATAGGTAAGCATCTGGATGATGAGCTAGATGCTTGATCCTCCGGCTCAGCTTTAACTAAAAACCATAAGGATTAATCAGCGGTTAATTCCGGAGGTACATCCCCTGGGACCATCCATTGCCTCGGCCACTGTTGGCTAGTACGCCTAGGTAGATCCTTTGGGGACCAACCATTGGGGTCCCGACTTATCTTGAGACCTGCATAGTGGCATTTAGAGTATGCCTATGCAGGTTTAAAAGATATTTAACTAACATAATACAATTTATGTCAATAAATACGTAAACCTATGCGGGTATTTGACGAAGCCTATTGTCGACTTCAAGGTTCTTCAGCACTAGTGGTGCCCACATGCTCCGTGCCTGTATTATCGACTTCCAAGGTGCATGGGATGAGAAGGTAGCTATGATGGAATTCGCCCTCAATAATATCTACCAGGCAACAATTGGGATGTCCCCTTATGAAGCATTATATGGAAAGAAGTGGCATACCTCGTTATTCTGGGAAGAAGTTGGGGAAAAAAGGATCGTAGGGCTGGAAATAGTACAAGAACTTGCCAGGTGGTGGAAGTGATACGGGAGAGAATAAAAGCAGCCCAATCACGACAAAAGAACTACCATGATGTACTGCAGAAACAGCTGGAGTTCACAATAGGAGATAAGGTCTTCTTGAAGATATCACCCCTATGCAGGTTGCGACGATTTGGGAATAAGTGAAAACTGAGTCCCCGATACGTGGACCATATGAGATACTAAAGAAATGTGGAGCAGTGGCCTACCAACTCGTGCTCCCCATCTCTGTCAAACGTACATGATGTGTTCCATGTATCAATGCTGAAGAAGTATGTGATGGACACAAATCACGTATTGGAAGTGGAACCACCTCAATTGGGCAAAGATCTGACATTTGAGGTAAAACCTTGTAAAATAGTGGATAGAAAAGTGCAACATCTCTAAAACGGAGATATCCATTATGTAAAAGTAATCTGGAAGAGTCACTTAATAGAGGAGGCATCATGGGAAGAGGAAACAACATTACGGAAGAATTATCCCCATTTATTTAAGACAGGTTATGCTAAATTTCAAGGACGAAATTTTTTTTAAGGGGGGGAGTTGTAAGACCCGCTCGCCAAAAATTTGGCCTAATTAAAACTTTTGGCTCATAGCAAGTCTTCCTAATGTGAACCGGGTGAAACCAATGGTGGAATAAGCTTTGTTGACACATGCGACATCGAAAACCAGGTACAACTTTGAAGATAACCCAAACCAAACCTTAAGATAGGGAAAAACCACCCTGTTCAATTGGAGGTACAGTGTCACGGTTTCCAATCAGACACTCCAATTGGACTAGTTACGAGCTCGACTTAATAGATCATATGCTCCGAAAAGGACCCAAAGAGGGGAGAAAGGAATATTCTTGTCTCGTTTGCCTTAAACTCAAGTGGGATAAACCCCTAACCCATTAAATCTCATACGAGGAGGGGATTAGTTGCCCCAACTCCTCACAAGATGACATGTGGCAAGAATTCCCCAAGGAACCCTAGGGATGGAGTCCTACTCTAAGAGGGGAACTCTAAATTTAATTTAAGCCTTTCCCTTGTGCGTGCAATCTTATAATACCCTAGAATACTTGTGAAGCATCATTGGAGAGAGAGTAAGGATGAGAGTGGAGGGAGAGACCGTGCGAGAGGAAGAACCAAGAGACGACAAGCTCGGCTCATTCTACTTGTGACCAACCTAACCGGTAAGCTTTCCTACCCCTCTGATGGTAGTTAACAGAGTGTATAGTCTAGAGAAGGTTTGTCTTCTCAAAAGGGGCAAGGAAAGACCTCACTCCCAAACATCTGTGAATGGTTTTACTCCCAAACATCTGTGAATGGTTTCCCAACCACCTCTCATAAAGAAACAATGCGAAGCCTATGGAAGACTGTGGTTAAACCTTCGAATAAACCCTAAAACTCACCCTAAACAGATGTAGAACTTACATCTGATAAACAAACCTTGTGCCTTTCAAGTTGTGGGCAGCTGGTTTTTGAGTTGTATGCCACACTATTTTGTATATGAGGTTATTCAAAGTTTGTATCTTTTGTAAAAAAAAAAAAAAAAAAAAAAAAAAAAAAAAAAACTCTTGGCCACCAGTTATGTAAATATTTAATGCAAGACTTCCGCTGTTTAGGTTTTCTTTTAGTTGTTTAACTTGGCTTATATGGCAAATATTTTCAAAACAAAAAATTTATACAGGTTTTCTAGTATTATGTTGTGTATTTTTATGTGACCAATGATTCGTTCCCACTCCTAGGAAAGGCTCTTACAGTGGTGGTATTAGAGAAAATGGATCCTTGGTCTATGTATATATAATATTAGTACTGGTGGCTTAGGATCAACACAAATAATCTACCCAAAGTGAAACTAGATAAATAGGATGATATATAAACCATTTATTTTGTGGTGTTATTTAAGTTTATGTTTGGATATCGTATATGAGAATGAGTTATTGATTAAAGTTCTTGTTCTCAAATGCCGCCTAGAAGGGAAATACAACCACGCACACCTGCTCCACTTCCATCTTCTTCAGCACCTGCTCCACTTCCATCTTCTTCAACCTCAGTTCAAGGGGGAGATACCTCTCTAAGAGCTGATGCTCAGGGAGAGTATTTACCTCAGGCACCACAGATGTTGCATGTTCCTGGCGTTTCTGACCAGGAATTGATGGCTTTATTTGCTCGCTTTCTGGAGCAAAGGCACGAGGGAGAGGATGTCAAGAGCCATACAGGAAGTTTTAGTGAGGGCTGAGCCATTAGAGATCGTAGAGAGGATTTTGATGAGGTTTCAAAAGCACAAACCTACTGTATTCAAGGGCACCACCTCTGACCCCATTCAAGCTGTTGAATGGTTGAGTGAGATGGAAAACATATTCGAGATTATGGACATATCAAAAGCACACCAAGTAATCTGCGCAATACAAGTGAGCAAAGTGGAGGCAAGGATGAGTTGGATAGCAGATGAAAGTCCAAGTGGAGATTTACCTTCCCTTGCCACCTTCTTGTTATATTTTATTCATGGATGTATTTTATTTATAAAGAATTCAATGTATTGTAAATAGCCTTTTTAGCCACCAACATTGTTATCATGTAAAAGATTAAGTCTTTCGCTGTATGTATTGGTAAATGATGTGATGTTTTAGCTTATGAATGATAGATTGTTGGGGTAAAAAAAAAAAAAAAATTTGTACTTGATTTTCTAAACAAGTTTATATTCTTTGTGGGTCATTTATGTCTGGACCACCAATCCGAACCCGACCCTGAGGCATGGTCCTTATAGTGGTGCTATAACCAAGCTTTACTGTAAACCCTGTGAAAAAAAAAAGTCATGGAGTTGCAAATTTAATAAGCAAATCGTGGACTTGCAGAAGGTTAGTTTATACAAACCGGTTAGGTTTTTTTTTTTTAAGAAGATGGAAAAAAGAAGATAAAAGGAAAGAGAGAGATGGAGAAGAAGAGAAGAAGATATTATCTGAGTAGGTCTGACAGAGGAGGACCAGGTTCGATGGAGAAGAGAGAAAAGGAGCACTGCAGTCTAATGGAGAAGAGAAGCAAATTCGACAGAGAAGAGGAGCAGCAGTCCGACGGTAACCGTTGGTAATGAGGAAATGTGCTACTGATTCTCTTTAAAGGGTTTTAGGGGTAATTGTGTAATTACCTCTATTTCTTTTTTCAAAAGGGCAAAAATGACTTTTCTTCTTTTTGTTGGTAAATATAATAAGGTATAATGGTCCAAATAAATCAAGGGGGTAGTATGTATAATTATTGTCAACTTTAGGGTCTCTCTGCTATAAACACATACCTCAGGGGTGGTACGAGTAATTTACCTTTTGTAAAATGTTTGGAAGGTAAGAGTTTATATATCATTGTAATTTTGTATCTCATTAGGAGTATCATCATCACCTATCATTTTGTATTCTTGCATTGATGTTCTTCAAGTTACAAACCTAATCTTCTTGCATTGATGTTCTTCAAGTTACGAACCTAATCTTCTTGCAATATTTTTTTCTCGTTAGTATCAATCCCAAAATATTGGCATTTTGAAGAAATATAATCCACCAAAAGGGCATTGAGTAGCATTTGTCATCACTTGTCCTCTCAAAACTCAAAACTCAAAATTCATACTCAGCATTATCCAAACTAAATGATTTTGGCTAAATTAAAATATAGATTTTTTAATGCAGAGCCATGTGCTTGGTTAGATCGCTATGACCCAATTTGACGACCTATGCCAAAGCGGAACCAACCCAAGCCCCAACCAGGCTTTTGGTCTCGTAATGGTTAGTAAAGGTTTATAGTTAAGATATTTGGGAATATTCATGTAATTTGGCTTTCTAATTAGTATCTTGCACATAAATAACGTAGAGGATTTTTGGGTTTATCTTGAATTATGTTTTACTTTAATTAGAATTCCATTTTAGTTTTTTTATATATATGTATGGTTGTACCTACTAATCAACACATATTGAATATATTATTGATTTGAATTTGAGTTCGTTGTGGTGTGAGTCTATGAGTTATCGTGTCATTATTTTCTCTCTTATTCTTCCTTACGATTCCTTATACCTAATATATGAGATTATTTTATTCATAACTATATGGATGTTGTGTTTGACATGCTATGTTGTTTATATAACAACCATGAAGTATTGGAAAAACATCCTAGATGAACCTCAATATTACTGTTAACATCATACCAAAGATGAAAACTTAGCACTCTACCTTTTGTTCAATAATGCTTCATTTTGATGAAGAACTTTTTCTCTTTTATTGAAGAACTGTTGATGATTATAACAAACGAGGCCACTTGATGTCCAAGGATCTCACAAGCAATCAGGGTACTCACCCTAGCTGGACAGGTATACCATATCTTGGTACTTTGAGCTTTTTTCTCTCCTTGCCCGTGTGATCTTGAGATGTTTTATATCTCTAGGGTGGAGATGACCAGCCATAAAGTCCAACCCTAAGTGAGATGTTAGCCTCCTAATGCCATATCCAGATTGTCTTTTGGCATACCTTGACAATTACCACAAGTGCCCCTAAATAATAAATAGGGACAAAAAATGCAAAACTGCCCTTTTTCATAAAACCAAAAAATATCATCGGTTTTGCAAAGAAAAATAAAAATAAAAAATATTTTATATTTATAAATAAATAAAAAAATTTGATGCAAAACCAAACACGATAAATTTATTCAAATTGACAGTTTGTAGGTATGCGTACATTCTTATAATTGTCAAGTTACTGGTAATGAATATTAGGCACTAAGGTCACCACTCAACGTACACGAGGTTTTTTCATGAAGGACTTCATAGACCATATGTGCACTGATCGTCGAGAGACTAATCCCCATGTCTCCCATAGTCTAAGAAATTTTGACTTGCACCCCTCAAAACTATCATGGTCCAATCAATGCCTATGTAAGCATATAGCGCATCATGATAGGTGCGGTTAAGTCGATGACTACAAAGTGGCCCATTTGAATAATCATATGTAAAACCAGTCTATTAATACAATAGACAAAAAACAATGGTACCATATAACAAATTTATAAGCCACAAAACATGTAAGCCACATGTCACATATATATACTTCAAAATAGAGATAGAGATGCTAAAAGAGAATACATAAAAATAACATAATAAACCTGTGTTGGGCCACACAAATCCAATAGTCTCCCACTTGGCCTAACACAATCCCATAACCATTACATGTTTAGTAAATACACCAAAAGATAATCCTTTTGTAAAGAGATCAGCCAAATTTGATTGAAATGGCACTCTCTCAACAACTACCTCATTCTTCTTAATAACATTACGAATGTAAGGATATCGATATTCAATGTGCTTGGCCCGAGAATGACACTTTGGGTCTTTGGTGTGCAGAATTATTATCACACAAAAGTGGAATAGATTTTTCCACATAATACACTATCAATAGTTCCAATAGGAACTTTTGAAGGTACATAGCTTCTTTAGCTGCCGCATTCAATGCAATATATTCAACTTTCATAGTAGACTGCGCAACAAATTCTTGTTTCTTATTCTTCCAGGAAATAGCTCCACCACAAAAAGTAAACACAAAACCAGAGGTAGATTTTCTACTATCAACACAGCCTTGATAATCAGAACAGAATATCCAAGGATATTCGGATGATCAGAACAATAAGTCAATCTAAAGCCTTTTGTTTGCTTTAGATACCTCAGGATCCATTGAACAGCAATCCAATGCATTTTACCAGGATTACTTTGGAAACGAATGATTATGCTAACTGCAAACGTTATGTCTGGCCGAGTACAGATCATAGCATACATCAAGCTCCCTATAGTAGAGGCATAAGGACACAATGAGTCATTCAATTTTTCCTTTATAAACTTAGGACTCTCATTCTAGGAAATTGGTCTGAGATAATTATAAAGAATTTATCCTCCCAAACAATCAATCATGTGGAACCTTGTTAGCATGGTATCAATATATTTCTCTTGAGACAAGCTCAGTTTTCTTTACTGACGGTTTTGCTCAATTTTGATACCTAGAATATTAGAAGCTTCACCCAAGTCTTTCATTTTAAATGTGTTAAATAACCATTGTTTCACTTCCGTCAACATGTTGACATTATTTTCTGCAAGTAGAATATCGTCAACATATAAAGTAAGATATGCAACTTTATGACCTTCCTTCTTCACATAAATGCAAGATTCAGAATTATTTTGTATGAATCCAATGCCAACAACTGAATCATAAAATCGTAAATTCCATTGCCTTGAAGCCTGTTTCAGTCCATATATAGATTTTTTCTAATTGGCATACTTTGGCTTCATCCCCAAACGAAATAAAACCTTCAAGCTGATCCATATAAACATCTTCATCAAGATTACCATTTAAGAACGTCGTTTTCACATCCATTTGATAAAGTTCAAAATCAAAATATGCAACCAAAGCCAACACAGCAAGCACAGACTGAACCCTCACTACTGGTGAAAAAGTTTCATCTTAATCAACAATATATTCTTAAGTGTAACCTTTAGCTACAAGTCATGCTTTAAACTTCTCAACATTTCCATGCATATCCTTCTTTCTTTTGGATATCCACTTGCAATCAACAACTTTAGTGGTCACAGGCCTATCAACCAATCTCCATACACCATTCTTATGCATAGATTTAATTTCTTCATTCATAGCACTAATCCATTGATGAGAATCAACATATGACATAGCTTGAGAATAGGTAATAGGATCATCTACAATTTCATTAATGGTCACTTTTTCATATGATTCTCCTAAATACACATAATAATCTGACATGTCTAGAGCTTTTGATGTCCTTTCACTTCTTCTTAAGGGCTCAAAATGTTGCTTATCTTGATTGGTATTCGAAGAAATTATAGGAAATGAGGACCCTTCAATGACAGAGTCTTGATGACCTCCATTAGTGTCTACTAACTCCTCCAAAATACTTTTATCAACTTCATCAGAACTCCCACTATCAAAGCGATCTTCTAGGAATGTCACATTTCTGTTTTCTAGTATCACTCTATCCTCAGGTTCATATAACCTGTATCTTTTGGAACGATGAGGATACCCAATCATGATACACCTTTTGATTTTTTATAGTAATTTATTTCTATTTGGGTCGGGAATTGAAACATGAGCAATACAGTCCTGGAATATGAGCAACACTTGCTTGCTTACCATAAAATAATTCATATGGGATAGAATTAACTGTTTTGGTGGGAACTCTATTTAAAATATGCATTGCTGCATATAATGCCTCTCCCCAAAAAGAAGTTGGTAAATTAGCTCTAGTCATCACTGATCGAACCATGTCAAGCAGAGTTCGATTCCTTATTTCTGTAATTCTATTAGCCTCTGGAGTACGGGGTGGAGTATGAAAATGCTTAATACCATTTTCAAGGCAATATAACCCAAAATCATCTGACATATATTCTCCATCTCGATCTGAATTTAGTGACTTAATCTCTTGTCAAGTCGATTTTTCAGCCTCAAGACGAAATGATTTGAAAAACTCCAAAGCCTCAGACTTATGTTTCAACAGATGTAAAAACCAAATCTAGAAAAGTCATCAGTAAAAGTAATAAAATAACGAAAGCCACCTCTTGTAATAATGCTCTTAGCTCTACATACATCAATATGAACATTTTCTAACACATGAGCACATCTTTCACCTTTTGTATAGGATTTCTTGATCATTTTACCAGAAATACAATTTTCACAAGTTGGAAATTTTTTTAGAGTTACTCTAATCAAAATGTCAGAATTAATCAATCTATCAATTCTATTTATATTGATATGTCACAATCTCAAATGCCAAAGATAAGTAGCATTATCTTTTAAATCAAGTTCAACATTGCATACAACATTACCACATAATTGCACTTGATACATATTGTTATGTCTAAAACCATGCAACACAACTTTGTCATTTTTCTTCATTAAAAATCTTCCATTACCAAAATAAAATTCATATCCAAGTTTTTCTAACATGGAAACAGATAATAAGTTTTTTTTAAGGCTAGGTGCATATAAACATTCAAATAAATCAAAATTTGTTCCATCATTCAGCTTCAATTCAAAAACTCTAATTCCTTCAATCTGTGCTTTATCATCATTTTCCATGTAAATGAAACTTGTACTATCACTTATTCGTAAGGTATTAGAAACATGCACAGTAGCTCCAGAATCAGCCCACCAAGATCCAGACTTAATAATTATAGTATTTATCTCATCAAGAATCAAGGTGGCAAACATACATTTGCCTTGCTTTCCATCAGACTTTAAGAAAGAATAGCATTGAGCCTTCTTATGTCCAGACTTCTTACAAAAATAACAAACCATCTGTCTGGATTTAAATTCAACATCTGGTCTTACTTTGTTGCCCTTCTTCTTTTGTCAATCTTGTTTTTTATTTACATATTTTTTCTTCTTCTGATATTTCATTTCATGTTTTGGCTTATTTGCATTTTCATCAATAGCATTGATCACAAAAAAATTTTTTCTTAACTTAGCATCTTCATGACCAGTGACTTTAGATAAGAGATCATTAATAGTCCAATCCCAATTAGAAACAAAATAAATTTACCTTACAGTTTCATAAGAATCAGGCAAAGAGGACAAAATAGTGGATATCTTAGTTTTCTCATCAACAAACCTTCCTTGCAGGCCTAGCTCATCAGCAATGGCAATCATGTTGTTTACATGCTCTCTAGCATCCCCCTCCTTCTAACAATTTAGTTCTGATAAATTTTTCCCATAAGCCTTCAATATGCTGACTAGATTTATAATCAAATTTTAATTTAAGACTATCAAGAATGACTTTAGCAGATACACTATTCATATAGCAAACCATAAGAGAATCTATCATGTATCCCATCATTAAATATTTTACTTTATTATCTGCCTCTGTTCATTTTTGATAGGCAACCTTAGCAGATTTGGTAGAATGCACATCAGGCACAGGAGGACATTCCTCTTGAACACAAAGAGAAAAGTTATGAAAGTCAATGAACAAGTCAATTCTACGCTTCCATTCAGCATAATTGGGTCTAGTCAAGATGTAATTTTTTATAATATCAGACATGTTCAAAGAGCTAGACTATCCTGCCATCTGTCATAAGCATGCAACATGCATAATAAGCTTGGAGACTACAACCCATTCCATTTACACAAATACAATGCAATATTGATAATTTTATGGCAACACAACAAAGAGACCTATAATTTCTCAAATCCCACCCGTATCCGATGGGCGTAGGGAAGAATCCAATCAATCAAGGCTCATACAAAATTAATTAAACCTTAATATAAGGATATGTTAAATTCATCCCGTATCCGATGGGCGTAGGAAAGAATTTAACCTATCACTGTGTCTATCCAATAGACAGTGACACGATGGGTTTTACATGTTCATTCACAGTCCTATTTCATCCATGTGATTAATCGATGTGTGTTATCATGTCTAAACATCGAAACAATAAATGAAACAATCTCAAACTCAATTTACATAAAATATTCAAACTAACTCCCATTGAAATTGAGATTAGATAAAAACTAATATTAGAGTACATATGAATTCGACTTAAAAAATGAAGGCCTAATTAGCAGGCACAAAATAAGTTGAAAACAAACATGGCTTTGCCACATGTACCATAATTACTTACTTGGTTTGATGGCTTGATGATTTAATGGTTTAATGACTAAGTGGCTTGATGACTAAATAATGATGATTTTATGTCTTCTTAGAATTTTCATCTTCCAATGATTCAAACTTTTCTAATTTTCAAAAGTGAGTATTAATTCTCCATCCCTCCATTATGACAAGTTAAATCAAAAGATAATTCTTTTTAAATTCCATGATGGTTTATTAATTATAGGAAAATTTTCATATACACCCCAATAAAGAATGGAAACATCATCTACCTCCAAAAATTTTAAAAACCTCAATCACATCCAACTAACTGACGGAATTGTTGAAATACAATTTTACCCTTCTTATTAAAAATTGAAATATTAAAGGTATATGTTGAATGACTAATTTAACCTTTGTAATGTTATGTATATTGTGTCTCTCTCTCATATTCAATCTCACCCAAGCCCTAATTCGACTCCAGTTGCGTTGGTTCCCTCTGAGTTGATTCTCTCTACGGTACTGGTTCCCTCTTCATTGTGGTCGACGGTGGAATCATATCTCCGGCATCTCATCACCCATCACCGGCATCCGAGTTCTGCCACCAGGTCAGTGGATGTGCTACCCTCTATTTCATCCATCTATCATCTTTCTCCCATCTATTTCCTCTGTCCATCTTCTCCCTTTATTTTCTCTATTCTCTGTTCATCGTCTTCTCCCTTTTTTTTTTTGAAATGTCTGTCATCTTCTTCCATTTTTTCCCTCTGTCCGTCATCTTACTAGATAAGTTTGCTCCGCAACCAGGTCAATATGTTTGATTTGAAATATCTTACTAGATAAGTTTGCTGGTCCCTTCTTTGATTAATTGATTTTAGATGTTAGTCTGAAAGTAGTGGAGGAGGACGACCACTGCAAAGGTGTGCAAATGAAATCATATCAAGGCTAACAAAAAATCGTCCAAATGAAACCGTATCATGACTACCAAAAAAATTGGCACCTGATTTGGCAAGGGATCCAACCCAGAATCATAACCGAGTGGATCTTTCACACCTGATATTGGATCTATTTTTTTGGGTACTGTTTTTTGCCGAGGGATCATGACCCAGAATCACAATCCATAATTTTTAGTGGTTTTAGGTACTGTTTTTTTCCGAACTAAAACATCACCACAAACATATACTTTTGGTTCCTATGGTTTTGAAGTCCTTTTTGTACAGACAATAATTAAGTAATATTCAATTTTGATTAATTATACTGTTTACTAATGTATTTGCTAGGTATTTAGAAAATGGATCTAAATTGTGAGAAGTGTGGTGCTATATGTGTCGTATGTGCAACGACCATGGGCAAAAATATTGGGAGAAGGTATTTTAGTTGCCAAAATTGTCAACAGTTTGTTATGTGGGTAGAGCATTTGAAACAATGTTTCTGTGGAGCAGGGAATTGCAAAGTGAGAACTGGAAAAAGGGCAAAAAATAATGGACGACAATTTTGGTGTTGTCCACATTCCACAGGAGTGAGTGTTAATCTAGTTTCACATTTTATTTGTTGTCATATTAATGAAATTCGTAATATGAAATGCTTGTATAATTGTCTTACAGGTGGGTAATCCTGGATGCGGGATATTTCAATGGATAGAGGGAACGATGACTGATACTGCAATCGGTGAGGGTACGGGTACCGATACTGTAAATGTGGAGAGAGGAGAATCTTCCCATCAGACAATTGAAAGCTCACAGACCCAAGCAATACGTATGACAAGTGCTCAAAGAACTCCTCCCTCGAATTATTTGAGAGGTTACTTAAGAGGAGTAATTAGAGCTAATGCGTAAAATTCTAAGATGTTTGAAGACATCCTTGATGCTATAGAGAAATTAGATTTGAACAATCCTGATGAGAGAGAGAGTTAGTCTATTAGTGATAATAATAGTGCAAAATTTGTACTGCCTGCTTTTTAATGTAAAAATGTGTAGAAATGTTTGTTATTCCTTCTCCCATCTATGAATGCTTTCGTAAGTTCAAAGGCAATTAGCATGAACACAGGACCATGAGAATACCAGGAAATGATGACAGTTGTTTATTGCCTAGTTTTTGGACCCTTGTCTCTTCAAATTGATGGTTCATTCCAACCTCTTTTCCTCTCCCAAAAAAGTAAAAAATAAAAAATAGGAAACCTGTACAGAGTAGAAAACCCGATTTGCTGTCTTTATAGAGTTTTCACACAAGTTTTTTCCATTTTTTACCCTCATTTGTCAAGAAAAATCCTCATTTTTTACCCTCATTTTTTTACCCTCATTTTGGAGACAGCTCAAATTATATGGATCGGGCCAGGTTTAACCTTATCCTTACCCTATAGGTTACAGCTAAGGAAGTCCACTCCTGGAATTGGTGTCATCCAGAAATGTGAAAGGAAGTCTCCAACTTTCAACCTGTCCAATGGGTCTTGGACTCTTGGTGTTGCCTGTAGGTTACAGCTATAGCATCAAGAACATTATTGTCAACAAAAGGTGACTTGGCTGACCAAAGTCATTAATCATTAGAGATAATAGTTACCAAGGGTTTACCCTCTACACCCGCGCACCCATTTTTTGTAACACAGAGACCGATATCACCAGCTCATGATACAAACTATTGGTAAAAGATGTATCAGAAATATGATACAAATCAGCATTCGATCCAGACCAACCAACCAATATGCCACCAATCCACCATCATATTAAGCTGAAAAACCATCACAACAGAAAAATCGAACTGAGTAAATTTACAAAACCATTCATAGTAACAAACTTTTAAGTACCAAATGTTCTGTTTAAACCATCAAAGATGCATGAAAAACCATAAAAAAGACTACCATCACTATATATCATCCATCACAGAAAAAACCAAACAACCATCATAAAAAGTTCACAAGAAATTACAGTACTTGACATTATCCATTTCCTTGTTTTCAAACTACTTATGCCTTTCGTTCCTTCTTGAGAAACACCTGCTTCCTGAGAATTAATTTCTAGCCTTTTTCTTCCTTTTCTCTATATAGTGACATTTAAGAGAAGATTTAGAAACAATAAAAGAACCAGTTCTAGCCTTTTTCTAGGATTTTTCTTCCTTGGTATAAGAATGGATGTTACTTGTGTTCCATGTTGAGAATAACCAGTTTGTTGAGAAACCTCATGTTGAGAAGAACCAGTTTGTTGAGAAACCTCATGTTGAGAAGAACCACTGTATCTGGAAGCATCATTCTTCTTGTTCTTGCATGACCTAGCATTGTGACCAATTGCCTTACAGTAGGAACAGTGGACAGTTGAATTTCTCTTTCTAAACTCACTTGCTGCATCCTCATTGGCTGCTCTCCTCCTCTTTATGTGTGGCCTACCAGCTCTCCTTCTATATTTAGGAGGTTGTACAATAGGCCCATCTTCATTTATCAGAATAGAGTCCAAGCCAGGCATGGCATGAATGAACTCAGAGTAGGAAAACATAAATTTTTCAATTGAAAAATATAAAGATACATAGTCTTCCACATTACCCCTCTGGAATAGGATTGCAGCTATAGCATGCTTACATGGAAGCCCACTCACTTCCCATGCAGAACACTCACACATTTTCTTCTTCATGTCCACTACATACCTACTATGGCCGTCATTGATCTCAAACTCATCTGGTCCACAAGACATGACTTGACAATTCCTAGATGTTTGTTGAGCAGACACTAACTTTTTCTTGAATGCAGGTGATATCCTCCCACTAAAATCACAACCCTTCTTATATCTATCATGCATCCTATTGATAAGCTTAATTCTAACTTCATCAATCAAAATCAGTAAAGGTTTGCCTCTAGAGGGTTGTATCCACTGATTGAAACACTCTGACATGTTGTTAGTGACATGGTCACTAACAATCATATGGTCAAATGCGTGTCTAGCCCATGCAGACACTGGGTTTCTCATCAACCATTCATATGCTTCCCTTTTATTTGTTTTTAACTCATTCATTGCTCTGTTAAAATCTATGGCATTATATGCCTTGCATGCTGTCCAAAATAGTTTTCTCAACATGAGTGAAGGAAATTTCTTCTGAAAGTTGCTGTATAGATGTCTACAGCACAACCTTTGGTTGGTGGGAAAATATCAATAATTGCCTCAGATAATCCCTATGACAATACAATAAGCCAAAAAAAAAAGGTAAGAAAATCAGAGGCAACATCTAGGATATACTACTTAGGAATCCTACTACTTAACTACAACTTTAACATAATTATTTACATTACCTTCTGCTTATCTGACATGAAAGTCAGATGATGCCCATCAATGTCACATGATATTGCCTCTGAGAGTGCTGCCAGAAACCATGTCCAGGAGTCTCGGTTTTCACTTTCCACAATAGAGAATGCAAGTGGAAATAGGACATTATTGGCATCCATTGAAGTGGCTGCCAATAGAATTCCCTTATAACTGCCTTTTAAATGACATCCATCAATGCCTATGAATGGCCTACATCCCTTCAAGAATCCTTGCTTGCAAGCATTAAAACAGACAAATACCCTTTTGAACACTGGTTTCAGAGTCGTTGCTGATGCCTCCTCGTATTGTAACTTGTATATGCTCCCTGAGTTCCTTTCTAGCACCATCTCGCCATATTTGGGCAGTTTTGAATATGAATTTTTATGACTGCTCAAATCCTCCTCCTTGGCAACCAACTTTGCCCTATAAAGTTGCTGATTTGTAGGCTTAATACCATACTTTGTCATTAGGGCAGCCTTCATGCTATCTGACTTCATATCTGGATCTACTTTCAACCTATTACGAAGCTTCTTTGCAATCCATATAGAAGTGGCATTTTTATTGGTTTGCTCCCTTTGACAAGTATGGTGAGTATTACATTTTCTCACTATAAATGTCTGACCATCTGGTGACACAGAAGCATGGATTAACCATTCACACCCATCTTTGGCACAGATGGCTGTAACCCTCTTCCTATCATTTTTAAGTCTAATTATTTGTACTCCCTCTTGAATGACAAATTCTGTCAAAACTTTCTTATAAGTGTCGACATTTTCATAGATAGACCTTTCTGTAATCTCTACCCTTCTCACATCATTTATGTCTATCTCCTCATCCCTGCTGGTGGTCTCTTCCCCAAAATCTTCACCCTCAATTTCAGAAAAATTTAATTCCTCAAACTGGTCCTCTTGCTCATACTCCACACCTTTATCTCCTTCGGACTGATTACTGTGTTCTTCCTTATCGGTGTCCCAATTTTCATCAAGTGGGTCATCTTCACTATCAAGAGCAACAACTGGTTCTTTCCCCTTTACGCTACCACCACTACCGCTAACGGTTTGAGGAGGGGCGGGCTCAGTGCACTTGAAGTTTTGGACACCATTTCCTCCACACCGTCTTGGCCGGGTGCACCGGTAGTTATGGACTCTCTACTTTTCATAGGTCTCTTTCTACCTTGATTGATTGCCTCGTGTTTGGCTTTGGTCTACCAATCATTCTTGAGTCATATCCATTGATTTTATAACTTCCTAATGTGGCCTCACCCACATTTACTCCATATATTTCGAACAAATGGCTCTACCCTCGCTTTATAAATGTCAACCAATTTCACTACATCACCATCACCCTTCACTTGTGTATTCACCATTGGGCATCTCGCCCGACCGAAAAGTCCACGGATCTACCATCCGGAATGGATCTAAGCACCGTACAATAGGCGGTGTGGATTACATCTATCCAGCTTATACAATCATCATCAACTACTTTCACTTCCATTTCATCCTTATACGTATAATACAAACTCATCTTTTCACCCATGTTGATAATTCCGTTTTACAAAATGAGAAAAAACAAGTTATAAACAGCCATGGATGACAAAAATATTCTAATCCGCATATGAAAGAGAGAGTAAGAAACCGTAAAACAAGAAAAACACACATGAATACACATTTACAGAAACAATAGTAAAAAGGACCAATAGTTGTTCCTCGTAAATCAATGGGTATCTATCCTAATTTCGAGACTACCCAAAATAAGAACTTTTCCTTATAAACATTTTCAAAAGTTTTTGAAAATGAAGTCCCTTACAACAAGGTCCCTTTTTTTAGACAGTTTTTTACGGTGGAAAGGGAGAGGGAGAGAGACAGACCATGGCGAGAATAGTATAACAACAAAAACTTATTTAATCAAAAGCACATGCTATATGGCAATGACATGCTTTGGTTCCTTTAACAAAAGCAGTGTCAATCAACATAAATTAACATAGACAGTACCTAAAATCACTAAAAATTAGTCACTAACAATAAACAAATAGGACCACTTCTTTACCTGTATAAACAATAGGAATGGACCACTTCTTTACCGTATGGAGAATAAATTTAGTGGAACACAAATGCGAAATCTGACCTGTAGGCAAGAAAGAATCAAGATGTTTGCTATAAAGTTACTAACATAAGGGGCTTTTGCCAAAATCGAAACAATTTCACATACCCGAGTGGTTGGTCGACTACTCAGGTGGGCAAACCTGTCGGCTCTGTAGAACCACCTATAGACTATGGAGATAAAACAATTTTATGAAAGGAAATTGAATTCCTAGATTCAATGGACTATAAATAGTTCAACGTCGAACTAAAACTACTAAAACCCTAACTGATTTTCTCAATCTCTTCAATATTTAGGTTAGGGTTTTTTCACATACCTGATGGGATATTGGGGAAAAGGGAAAGATGATATTCAGATGATTAGTAGCACTAACTTGGGATGGACAGGGAAGAATAAAACATGCAAGATGAAACCCCAATGTTCGTCGATTCCACTGTTCGCCGATTCCTTGTAGTTGCAACCTCAACCCCAATGATTGATGAAACTACAGAAGAAACTACACATTATCCTTCGTCGGCAAAGAAGAAGAAGCTACAGAAGACTCGAGGAAGATGAAGTCTGTCGCCGTCGCCGTCGAAGAGAAGATTCGAAAAGCTTCAAGACAATCGCCGTCGTGAACAGAGGATCGAGAGTAAATTTTTGAATTTCACTGTTACAAATCGAAATGAACGTTTTGGTAGGGCAAGTTATGAATAAAGGGTATTTTCGTCCTTTAACAATGCTAAAAGGGTAGTATGTCCCGTTAAAATATTCAACGCAATTGACGTCAGCAACTAACGGAATTTTGTTAACGGAGTAGACTTCGTTGATTAACGGAGCAAACTTTTTGGGTACTAGATGAGGTTTTTAAAATTTTTTGGAGGTAGATGATGTTTCCATTCTTTATTGGGGTGTATATGAAAATTTTCCTTAATTATAATATGAAGTGTCAACTCATCCTTTCATCTTCCTCATAAAGTTTTTAATAATTTTTTTTATTTTAAGGAACTTTTCAAGTCCTAATAAGACTCTTCATTTCTAATTTATGGGATATTATTAATAAGCATAAATGATGGTAAATTTATCATAGCTATTAAAATAAATTGTTAGACTATTCATCTTCCATTTTTTTCTTGGAGAAAGCTTTAGAGAAAAATAAATCATCTTCAACACAATCAACTAAAATTACTATAAAGACGTCACAATTTGAAAAAACAAAAGGAAAACAACCACTAATATTTGATATGATAAAACACATATATGAAAAAAAAAAAACATTTCTAGGATATGAATCTTAGACAAGGAGAATTTTAGCAGAACTGTAATGCTTGTGCTATTAGAAAAACGTCCTAGATGAACCTCAATGTTACTGTTAACATCATATCAAAGGTGAAAACTTAGCACTCTACCTTTTGTTCAATAATGCTTCATTTTGATGAAGAACTTTTTCTCTTTTGTTGAAGAACTGTTGATGATTATAACAAATGAGGCCACTTGATGTCCAAGGATCTCACAAGCAATCAGGGTGCTCACCCTAGCTGGACAGGTATACCATATCTTGGTATTTTAAACTTTTTTCTCCCCTTGCCCGTGTGATCTTGAGATGTTTTATATCTCTAGGGTGGAGATGACCAGCCATAAAGTCCAACCCTAAGTGAGATGTTAGCCTCCTAATGTCATATCCAGATTGTATTTTGGCATACCTTGACAATTACCACAAGTGCCCCTAAATAATAAATAGGGACAAAAAATACAAAACTATCCTTTTTCATAAAACCAAAAAATATCATCGATTTTGCAAAGAAAAATAAAAATAAATAATATTTTATATTTATAAAAAAATAAAAAAAAATTTGATGCAAAACCAAACAAAATAAATTTATTCAAATCGATAGTTTGTAGGTATGCATACACTCTTATAATTGTCAAGTTACTGGCAATGGAACATTAGGCACTACGATCACCACTCAATGTACATGAGGTATTTTCATGAATGATTTCACATACCGTATGTACATTGACCGTCGAGAAACTAGTCCCCATGTCTCCAATAGTCTGAGCAATTTTGATTTGCACCCCTCAAACCTATCATGATCCAATCAATGCCTATGTAAGCACATATCGCATCATGATAGGTGCGATCAAGCCGAGGACTACAAAGTGGCCCATTTGAATAATCATCTGTAAAATTAGTCTATTAATACAATAGATAAAAAACAATGGTACTATATAACAAATTTATAAGCTACAAAACATGTAAGTCACATGTCACATATATATACCTCAAAATAGAGATAGAGATGCCAAAAGAGAATACATAAAAATAACATAATAAACCTGTGTTGGGCCACACAAATCCAACATGAAGTATTGAGGGGGATTGTTATTTGTAATACGTTGATTGTAAATTACATTTCAAAATATATATCCATGAGGGGTTAATGTGATTGAAAAAAATCAAGGAGGGGTAATTTTTGTAATCAAACACGATTCTATTCTCATCCAGCTTTGAAATGGTTTCATGTTTATCAAACATTTTTCTATTCAAAGAAACTTTAAAATCTATTCTAAAACTACTTTATCAAATATGTTTCTATTCCAAAATAATCATGTAGTAAAAATTTTACTTTGAAACAGATAAGGAATCCAAAACAGAAATATTATGAAAGAGGGCGTACATCATCTTTAGTGTTGTATAACTTTGTATTAAATGGTTGATCCAATTTCAGATTTTTTTGTATGTACTATCGGTTTTGACACCCTATCGTGATGAATATAGAAATCCTCTCATGCAATAGTTCTGGCTGCCAAAGTGATCCCATAACTTAGAGTTTCTCCGATACACATACCGATATATTAATATGCTCATCCTAACGGGAATCCCAATTTCAACCCCTGCCATCTGCCAGGGCGTACGATCGCTGAAGTAGACCGTCCGTTCCGTTAAACTCAAGCCGTAGCGGATCAACGACTGTATTGAGTTAGACCATATAGACAAAGGTCTGTACAATCCACTGTCAGTCGAACAACCAACCGTTGTAACCTGCGAATAATCTCTCTCTCTCTCTCTCATTCTTTCGGATTCGGTTCAATGAAAATTAATTTTTCTGTTTCTGATAATTAATTATATTCAAATGCTTCAGTTAATTTGAGAATGAAATTGTAAAGCTGTAGTCGGTTTCTCTTGCTTTTTGATTACTAACCTCGAAACCCTTTTGCAGAGTGTTTGGTGAAGAAGCTTCATTATTTCAAGGAAAATATGATCCTGCCCAGATGTTCAGTTTCGTCAAATGAGGTTCAGTTCTTCGGTAGCTTAAGTGGATTTCGATACCTTGCTGAAAACCGTTCCTTCAAGGTAACCCAAAATTTAAACTGAGAACTGAAGAAGCGAGAATGTGGAAACGATTCATCAGTTCTTTTTCTTCCTTAAGTAGGAATTGAAGTTAAAAGTTCGAATGGTTTTACTCAATCAGGGACATTAATTCTTCCAGTCATCACAGTCCATGAGGTCATATGGGGTTCCTTTTGAGTCATAACAGACTAATGCCATTGAAGTATTACTCAAGCCTATTGAAGTCTAGTAATAAGTCCCTTTTAAGTCCAAGATAATTATTTCTTTCCACATGTTGATGATTACGTCACAGCTTGTTTAACCTAAATTTGAGTATCCGTTCATTGGAGATAGTTTAGTTGAAGCCAAGTACTGCAGTAATTTTAACCCTTTTTTTCCCCTCTATAAAAACATTGTTCTTAATTCTTATTGAGGTTTGGAAATTGTAAACTGAAAATTCCATGGAATTTTAGATTATTTGGTGAGGATCTTTTGAAATTTTAAAGGGAGAAGTTTTCACAATTTTTTTTTTGTTGAAAATGTAAATTTGAATTTTGGGTCAAAATGTAATTTATGAAAGTATGAGGGTTAGTCTATAATTAGTAAAAGATTATAATTATTTGGAAAGTTATAGAAATTTCTAAAATAAAAAGGGTAAAGTGATAGGTATAGGATTCCACAAGATAAGGTGTCCTAGTTACAAAGTAAGTAAGAGTTTTACATGTCAACATAACAAGGACTCTCATGGCTAAAAGTATGAAGAAAAACAGTCCTATTCAAATAAAGAAAAACAGTCTTATTCTAATTAAGGAGAAGGGAACTCCACAAGAGAAGATGGAGTTCCAATTACATTAGGAAAGTAAAAGAAGATAAGAGATAAGAAACTAATTCTCTATTGCCACTTATCAAATGAGTCAATATCTGTTGGTTTAACCAAGTCAAACCAACAACGAATACCACTTATCTTCTGACGCATCTGAAATTGGCTTACGAATGAGCCCATATTCTTCTATTTCTGTCATTGGTTAACAAATATCATTAGCAAATTGTATACACCAAGGAATTTTATTTTGAATGTTTCTAGTTAAATCATCCATGATAAAGGCAAACAGAGAAGGGCTTAAAGCTGATCCTTGATGCGGCCTAATTGTAATTTGGAAATTACTAATTTGACCCCCTACGTTTCTCACATCAGTCCTCACACTATAATACATAGCCTTCACTATTTCTATATATTTGCTTGGAACACTTCTTTTTTTTAGAACTTGCCAGATCAAATTCTCTAGGGACTCTATCATAAGCTTTTTCTAGGTCAATAAAGACCATATGGAGGTCTTTCTTGCATTTTTTAAATTTTTTCATGAGTCTTTTAAGTAAGTAAATAGCTTCTGCGTGGATCTTTCTGGTATAAAATTAAATTGGTTCTCTGTAAAAGTAGTTTCTTGTCTTAGTCGAGTTTCAAAGACTCTATCCCATAGTTTCATAGTATGACTCATTAGTTTTATGCCTCTGTAGTTCTTGCAGCTTTGAATTTCACCTTCAAATTATCTTCTTATTTGATATTTTAAAATATGTTTCACGCCCTGAAATCTTCTCACATTAATTGGTAAATGTGCAGGCATGGTTTTTAGATCAGTTTGGAGTTCTTCATGATGGTAAACAACCTTACCCAGGTGCCATTTCGACTTGTAAGTTTAGAGTTGCTGATTTGCATTTGTTTATGCTTCTAGCATTAGGTTTCTCTTAAGTTCCATTGTATTTAGGTGCTTATAATTGGTTAACTGTATTTTTCTGGGTAATAGTAGAAAAACTTGCAAGACATGGAGCCAAGATGGTGATAATTAGTAATTCATCGAGACGTTCATCAATTACTATGGAGAAAATGAAGAGCCTTGGGTTCGATCCTTCTTTGTTCATTGGGGCAATCACTAGTGGAGAATTAACACATCAATGCCTACAAAGGTCATAACCACCATATCTTCTGTAAACAAGGATTAAGTTCTCTAATGATGTTATGCCGTCAGTGTTGTTTAATACCATTATGGAATATGGAGATATTCAAGTCATAATTTTTACTGTTGATTCATTGTAAATCACTCGCCAAATACTTGACTAGTTTCAATGTTAGTTCTGAATGATCTTAGTTCAAACAAAACTGTATTTACCCCTTCCCTATAGTTTTAGATACTAGTTAAGCATTAAAAATGGGTGTCGGCTGTTCGTGCTAAAAAATACGAGTTTAGCATGTGCCTTGACAGGACAACTATGTTCTTTTTATTGGAGAATTACACCCATTTGAAGATGTAATGAATAATGTGGGATTCATTAATTTGGAATTTTGAATTGCAAATAAATTAATCAGTAATATTCATGAAAATATTCACTGAAAACATCCTGTCAATTTCTCAAGTTTGACCAAGCCGAATATTGGACTTGGATTTCTTTTTTTTTTTTCCCCTACAGAAGTAAAGTTTCGATTGTAGATAATTAGTCAGGAATGTGCTCTTTCTTCCCTTTTTTTAAACAACAGGAATAAATCAAAGTTAACTTATCCAAATTATGACTTTACCCAAATACAGTTAAGTCACAAATGGTAACTTATGCATATCAATAAATGACTTGTTTATATCAAATTATCAAAGTCAAAAGCATGCATTCAATGAACTTGAGAATCCTTCTTTTTTTTTTTTTTTTTTTTTTTTTTTTGCAATTGCTTGTAATTGTATTAAGGAGGTATCTTGGCTGTGGACCTTTGAGGCTTAGAGCAATCCCTTGTTTCATGTTCTGGGATCTGCATCTTGTGGAGGTCGATGAATGGGAAGATTTGACTCTTAAAGATGCTAGGAAAAATTCAATCCCATTGAAATCATATAAGTCATTGCCATTATGGCTATATTCTGGACAAGTCGCATTAATTTTCCCTGACAGGTCTTAAGGGACAAAATATGTTGTATGTTAGTGTCGTCCCTTTGGACCAATCTTTAGTATGGAAGATCTATAGCTGGGATCCATTAGGTGCTCAGTTTTATCCTTCTGGCATGTGCACCTCATGTACAATATTTCTCTGAAAGTAAGATGACTGATACTTTTCCCCGGTGATCCTTGTGTGGATGTAACAAATACAATGTAGTGGGTTTTGGGAACATTCCTTTTATTTTTTCGCATTTTCTTGAAAAAAAAATCAATGTATTGTTTATCATTTTTTTATGCATCAATTGCAATATGAAACTGTGATGGGGATGTCGATTTTGGTGCAAATAGGAGGGATGACGCATGGTTTGCTGCATTAGGAAGGGCTTGCATTCACATGACATGGAGTGATCGAGGTGCAATATCTCTCGAGGTACGTAAGAGTTGGAGTGGTGTTAGGAGATCATCTCTGCATATTAATTCTACTTTGTGGGCATATCCAAAGTTCACAAATCTTTTACTAACCATTTGCAAAATGCAAGCTTCATATGACTACAAAGTTGACTTGTTAATATATGTTCATGAATAATTGTTACTCAAGAGAGTCAGTCTCCAATTTACCTTGCTAGAGATTTCTTCTCTGTTTTTTCAGTGTCTACAATTCTAGTGTATCTACAAGCTTCTTGCTTGTCTGTGTGAGCTTGTCTTTGTCACCCTTTGTATCTTTTCCCTAAGAGTTTATAAGGTTTTCTTACCTGTAACTCAGAACACATCTTTCTGAAACAGGAATGAAGATAAACACTGATGGTATGCTAGAAAGTAAATGTAATTAAAGCATAATCAGCTGTTGAGAATGGAATATTTATTTGGGAACCCAAAAGTACCTGATATTTCAGTTTGAAGGGAGTTCAACGTTTATTCATTTTGTGCATTGAGGAATAATTTTTCTATCCTATATCTGGACTGAACTCTAAAAAAAATGGTGAACAAAAGCCTCTCCTGCTGAAAGTAACGCTACAGACTTACCTATCCTAGGAAAAATGTCAGACTTTGAAACTTCAGTGAACCCTGACAAATATCTAAACATGATTGTACTTGCAGAAGTTTCCATATATCAAATCTAATTGCTGACAACATGATTGTAGTTCTTTACTTATGTATCATTTTATGCAATTACATCAAAATTATGTATGGGGTTTTAGTATGCTTAGTTGCCAAATTTCCTATATAATTTCTCATTTCAGGGCCTGGATTTGCAAGTTGTGGAGAATGCTGAAAATGCGGACTTTGTTCTGGCCCATGGAACTGAAGCACTTGGTCTTCCATCTGGTGCGACACTTCCCATGAAACTCGAAGACCTAGAGAAAATATTGGAGTCTTGTGCTGCAAAGAAGCTTCCTATGGTTGTAGCAAATCCAGATTATGTGACTGTTGAAGCTAGGGCTTTGCGTGTTATGCCTGGTAAGGATTCTGGCCTAATAGAAATGGTCTGACTTGTCAATTAGTTAAATATAATATGATTCTTATGCTCCTAAGTGCATCTGTATAGCTGGCTCTGTATCGCACTGATGCATCATGGTTAGTTGTTGAGTTACCTTTTGGATGATGCCTCCCCTGAACTCTCAGAGGAACCAGAACCTTTAACTTCCTTTGTGCATTACCTTTTATTTTTCTTACTGGTCCTCCTTATTTGATATTGATATTTTAGTTTTAACTGCATAGCAACTGTAAATGTGTGGTTGCGATAAGACTTATGCTAAACCAGATGGGAAACCATGCTATGTAACCGATTTTCTGCGAAGGCATCAACAATATTCATACAATAAGTTGACAGAGCATAATTATATCTGACCACCTTGACATCTTGGGAGCGCTCTAAATGCAAGATTGGGGTCTCTAGAAATCCTATGGTTAAAGAATGCAGAGGATTTCTCTTATGATTGAGGAAGTTGGACATGGACATTGTGCTCATAGGGCTAGTGGCAACTAAGAAAGTTTGTTTATTTTTAACAATAAAAACTTCATTGAAAATAGAGAGAAACTTAAAGTGTAGTCGTCAAAAGGAACAGGCAGATTGGTTTATGGCATCGTAGTATACAAGAGAGAGATAAAGTATGTAAAGCCTCGATGCAGAAGCACCTTGATGTAGATAAATCGGAGAAGTGGGCTTATTTAGTGGAAATAAGCCTTGGGTTGGGTTATAGATATGTTGGGCCTTTGGTCCAATGATTTCTCGTTGTAATCAGCCACTTTAATGAGCCTAAAATTTGTGTAGGAGTTAGGAATATGGGATTTACTTTGTTAGTTAGTTTAAGTTTGAAATTAAGTAGCTAGTTTGAGTACTAGTTGCCTAGTTGGTTTAGACTGTTTCTAGTCATGTTAGGAGTCATATGTAGAGAGTTCATATATGTCTATCTAACTAGACATTACAAAGGTACACGAAATTGATGAATGAAGTTGGCTTTTGCCTATGGTTTTGTGATGATTCAGTATCAACGTTGTTGTGGTGATTCATCAGGTTGACTGGTGTTGATTCCTTTGGACATGTCCTTACTTTCTTTTATTTTTTTCTTTATTCAATCAAAAAACAAATATATATATATATATATATAGTATCAACGTTGTTGTGGTGATTCATCAGGTTGACTGGTGTTGATTCCTTTGGACATGTCCTTACTTTCTTTAATTTTTTTTCTTTATTCAATCAAAAAAAAAAAATTTATATATATCGTAAGATGCTGCACATCTCTTGTTTCAGATTTCTGTTTTTATATTCAGTTCTTACAGATATTCTAGTTGCTGGATTGTAATGTAGCAGGTGAGTCTGCCGTTTTGGCTACCACAATAGTGTATTCCATTGCCCCTCTTTCCTGGAAAGTAATCACTATCTGAGCCACAGAAGATGCTTTTTGACCAATAGCTACTGCTGTTTCCTGTTGAATACTCCTGAGATTTCAAGCCTAGCAATCGGATTCTGTGTTAAGCTTATTCCTGGTATCAAATTCTGATTTTGCTATTGGTTTAACGGAGTCCTATTCCATATCTGATTTCTCAGTATCTTCCTATACTCCAATCGATCTCCCGTTTCTGTTTTAGACTGATATTCTATTGATATTGCTGAGTTCTGTTATTATTCTAATCTCTCTTGATTGCTGGTTTGATCCCATTAAGATCTGAGATCGATTCCCTGTTTTGGAAACCCTAATTCTAGATTCCTATCACCAGGAGGTTACTTCCCTAATTCCAGATCAGACCATTGGATCTGAACCAGATTTTGAAGAATTGTTCTTTTCCATAAATCTACTTTAATGAGCTAATTCTCTGATATTGAGTTTTTCTTGAATACTAGTTTCTCAACCCCTAACTGCGATTCTGGTTTTCGAAAGGTTTCTGAATTCCTAGACCTGAGGATATTTAGAACCCATCACACCACAGCTCCAAAAGGAACACTATCTCCAAAACATATCCTTAGACAAAGAACTCCTTGCTTTGCCAAGTCATACTCTGTGTCATTTGCCACCTCAGTACGGCAGTACCCATTGAAAGGGACACAGCTATTTCTCTAGGGAGATTGATTTCAATAATTGGAAATTAAGAAAGTTTCCTTAATATTTCTTGTGATTAGATGAGAAAAATACTGTTAAATAAAAAATAAAAAATAAAAAGATAGCAAAACCATACTCTATTCAATTATGGTTATATTTCTGTTTTTGTACTTTTATTTCTTACCTTCCACAAAAGCCCAAACTCTCTTCAAGCTCTTTTAATCTTCTGCAAATCTTGTTATTTATGTTGTAGAAGATTCAAATCTTGTGAAATCCCCTCTCTCTCTCTCTCTCTCTTTAAAATAGATGTGCAGTCAAATATCCCTAGTTTCTCAGATTTTGGCTATTTCAACCTGTTTGAGCCATTTTGCATGAATTGGTGAAAATTTGTCAATTTTCAAATAAGGAATGTATTCTCAAAACTGTGATATTTCAACCAAGATATTTTGCTGATTTCAATGGAGACATTTTATTATCTCGTTTTCCATTTCATTTCTATTTGAACCTTCTGGAAAAAAAGAAATATTTCACCATCCCAATTTCAATGGAAATTCAGAACGTTGTCTGAGAATCCAAGCAGCAATTAGAGTGGCTGTAAACCATGGCACTTTAGAATTTTGGTGACTTGTTTTACACTCTGATGTACAAGGAAAATTACCATAATGTCTCGGAGTGATGAATGCCTTGTGAGTAAGTATGAAGGATAGGGTGCTTCTTAGGATTGGGAAGGGTGAAAAGTGGTTATGTCTAATCATTTGTGATGCTCTCTCTCTCTCTCTCTCTTTATTTTTTTATTTTTTGTGGTAATGCTAGTGGTATGGGATTCAAGGGGGCAAGCTGGAAAGTAAGCTTTGTCGAACATATGGTGGTTAACTGGTGGCTGGTCTGGAAGTCCAAGAAGGAGCTGAAGAAAAGTGCTGATTTAAGGAGCTCAAAAATAGTTCATTTATGGAATTTTGTGTCTGGAATATTGTTTGATTGACTATTCCTTTAGAATTTAAAGGAAAGTTTTATAAGACAGTCATTTGACTAGCTATGATGTATGGGGTGGAATGTTGGGCAATTAAGAGGTGTTGAATTAATGTAATGACTTGTATCTAATGGGACACAAGCCAGCTTTATTTATAATATGGAGGATAACAATTTAGAATGGGTATTGTTAAGATATAAGAGTTGTTATTGTAAAGGAATATGCCACTTAACTTAGGCCTATTTCCCCCCTTTAGTTATAATAAATAATGTAAATAATGGGCCTGATTAGTAGGCCCATTACCGATTGGTTTTGTTTTGTTATGTTTGTAGTAGACGATGTGGATCTCATTATAAAGGCCCATTACCGGTTGTGTCTGAAGTAGACTAGAAATTGGTCTTGTTGACTAAGTCTTTCTACTTAGTGAGATTGTAACTAGGAGAGAATCCTAGGTCCTGTTTTTGCTCCCTTTTTAATTCTATATATAGCAGTAGGAAAAGGGGTTATTAGTACACTCTCTCCCTCCTTTCTTTTAATCTCTCTCTCTCTCATGGTTATGTTACTTGGTTAGTTTTCCATCTTACTTTGTTACATGGTATTAGAGCAGTGCTGTTTTGAGAGTTGAGTTAGACAATCAGTCGACTAAAGGTTTCCGTTGTGGTGTGCAGCAACTGCCGCTGCATATTGTTCTGTGCGGCTGCACTATCTTCTGTGGTTTATGGTTTCCTGTTCAGATTCTAGTATCCTTGTGTTGTGGTTCTCAATCATATCTTGTTCTTGGTTACTTACCGTGTTTCGAAGAAGTTCATCGATCTTTTGGAATTCTGGTCTGATTCACTTGATATTTAGGTTGAACTTTGAAGGTAGCCCTCTCTACGGCGATATAGATCCTTGATTCTCAAGTCCCAACTCCATCCCTACTATGAGTGTCGAAATCTACAACTAGTTGGTTCCATGCTTCTACTGCCTAGACCTATTTCAGAGAATTTTTTTCCCCCTTTGTTTATCGATATACTAGATTGATTCTTGCTTGTAATCAAAATAATATTGTGTGAAGAATCGTTGGCCAAAATATCGTTGGAATTTGGATCGACCACGAGAGAGAAAACTCTATCTTTTTCGAATCTTATTTACCACCCCTACCAAGTACCTTGTGTCATTGTAAAGAAGAAGTCTTCTTCGATTTCTTTAATTAAAGGTATATCCCTGCTATACCAAAATTGCCTTTCTCTTTAGTCTTTAAACCTAATTCTGGTTTATCCTTTCTTTGAACCTCTTTCCATCGCTTACTTGGATAACCTTTAAGAGCTTTACATTGTTTTTGAAATTACATTTTTCCATTAAGGGTCTGTTTGCTTCAAGGGGGATCAAAATTTTGATTATTTACAGTATTGCCATTCCTTCCTTATTAATTACCTTTGGCCCCTTGAACATTGTGGTTAATTACTAGATTGCCACTAGCCAATTGTTCCCTTTCTAAGGGTTTGTTTTCCTTTCCAATATGTCTCAGATAGTTCTACATACCTCAAATGGATCCAACCGCCGGATGAACTTCAAATTTGGATCTTATTTACAGCTGCTCTTGCTTATGGAATTTTTGGTGCTGTTCATCCTTCGAGCTGATACTTGTTGCTACTATCATATGATGCTTACTTGTTGCACGTGATGCAACCTACTATTTTTTACTTGTGTTGGAGCCACCACTATTGCTGCTCTTGTTACTGTTCATGCTATTATTACTTGGTTTACAGTGACCTATGTTGTTGCTTGGTTCACAATAACCTATACTGTGCTGCTTTACTACTACTGCTATTTTTGTTGATACATTGGTTCAAGGTGAAGCTTATACTGTTGTTATTGCTTGGTTCATAGTAACCTATGTTGTGTTGTTGCTATTTGGTTCACAGTAATCTAATTGTGCTTCTTTACTACTGCTACTATTGTTGCTGTTTCTGTTGCTACATTATTTCGAACTGAAGCTCTCACTGTTGCTGTTGCTTCCGTTGCTATATTATTTCAAGCTGAAGCTCTTATATTCCCCCATGCTCTAGCTTGAGGGTGGGTGTTAGCATAATGGTATAAAATACACTATTGCTGATTGAAGTTCATCATGTGGATTGATGGACTCCTAGTTAGTTTATTAGTTTGCTTTATCAATTAGGCTTATTAGTTTCCTTTTCTTATTTGAGTTTACTTATCTTTAGTTTGTGATTAGGACTCTGACTTGTAGAGTCCTAGATCCTATTTAGTAGTTGTTTTCTATTTTCTATAATTACAAGCTATAAGGAGAGGAGCAACCAACTAATTCGATTATGCTCTCACTATTGCTTTAGCTCCCGTTGCTACGTTGTTTCCCTATTGCTGCTAGGTGTCTGCTCTATTATTGCGGCTACTACTACTTGGTTCATAGTGACCTATACTGTGCTGTTGTTGCTGCTTGGTTCACAGTGACCTATATTGTGCTGTTGTTTTTGCTTGGTTTTACAGTGACCTATTCTGTGTTGATACTACTATTGTTGCTGCTGCTGCTTTCGTTGTCTCATTTTTTCAAGCTGAAGCTCTTACATTTTTCCGTGCTCCAGCTTGAGGGTGGGTGTTAAGATATAAGAGTTGTTATTGTAAAGGAATGGGTATTCCCCCCTTTAGTTGTAATAAATAATGTAAGTAATGAGCTAGATTAGTAGGCCCATTACCGATTGACTTTATTTTGTTATGTTTGTAGTGGATTAATTATAAAAGTCCATTACAGGTTATGTCTTAAGTAGACTAGGAATTAGTCTTGTTGACTAGATCTTTCTACCTAGTTGAATTGTAACTAGAGAGATTCCCAAGTCCTATTTTTGCTCCCTTTCTAATTCTATATATACAGTAGGGGGAGGGGTTACTCTCTCTCTCTCTCTCTCTCTCTCTCTCTCTCTCTCTCTCTCTCTCTTATGTTACTTGGTTAATTTTCCATCTTATTTTGTTACAAGTACAAAGACAAACTAACTCCCACGTGTCATTTTTCCGCAATGTCTATATTTCCTTAACCATAGCTGCCTGCCACTTTTCATCTGCACTAGTTTCTTGCCAGGTCTAGGGAATAGAAACAGAGGACAATGACGGAACAAAACTAAAATAGCAGGGAGAAAGGAAGTCATAAGAGACATTCTTAGCAATAGAATGTAACATACAAGACCAATATTAAGCATGTACTTGTTCAATCTATAATTTGGCTCTCTTTGGTTCGATGTAAAATGTTGTAACATAAATTTTAAGAAGAAAAGAAATAGCATTACAAAAAATGATAACATTTGTATAGTAGTTGCAAACTAAGTTAAATCATTTCTTTGCCATACTTGTCTACTAAAATCTAATGGATTTATTGAAAATTTGGTTACTATATTAGTAAGTAAGAGTTTAATTACTCAACTGTCGGTGGCATTGTTGGAGAATTCCCGCTTTATTTTGTTTCAACTGTACATTACTTACAATAACTCACATTCAACCTGAGACACAGCCTTTTATAAGGCCTTTTTAAAATTTGATTGTCCAGTCATGATAAGGTAACGTGACGGTCTGCCATTTTGAGTTTTAAATCTTAGGAAGTAGCCATGTGTCAAATTTAGGATTTTAAACCTTAGGAAGTAGCCATGTGTCAAATTTAGGATCAATCTTAATTGTATGGCCACCCACCATGTATTGTGCTTTTACCATTACATGTTTAATGGTCAAAATACATTGCTGTAGTTGAAATTTTGACCATTCAAAGCCTGATATCTCATTCTGAAAAATTATTTAGGCACAAATTTGCTAGACTAATTGATGACTTTAAGGACAACATTTCCTCGAAATCTGAGAGCCAATGAATCTGCCACATGGTAGATATTTTGGCTGTCATGGTAAGATTATCATGTGGGACATTCTGGAAAACTTAGCCCCTTTAAGAATTGCTGCGTGATGCCTTGGTTATAGTGTTTCTGTACTCTAGTAGTTGACTTTCTCATTCTTATTCCTGTACTTCGTTTTGGTCTAACTGTCTTAAGTATTCTTGATTATGCTAGGTACTCTGGCTACCAAATATGAGCAGCTTGGAGGTGAAGTGAAATGGATGGGAAAACCTGATAAGGTGAAGTCTGAATATCATAAGGACCTTTGGTACTGCATCAATCGACATATAGAGATGATCCCTCTCCTAATCCCCCCACCTGGAGAGAGAGAGAGAGAGAGAGAGAGAACACTCATGCTATTGCATTCAAGAATCAAATCATGGAAGAAGAGCAATCTTCTGATTAATTAGTTATACGTTATCTGATGGCAGATAATTAAGTTTTTCATCAAGTGTTCTGTCTTATTAAACCTTTTAACAGGTAATTTATGAAGCAGCTATGGCCCTGGCTGGTGTGGATGCTTCTGACTGTATTGCTGTTGGTGACTCTCTCCACCATGACATTAAAGGTGCAAATGCCACTGGAATCCAATCAGCATTTATCACCGGAGGGATTCATGCAAATGAACTCGGACTTGGTAGTTTTGGAGAGGTTGCAGATCCATCTTGTGTCCAAGCTCTTGGATCCAAATATGATGCTTATCCATCATATGTATTTCCTGCCTTTACTTGGTAGTCTAATCTCTCTCTTGGTGAGGATTCTTTCTTTCTGATCCAATGGACCCAGTTTCTCTCCACCCACTGTGAGTAGTGTATCTCTTCACTTACCACTTCTCGTGGTTAGATGGGACTCCAGCAGGAACAGGGGAAAGGATGGTTCACCTATTCATTTTGTTGGGGAAGATAAAAGAATTCCTTTTTTTTTTTTTTGGGTGTTGGGGAGGAGTAATAATGACATTTCAGTGGTGGGTGAATGTTCACAGTTGGTGGAGAAAAACTCTTCCTGTTCCAATTATGTAACAAGAATTACATATTTAAATATCAAGGTAGGTACATCTCAAATTGCACAATAAACTTTTACGGATTAGAAGGTGGGTTCTGCAAACTGATTCTTCTGAAGACTATCTAAAATCAATCATGTTACAACCGTATGAATGTATAATATCACACCTCATCTGAGTGGACCCTGAAATCATTTAAGATTTTCGATAGTATATCTTGACATCTTAACACCTAGGTAATCTTTGAACCCAATAGAATTCAATGTTTTCTGTGCATTTTTCCTTACTCCTAACATTTTTTCTTTCATAAAAAGCCGATAATTTATCATTGAGAAGGAATGATATCTCTGATTGGGGTTCTGAGAAAATATAAATAGTATTGTTTTTCCCTGAATTTTATTTGTTTAATGTACACTCACTGGATCATCACAGAAACCACACTATATGGGGTAGTTTTGGTGTTTCATGGGGAGGGGTTTGTTGCACACACAATTTTGGTAACGTAGTGGCTCAAAAACGTTTAAATGGATAGATCTGTCGGAGCATGACTTGGTGTATTCTAATATATAGTTCTTAGTTTTCATAAAAAAAACCCTATCCATTATAATTCTTGTAACAATGTCTTTCACTCTCCACCCTAAGAGGTCTTGCTTTCAAACCTCACCAGCCACATACCAAAAGAAAATCAAAACAAAATCATTTTTATTATAATGAAACTATGTTTAATAAATCTATTAAAATACAACTTATATAGATATAGGACTGTTTGAATGACTTATGGTTTCTTTAGAACATGACTCATTTATTTAATTACATTTTGTTTTGCTTTCAAAAGTCTCTTAAGTTAAAAGTAAAATGGACTTTTAACAAATTTTTTGAGAGCGATGGTTATTATTTCACTATCAAGCGTTGCCTTTGTCTTATTCATTTTTTTTTAATAGACATGTAAAATGACAAAAATGTTTTTATTAATAAAAATAAATATATTATAGTAAGAGGGCAAAAAAATGGGGTTTCAAATTGTTTGACACTTTAGAAGGTGTCAATAAAAAATCTCATATATATATATATATATATATATATATATATAAAATTTCACGTAGACCTCAAGAACTATCGGAAACATCATCTACCACTCACAGGTTTAAAAAATCATTAATTGCACCCATTTTACCAATGGAAATCACTTAAAATATTGATAAACATTTTTACCTTTCATATTATAAATTGAAAATTTAAAAAAATAGATAAAATTACTGATTTGACCTTCTAAAGAAAATTACATTTGTTCTTTATCTCTTTCGTTTTCACTCTCTTTAGACGCATTCTTCCTTCTCCTCGGTAAGATGTATTTCTCACTGATTTGGACTTTTAATGTTTTGGCCAAGCTCTGTTTCTCTTTATTTAATAGAGATATGATCGATCAATAGTAACACTCGATGAAGATCGAGATCGTTTCAATGGTGATCAGTTTTTCTTCTGGCGATATTTGGTCTGATTTTGTTTGATTTATCGCAATGACAATCTGATTTGGTTTTTGTTCAATATCTAAAAATGTGATCCTGCGATCTGATTTGGTTTTTGTTCAATATCTGGGTCACAGTAAGTCTAAATCTGCTATTTGTTTCATTTTCGGTGAGTGATATGTTCTCGTTCTCATCTCCGGTTATGGTAAGTCCGAATCTGTTATTTGTTGCATTTCCAGTGACCGAGGATTTTTTGTTCTCATCTCCGGCAATGGTAAGTCCGAATCTGATGTTGCTTCTTTTCCGGCGACCTATCTATTATCGTGTTCATCTTCGGCGATGGTAATTCCTGATCTATTGTGGTTTTCGTCCTCTACAACAGTAAGTCCAAATTTAATTCTCTGTTTCCTAATCTGATTCCGTTTCGGATACATCTTCAATCACTTCAAGCAGTAATATCTCTTTGATTTCTATTTCAGTGATGGTACAGTTTATCTTTTTATTTCATCTGTAAATATAACTTACATTTTTTTGATATATCTTCGATTTCTCCGGTCACAGCATATCATATCATACATCTGATTTCTCTAGTCACAACATATCATACTTCTGGACGAAAAAAAGGGCTCAAGTAAGAAGGTCATAAAGAAGTATATTGATGCAACCTACTCAAATCTGCCAGTCTCTCATGCAGCTCTCTTAAGTAATCATCTGAAGAGGTTAAAGAACAGTGGCGTTGTAATCATGGTGAAGCACTCCTACAAGCTTCCAAAGAACGTTAAAGTGGGTTTTCAGCTTTCTTCCCAGACCAAATCTGCTGCTGTTACTCCTCCGTCTTCTTTGATAGTGCCAGTGAAAAGAGACCGAGGACGACCACCCAAGCTCAAGTCTTTAGATATCATCACAGTTGACTCAGAAGCTGGGCGTGGATGACCACCGAAACCTAAGCCCATTCTCCTTCTCAGTTCAAACGGTTTCCTCGCTCCACCTTAACCAAGGTGGCAACCGAAGAAGCCAAAGCCCATTCTCCTTCTCTCTCTCAAATCAATCGAAAGGAGCATCCTTATTTGACTTTGTAAATTTCAGATTTGTATGAGCAAAGTACAAAGAGTGAAGGAAAGGGAAAAGGGTTAGTTTTTCGCATTTTTGTCCCTGTTCTTTCTCTCTCTCTCTCTCTCTCTCTCTCTCCATATGTTCTCTGCAACCCTCTCATTCTCTCTCTTGCCCCCTGCAACTCTCTCTCTCTCTCTCTCTCTCTTGCCCAGGAAGATTTATTAGGGTCAAATCTGAATCTGTTTCCCCTTCCTTGTTACCAAATCGAACAAGAAACCGACGGGGAGTCAATTACAAGCATAGGAAAACTGTGAGAGCTTCCTGTAATCGTTCAGACAATGATGATAATACAAGGTAACTGGAATTCCAAAGCAGGAGTGGAAAAAACGAAAAAGGATGTTTTGAAGAAGACAAGATGAAATTTTCCATTTTCCTTGGGAGGAATCTACATTTGAGATTGGTATCCAAAAACAGAGAAATCATATGGGACAGTAAAAGATCTTTTTCGACCCAAAAAAAAAGAAGTGAAGCAAAGCAAAAGAAACCGAGAAGAGAACTATTTCGTTTCCGCCGAAGACTGGTCCTCAGGATCACCAAAACTAGAATTGTGGTTGCAGTCATCGCCGGAGACGGAGTTGTAGGGGACATGCAGTCAGCATAAAGAAAGAAATATTAGATAGGACCGAGGGGATGAAAATGGGAAAGAAGAATTCTTCTTGATGCTGTGTCATGAAGAAAAGAGAACTTCAGTGAAAAATAAACCAAAACTACAAGAGAAAATAAGTCGGAGGAAGTTGTACAGAAAAGTTCAATTTGAGTTGACTTGAGCATCTAACGAGATTCGACCTCTTTAATTAACAGTACAAAGATTATGGGTGGCAATTGATGATATCAAAAACCTATAAGTTGTAGATGATCTTTTGATAGTTCTTGGGTTAAGGGTATCAAAAATGGGTCCGACCCGGTAGCACGGATCGAGCCAGCCCGATATAATCCGAATCCAACCCAGACCTGTGGTTTGATCTCGACTTGTAGAACCCGACACTCTTGCCGGGGAACCGACCGGGACCGACCGCAAAGCGCGAACTAGCTCGAATCAATAATACCCAACCCGAACACCTGGTCTACCCCCTTAATGGTTTTAAATTTTGATGGATTATATATACTATTATAGTTCACTTCTTAATCCAAAAGATTATGTGAATCTATAGTTGAAAAGAGTATATTAATTGTTACAATTTATTGAATTATATACATACAAAAGGAATGATGCTAATTTTATAGATAGAAATAATAAAATATGTCATATATCTTACATATAAAATAGGCCCGATAACGATAAGCCCATCGGACCGAGTCAAATGACTTCAATAAACCCAAGCGAAATGACTTCATAAACCCGGCCGATAACAAACCGACACCGAACCAACCCGTATTATTGTGCCACACCGAACCCGAACTCTTAATGGACATGTTTTGTAAAACCCACATTTACCCTTATCTTGGGTTCTACGTGAAACAAATATATATATATATATATATATATATATTATTGAAAGGATTTGTTACTTTTAAAAATATAACAAAATAAATTTAAATTATTCATTTTTATTATTTTTTTAATCTAATTCATTCAAACTTGAAGAGTGTTATAATATGTCCAACGGTTGAACATATCATCTCATCTACCCATGTGGCACAATAAATTAAATTCTTATGACATTTGAAAAAATAATAAACCCTTGTTACAATAACATATCTCTCTATATATATATATATATATATATATATATATATATATATGCCCCATGACTGGTCTGATTGGCCACGTCAACTTGAACAAATTACAACCATGCCAATCAACCAGGGAGAATCAACTGAGTGTGGTCACATAAACTCTTTTATCTCTCTTACTCAAAAATAAAATAAAAAAAAAACTCTTATCTCAATAAAAATATTTAATTGAACCTCAACCTTCCGATTTTGTTTCCTAGGAAGTAAAAACACAAAATTTCTCTAAAATAATCATGTGGATCTATTTAAACATTCCTGTAATTCTCATTTCATGCCCTGAAGTAGTACAAACAGTCTATTCATTTAAATTAACAAGAAATCCATTATTGACTTGACAAATTAAAACCTCAACACTTGTTTTCTATGGTAATTCCTTATGAAAACTTACACCTGTATTGTCTTCGGTAATTCTCCAGCTAAAAATGAAAAACTTAGAATAGTTCCAAAGGTTCTTTGAAAATGAATCCTTTCTACCATCATTAGGCCACATTTGTATCGCCATTGTACCTTAAACTCAATTGCCTTTGCCTGCATCAGAGTAATCAGTCATCACATACAATATAACATGATCTCGAAAAGTACTTGCATAGGATTGATGAGTAAAATTATTTTCCAATGGCAAGATACCTCCAACTCCAATCAAAAAATTCCAACACTTAGTCTAGCAAAAGAAATACTATACTCCCTTCAGAAACAGAAAAGCAAATGTTCTCCTTTTGCTCCAAAGGTTGGAAGTGCCAATGTTTTGTATGGTTGAATGTCCTTTTTGAATCTGTTAAGTTGGATGCTTTGCAGAAAGTTTTGTTAAGCCCAGTTGAGGGATAAAAAGATATGGACCTAGTTTTCACCCTCCACTGACCTTGAATTTTAAAGCTTCCTCTTGGTTTATCTTTGAAGTTAAGAATAGGGGCCTTATCATGTAGTCAATATTGCTAGCAGGGTCCATCTATTTACAACCTCTTACTCAAGATGGCAGCCTGCTCTTCTGTACAGCACATCACTGGGGAAGTTTATGCCTTCCTAGGCCCAATCCTAGCCTTCTATTAAGGTAAATTTCAATAAAAGTACAGATTTCTGGATAAAAAACATGGATTAAGATCTTGCTATGTCACATTTGGAACCCTTAGAGGCAGGGACATTGAAGAATGTGTCAAGACATTGTATTTTGTCGAATGTTTAGGTGATAAGTAACTTGTGTTTGTGTGATGAAAAGCTCATGTGTGATTTCGTAAACTCTCCAAGCATCAAGGCATAATATGAAGCAGGTCCAAGCTAATGGATGAGGTCATTGAGCAAGGCTTCATTGGTAAATCAAGAGGTCATTTGTTAAGGCTTGCATCCTTTGAAGAATGATCCACAAGCTCGGGTGCCTAGTTACACGAAGTGTTGAAGCTTCAAATTGAAGATCAAGCTTCAAGCAATTATTTCCTGAGTCCAAGCGCCTTAGATGCAAGAATAGAAGATGGACAACATCAATGAATGTTCTATGTCATTGGTTGTGACAATAGAACATGAGTTTCTTATCCTTTATTCTTTTTTACACTCCTAATATAACTGGAACTCCACCCTCTCTTGTGGAGTTCCCTTCTCCTTAATTAAAATAGGACTGCTTTTCTTTATTAGAATATGACTATTTTTCTTTATCCTTTTAGTCCTAAGGGTCCTTCTCATGTTAACATGTAGAACTCCTATTTACTTTGTAACTAGGACTCTTTATCTTGTGGAGTCCTAGACCTATCACTTTACCTTTTTTATTTTGTCTATAAATATTAACTGCTAAGAGGAGAGGGATTACATATCGACTCTCTTATTTTCTATTTTGTTACAGATGGCATTTGAACCCCATGGACTTGGTGGTAAGTCAACCATGGATAAGTAGAGTCCCTCTAATCAAGCAATTAGTCACACATCAAAGTCTAGTCTTTACCAGTACAATTAATGCCGGCAATTCTATACTTTGTAGTATTTAAAGGCATAAAGTCACATCTTTTTCTTCTTATGAAATGGTCTTTTCTGCCCCTTCAGTTCAAAAGGCAAATGTTCAATTGAGCTTCCTAGCCGTAATTCTATGAAAAAGATCTCTGCTCCCTCCAAACTCGAGTGCAACAACTGATTTAGCATGTCACAGATTCTTCATACATTCATATAGAGAATGGTTCAAATAATGTGACCAGAAAGTAGAAATTGTCTCCAAAGTCAGGATCATTAGCTGTAAGTTATCATTTATGATAAAAAGCGATACAGTAATATTGTATCAGCATCACAATATATATACACACAATTTATTCTTTCAAACAACTCAAGCACACAAAGTAAAAACTGGCTTTGGGTGTGTTTCACCTCCAAAAATAGACAAGAAAACAAAATCAATCTAAAGGACAATTAACATCCTAATACCAGAAACTGAATAGCCATGCACAGAAGTGTCAGATCCATATTAGTATAATCAACAATTGTGGACCATATAATCATAGTGACCTCACATTTTCACAGAACACCCCCCAAAAAAACCCAAACAAAAAAAAAAAAAAAAAAAAAAAGAAAAGACCTAACATTTGAAGAGCAGTCTACAAAACTATTGTGCTAATATGTTCATATAAGCACCTGCAACCAAACCAAGCGGCACAATCCAATCCACCTAATTTAGAAACAGCAGAAAGAAAAGAAGCTTCATTACATGAACAGAAGAGAGGAAGAGAGCAACATGAAAGGACATTGCATGGGGACTTGGAAGTGCATGTGCAGAAATTTACAAGCAGATAGACAAAACCATAAAAAACACTCACAAAGTAGATATCTTATAAACAGATACTACATAAAGATTTTCTCATGGCTAAACCATATTACAAATTATGACTCATATTCAACATCAACAGCTCTCAGTTTGAAATTCAAAAATGAGAAATTCACAGCAAATTCTAACCTTCGTGAGAGACTAGCTTTGTTAGAACCCAATCCAGTTTATTCCAGAAATTAGCATGAAAACAATCTTCAATTCACGAACATAAAGGAATCAGAAACTAATACGCTGCTACTCTTATAAAACCATAGACAACGCTAAGAAAAATCAGATGGAAAACAGGGTTTATAAATCAGATAACAGACTATTTTTAAGCAGTATCTCCATGGCCAAAGCACAATACAAATTATAACTCATATTTAACATAAAGGGCTCAAGTTAATAGGAATCGAATGTAGCCTTAGTAAGTGAGTTAAAATCTAACCTTAGTTACAGCCCAGTCCAGCTCATATCGAAAGCATTGGAAAGAAAAGTGGCTATAATTCATGAACAAAAGATATAAAGGATCTACAGAAACATATAAGCAGCAAACTCCGATGAAATTATAGACAAAACCAACAAAAAACCAGATGGAAGATAGAATCTATAAATCAAACATCATATAGACAGAAACTAAATAAGGGTTATCTCAGTGGCTAAACCATGATACAAATTGTAACATAGATAGAAATCCAAAAATGTGAAATTCATAGGAGAAAGAGAATCTAGCCTTAGTCATCGCCGTAAGCCCTAAAACTGTAACGCTCTCGGTAGGGACCATTGAAGAAGAGATCGGCCTCGAACCATTTAGGATAGCGTACAAGGTCGCCAGCCACGAACCTCATGAAGCGTTCGCTCCCATCTGGAACTACTCTGACCTCTCCTTCTTCAATGTAGACAAGTTGATCTACGTGCCAGTCCCATGGAAATTTGCACTTTCCTGTCTTCCACATCGACCACCTCTGTACACCAAGCTCCTCTAACCGCTCCTTTGATACTTCTCTCTCTACTCTCACATTGTAGAGCACCTCCAATGGTTTCTCCATCTTCATTGCCCTTATTGTACCAAATGATCTCCTATTGGCGGCGGCGGCGGTGGTGGCGGTGGTGCCATGGGTCCCGGCGAATGGAGGCCGGGGCTTGGAGGAGGTGAAGCTCAGAGCGGCGATTGGTACGGCCATCCGTATTGTTGGCTGCTCTAGAAGTTGCCGGATATTCTTATCTATGTTTCCATTAAAATTTAAAAGCGATTCCATCACCTACGGGTGACGTTACCAGTGTAATGACAAATGCCACGTAGATCGGTGAAAAAGCCAACTCAGGGGATGTTTCTAAAGAACTTGGGGGTATAAAATTTGTACCCTAACCATTTCACTTAGATGGTTTGACCCTGTTTGGTTGAAGGAGTTTTGATGGGGTAGGGGGTGTCAATGGGTCAGTTCGATCTGGTTTGGGTCTGGGTTAAGTCAGTTTCGAACTTTTTAATAGTGGTTTGAAACATGTTTAATAAAAGATTCAGGCTGGGTTGTGTTGTACTGTACATGTTAATTAACGGACCGGTCTAGTGTCGATTTGTTATAGGATTGGCTTAACGGCCTCTTAACAGACTCTTATCGGTCCACTATCAGTTTGGTGTCCGTTTACTATATGTATATGTTGTAGAAAAGTTAGATTAATGGGCTCTATCGGGTCATTATCGGACTGATTCATTTTCGGTATTGATTTTCTACATATATATTTAATAGGGAAAATACAACGTACTAACCAAATAGTTTGAGAAACATCACCTACCATCTACTGGTTTCTAAAATCATCAATCACACCCCACTAACGGATGGAAGAGAGTTAAATTTTTTTCTAGACATCTATACCCTTCTTCATCTCCAATGAAATAGAGTATTGACGTACGGAGATGGAGACTTAGATCGACAATGAGGATGCGAGGTGTTGTTAGCTGCTCATAGTACTATAGAAGATTTTCCAAATTTGTGATTAAATTATTGACTAGTATGCGTTAGAATCAGAGAACCATTTTCAGAAGATCTAATGTCTCGGTGGAATAGAGGGGGAGCTGCAGAGACGGGTTGCAGTGGCCATTGTAAGAATATTAGTGTGGGCTAAATTAATTATACGGTTAGTTGGTTCAGTGGGAGTCTGGTTACAGGTAGACCAGTTTAAATATGATTAGAGATGGACCAACCTGGTCCACTGTGGGACTGGTCCAGGGGTGGGGTAGTATTATATATACCAACGGTTAGGGTCCCCGCAGCCACGGTTACTCTTCTCCTGTTCCCATACGCAGAGAGAGTTCAAGGGATCCTCGAAAGGCTGTGGAAGACTCAAACCCAAGTGTAGTACGGTGAAACGGCGGAAAACAATCTTCAATGTACAGGTATGTGATTTATATTGATTACTGTGTTTTTCCATTGTGTTCTAGGTATTGTGTGGATTTCAGGGTTGATAGAAACCCTAATGGGTTCACTGGGAAACCATAAAGAGATCTTATAATTCCAACAATGGGTATCAGAGCCTCCCACACAGATCTAGGATCGATGGGTAAGTGTTCTAGAGACTGTAGGTTGAATAGATTGAGAAGTGAGAGAGATTTTTCTCTCAAATTCTTCATACGAACCCGTTTGGGATTTGGACCTTCGAAAATTTTTTATGACCGGTGAAAGATAAAAGAAACTACATAGGATTGTAGATCAGGGAGAGACGGAGCCGACGACAATAAGGTAAGTCACCGGAACCTTCCGGATGCGCCCTCACGCTCCGCCTAAAAAAGCACGTGGGATCCACGCGCCGGCGGCTATTTAAAAAAAAAAAAAAGGGCTGACGTCAGGTCAACTCGGAAACCCTAGCGGGTTTGACCGAGTCGACTCAAGGGAGGGCCGCGGGTCACACACTTGCTCACCACATGTGTGACCCAATCGCCCAGTCAAAAATCCGAAGACCCTTTGACCTGACCCGGAATTTTTGACCCCGTACCGACCCATTGACCCGGGTAGTTACCCCGGTGACCCAAAAATTTTGACCCGGATATTTAGCCCGGTGACCCGAAACTTTGACCCGATACCAGATTGGGTGGACCACTTAGATCGGAGGTTGAGCCGATGGTCGGTTCACGATTTTGTCCGTGGTTCAGTTGGTACCAAACCGTTTGGGTCGGTCTGGACCAATGTATTTCAAAAAAAAAAAAGTTTTACAGTGGGTTCGGTCCGCCCATAACCGAACCTGGACAGACCGAACCGAACCCGGATAAACCGGCCAGAACCGGTTCAAGATGCAAGAAAGCATTGCCAACTTTGATCGGCGATTGTGGGAGCTAGGAGCATCGGATTTTGACACGATTTTTTACGTTGTGTTCGTATTTTTGTGCTCTACAGTTTAGTACATAGTTTGACACATGTTGATGATTTAAGAAATATAGTTTTGACTAAAAAGTGTCACAAATTAGTCCGATTTGCAGTTTTTCTGTTTGTTTGTCAGTTATTTTTGTACCAAATGTTTGTAGAAGAATATATGTGCATGAGGTTTTGTTTGTTGACCCACATGGTGCTGCAAACTAGGGTTTGGGGATATCATTGTGGAATTAGGTCGATCCCACCAAAGTGGTATACTTAGTTTCATCATAATGTCTTCAAATTTAAAGTTGAATATATTTGTAAATGCTTGTGTAAAGGCGATGTACACCCAAAGGTGACATTGTCAAGTGTTGTTCAAATGAGGGTTTGAGGGTATCATGAGAAGATTGGGTGGATTCCACCAATGTGGTATACTCAGTTCTAGCATGGCGTTCTCAAACCCCAAGTTTATGCATTTACATATATAATAAAATGATGCATTACACACTGTTCTCCCAAGTGTGAAAAGCAGCTAAGAAAGACAATGTTAGCCCAAAGGTAGCATTGTCGAAGACTAAAGGTATATTCATGCACATGATTTGAAAGGGTTTTGACTTTAGGGGTCTCATTAGCCTAAAGGTGATGGGATTTCGAAAGTCATTATTCTTTCGCATTTACTGCAAAGAAACTGAGAAGACCACTGCATGTTTATTCCAAAGGAGAATGTGTAGTTGGTTAACTCTTGGAAAATTGTATATATATACTTGCATGAATGGTTGATATGGTTAGTGCAAGTAATTGGTGTGTGTATCAGCATTCTATTGTTTGAGATGTATTTATATGAGTTCTGTATAATTCATCTGTTACTTAATATTTTGTTTGAACTCATATGATGATGATGGTGTGTATCGTACAGGTTGTCTTTCCCTGTGACTATGCTAGGTGGTATAGTAGTTTCTAATCCTACTCTTTCTGGAATAAGTTTTAAAAGGTGGTATGAACAGTTAGAAGCGAGTTTAGGCATGGTTGACTTAGATATAACGCTTAAAGAGGATAAACCTGCTGCCATTACTGATTTCAGTACCCCTGATGAGAAGCATAAAATGGAAAAGTAGATGAGTGCAAATAAAAATTCTATGCTGCTCATGAGGCAGGCCATTCCTGAAACTATGCGTGATGGTGTTCAAGCAAAGGAAACAACTGAAGAAAAAGATTGAAAGTGTCAATATCACAGGTCATCATTCTAGAGAACATAAGGGTAAAGGAAAAGTTGGGGTAGGACCCCATAGAAAGGATAGACACTCCTTCAAGAAAGGAAAACCTTATGATAGAGATATGAGTGATGTTGAATATTTCTGGTGCCATAAAAAGGGGCATATGAAGAGAGAATGCAAAGCAAGAGAAGCTTGGTTGGAGAAGAAGAAGAAGGGAACTGAGACATCAGAGAAAGAAGATGCCAAGTGATGATGTCGTTTAATAAAGTTGAATTCATAGGTTTAGTTAGTTTTCTTTATTATTATCAGTTGTCTTTAAGTTGTTTTGGACATTTGTTTAATGTTTTACTTTTCAGTTAATTATTTATTTGAAAGATTTCATTTAGACATTTTTGAGAAGACTAAATTTCATATTAAATTTAAATGAAATGTCACACCCCAATTCCGGCTGAACCAGAAGTGTGAGTGAACCGGCTATAAGTCACGGTTCACAACAGGATCTCAATAGACCGTGTCAACCAATCATTCCCAAGCAAACTAACATGATCAGAGAAATAATATATAGCAACGGAAATAATAAATGAGCCAAGAACTAAATTGTAATTTAAATAAATATCCAAGTTATACCATCATCCATCAAAATTAAATAATATTTATTACAAGATTTAACAGAAAATAATCCCAAGTCACTGTGAGTAGACACAGAACGAGCACTCGCATGACACATCATGCTCGTCCTCTTCTGCTTGGGTATCCATGGCAGCAACCGTACCATAAACGGGAGCAGTCACGAAGTCGTCAACAGTGTATCCTGCATCCAAATCTGAAAAGAATATAGATATATCTGGTGAGCTCACAACTTAGCTCAGTAAGTACAAAACCAATGCAACAGTACAATATGCATGAGATAACATTACAATTTGGGCCAGGTATAACTTGCAAATGTGCTATGGTAAGGTTTGGCGGCCACCGCACCTCCATGCACGAGAGTGTGAGCACACCCAACAGTCAGGCACCTACCACACTACTGTTGTTGCCCCACATCACTCACTCCGGTATGGAGATAGGACTCGAGTCTGGCGGGCAGGAAGAACCACAATCCCACGTCCTCCCCCTGATACCCCATACCGTACCAATACCTAAACCCCTATTGGAAAGGGCTTGCAAGTGGGTTCCGTTTCTAACCAATCCTAGATGTCAATACAGTATCATTAACCTCACCCCAGCACGGCTCCCTATGACCTAGAGATAGGGCTCGAGTCTGACGGGCAGGAAGAACCACAATCCCACGTCCTCCCCCTGATACCCTAGACATACCAAGTCTGCTAAGGTAAAGGCTATACGATCCTACCCCAGCACTACTCCCTACGACATAGAGATAGGGCTCGAGTCTGGTGGGCAGGAAGAACCACCATCCCACGTCCTCTTTCTGATACCCTATTCGCACAGAGTTTGCTAGGATAAAGACGATACGAGAAAAGGTGTTAGCTGTGGATATATCCAGGGCACATCCCCTTCACATTCCACACATTAACGAAAACATACACATGCCTAAACATACAACAATCCTAGTATATGAAATGCAAGAAAATATAGTAATCAAAAGCATAACTACATGGCATGTGAGATGCACAAACATCAAGTAATGAATATTCATAATAACAGAATTTATCACAAAGGTTTACTGTTGTAGTTATTTAGGTTTAGGGTCTTGTTCCTTACCTGACGCGTGATATTGATTCGATTCTGCGTCAGAGAGTTTACTCACAGCGTCTACAGGTCCTACATGATCATAACTTTAGGTTAGAATTCATTCCTTAGAGTTTCAGGTGTCGGAACCAGGTCTGGCCAAGCAAACCAGGTTCGAAAACTCATACCGGCTGCACATACCGGTCTCAGTCTAGTGAGGCCGGTATGGTGCAACCGGTATGTATACCGGCTGCACCATACCGGTTGCACATACTGCAACCGGTATGTGCAACCGGTATATACCGGTTGCACTTACCGGTCTCACTCAGATCTCACTGAGTGAGACCTGTATGTGCCTGCGATACATACCGCAAGGCCATACCGCTGGACTCATAGTCCATCCGGTATACCCTGCGGTTTGGATCCGAGAGTGAGATCTTAGATCTCCCCTCCTTTTCAGCTAACCGATAGGTCTCCATTGGGTTTCCCCTACATTTTCCAAGTCCAAATCCTTTCTTGGCCTTCGAATCTCGGCTATATTGCCATACGAACCTAAATTAGATTCGAAAGAGGGAGAACATTGGGTGTCATTCTCCTTTTTGGATCATTGCGCCGCTTCGCGGCTTCGATCCGATCTCCTAACAAAATTAACAAAACAGAGCACTACCGGTGAATATAGAGCACTTACCGGCGTTGTCGGTTGGCGGTGTGCTCTTCCTTCCTGGGCGGGGCTACCTCCTTCCTTGCTCCTTTCTCAGATCTTCTCCAGACGGTGAGAATGTTTGAGAAGGAGAAATGGACTGTCTCCTTCTCTATTAATAGAGGGAGACCGTCCAAGGAAGGTTTCTCCTCGGAATGGAAACTTTCCGAGTTTCCATTCTGAGAGACAGACCTTTCGGAGTCTGTCTAAAGGGATACCGGTTGCACATACCGGTTGGAGTCCCTGCCACCGGTATGGTCCAACCGGTATACCATACCGCTGGCACCATACCGGTTGCACCATAGTGCCTGCGGTATGGTGAAGCCGGTATAGCATAAGGGCATTTTTATGCTCATACCGGATGCACATACCGGTTGCACTATACTGCAACCGGTATAGTGAGACCGGTATGAGTTTTTAGGCATTTTTTACAGTTTTCTTACCTGAACTTTGAGTGGTTCGTCACTCGGCTTCACCCTCCGGTCCAGTTATAATTGGAACACCTGTCATCACATAAAACCATGGTTTAAACCCGGTTTTAGAACATGGTTCTTACAACTCTACCACCCTTAAAAGAAATTTCGTCCCCAAAATTTGCATGTAGGTCTTACAATTCCCCCACCCTTAAAAGAATTTCGTCCTCGAAATTGTACGTACCTTCAGAGTCGAAAAGATGGGGATATTCTAGTCGCATGGCATCCTCCTCCTCCCAAGTAACTTCTTCTACGTCCTGACTTTTCCAAACCACTTTGACATAATGTATAGCTCGCCTTCGAAGTTGTTGTACCTTTTTACTAATGAGCTGGATTGGCACCACTTCGAAGGTTAAGTCTTCTGTCAAATCTGGGGGGTCTGCAACAAGAATGTGTGAGGGGTCTCTCACGTACTTCTTCAGTAAAGACACGTGGAAGACGTCGTGAACACTGGACATCGCTGGTGGCAATGCTAGTTGATAGGCTACCTTGCCGCATCGGGACAGGATTTCATATGGTCCCACATATCTAGGACATAATTTTCCTTTTCTGCCAAACCGCTTCAAGCCTCTGACTGGTGACACCTTCAGGAACACCTTGTCACCCACCATGAATTCAAGATTCCGTCGTCTGTTATCAGCATAGTGCTTCTGACGCACCTGAGCCGTCTTTACTCGATTCTTGATTAGATCTACGGCTTTGCAGGTTTCTTCCACAAATTCTGGCCCTACGATCCGCCTTTCTCCAACTTCGTCCCATAATAATGGTGTTCGACATTTCTTGCCATATAAGGCCTCGTATGGAGCCATCTGGATCGTAGACTGGTAACTATTGTTGTAGGCAAACTCAATGAGTGACAGTTTCTCATCCCAAGCCCCCTTGAAGTCAATAGCACATGCACGAAGCATGTCTTCTAGGATCTGAATGGTCCTCTCCGACTGACCATCCGTTTGAGGGTGGAAAGCTGTGCTAAACTTTAGTTTCGTCCCCATTGCCTTCTGAAGTCCTTCCCAGAACTTCGATGTAAAACGTGGATCTCGATCAGACACAATACTCTCTGGAACCCCGTGGAGTCTGACTATATTGTCCACGTACAGCCTTGCCAACCTGTCCATAGTATATTGTGGTCTGACAGGGATAAATCTGGCTGTCTTGGTGAGACGATCTACAATTACCCATACTGCATTTACCGACCTCGGAGTCATAGGTAATCCAGTGACGAAATCCATGGTTATGCAGTCCCATTTCCATGCTGGCTCGGGTAATGGTTGTAGTAATCCTGCATGCCTTTGTCTTTCCGCTTTGACTTGTTGACAGTTTAAACATTGAAACACATGTCGGGCCACATCAGCTTTCATACCCCTCCACCAGTACAACCTTTTCAAGTCATGGTACATTTTAGTACTTCCAAGGTGTACCGAATATGGGGTGGAGTGAGCCTCTAACATAATCCGATTTCGAATTTCCAGCTCTTCATCCTCAGGTATGCACATACGTCCACGGTATCTGAGTATCTTGTCTGCATCAATAGTAAAATCAGGATTAGCCCGACCCTTTTCCAAATCCCCTTGAACTGTCCTGAGATATGGGTCCTGTAGGACTGCTGCCTTTACTTCGTCCTTCAGATCGGGCAAAATCTTCAACGCTGCAAACATTAAAGTGAACTGGTGTATCAACCCTTGTTCAATAGGATCATCTGCTGACTCTATTAGTTGTTGTTCTTCGCTCTCTGATGTTTCAGAAACAGCAGCGCCCAATGCTGCATTAGTACTTGGTCCTGCTTCAGGGTTCGATGCCCATTTCCTGCTCAGTGCATCAGCTACTATGTTAGCTTTACCAGGGTGATACTGAATGTCACAATCGTAGTCCTTGAGTAATTCGAGCCACCTCCTCTGCCTCATGTTTAGTTCTTTCTGAGTAAACAGATACGTCAAGCTCTTATGGTCAGACTTAATCTGAAACTTCTCGCCATACAGATAGTGTCGCCAAGTCTTGATAGCATGAATGACTGCTGCCAACTCTATATCATGTATAGGGTAGTTCTTCTCATGCTCTTTCAGCTGTCTTGAGGCATAAGCTATCACCTGCTCTCCTTGCATCAGTACACAACCCAGTCCTAAACCTGAAGCATCTATATATAGTGTAAATGGGTGGTTTGGGGCTGGAATAGTCAATACAGGTGCTGATACCAGTCTTGACTTCAATGTCTGGAAACATTTCTCACATTCCTCGGACCATATGAACTTCTCCCCCTTTTTGGTCAATCTTATGAGTGGAACGGCAATCTTGGAATAGTTTTCCACAAACCTTCTGTAGTATCCTGCTAAGCCCAGGAAACTACGAATTTCAGCCACAGTCTTCGGTGCCTCCCATCCTACGATGGCTAAGATTTTATTGGGGTCTACCTTAATTCCTTCAGCCGACACTACGTGACCAAGGAAGGCCACTTCCTTTAACCAAAATTCACATTTCTTGAATTTTGCATGTAACTTCTCTCTCTTCAGTCTTTGTAAAGCTGCTCTTAGATGCACTGCATGCGTCTCCTTGTCCTTAGAGTATACTAAGATATCATCGATAAACACGATAACCGACGTATCCAGCATGTCATGGAATATCCGGTTCATTAACTCCATAAAGGATGCAGGTGCATTAGTCAACCCAAAGGACATCACTAGAAACTCATAGTGTCCATAACGCGTCTTGAAAGCTGTTTTGGGGATGTCTGCTTCCTTAATCTTGAGCTGATGATACCCTGATCTCAGATCAATCTTCGAGAATACACTTGAACCTTGTAATTGATCGAACAAATCATCTACCCTTGGTAGTGGGTACCTGTTCTTGATAGTGAGCTTGTTCAATTCACGATAGTCCATACATAAACGTACGCTACCATCCTTTTTCTTGACAAAGAGCACAGGTGCTCCCCAAGGTGAGATACTAGGCCTTATAAAGCCCTTGTCTAGCAGTTCTTGTAGCTGAGATTTTAATTCTTTCAGCTCGGTAGGAGCCATCCTGTACGGTGCTTTAGATACCGGTGCCACCCCTGGTAGTAGGTCTATCACAAACTCAGTAGCCCTGTCTGGTGGCAATCCGGGTAGGTCTTCAGGAAATACATCAGGAAACTCCCGTACTACGTCGATGTCATCCATTTTTGGCAGGTCGGCAGTCACATCCACCACAGATACAAGATATCCAACTCCCCCTTTCTCTAGACACTTCTTTGCTTTTAAAGCTGAGAGTATGAGCTTTCTCTTCCTGGGCAACTTAGCCCCTTTAAAGTTAAACTCAGCTCCTTCCTTGTCTTTAAATGTCAACTTCTTTTCGGCACATAGCAGGTTTGTCGAGTGTTGAGATAACCAGTCCATTCCCAGTATCACATCAAAATCTGACATCTCCAGCTGGACTAGATTGGCTTCCATTTCTCGTCCTTCGATATGTACTGGACAAGGACCATAGTATTCTTCTAACACCACCTCAATTCCCATGGGGGACCGAACTAGTAGACTTGGTTGTAGAGTCTTGATAGGTTGGCCTAGTCTTTTCCCGAATGATATGGATACAAAAGAATGGGTGGCCCCAGAGTCAAACAAGACTCTTGCGGGTACCCCTGCTATATTTACAGTACCTGTGGTTTTAGTTCAAATTTTATCTTAGTTTCTAATGCACAAACAATTAATGCAACAATTAAGGAACAAGTATAAAATCATACCTGTAACCACATCTGGTGATGCGGCTGCTTCCTCTGTTGTAACAGCATACACCTTGCCTTGCTGTTGCTCCCTCTTTGGTTGTGGGCATGTCCTAGCATAATGTCCCACCTGTTGGCAATTGTAGTACTTCACATTAGGATTCGACCCTATTGCCTGTGATGGTGCGGCAAGAGCCGGTCTGGGAGGTACGGTGCCGACTGGTGGCCTGAATGGTCGGTATGGCCGATTGTTCCTTCCACCTTGGAGCTCAATTTTGGGTCTCTTCAGTCCCCTACTTTGTGCCATGAAACTTTCTCTCTGACTTGACTCGATGACTCGAGCCACCTGTACCGCTTCATTGTAAATTTTCATTCCCCGACCCAATACATGTTCCCGGATAGCACCCCGAAGACCCATGATAAATCGATGAGTCTTTGTTGCTTCCTCCTGCATACTGGTTGGGGCAAAGAAGGATAACTCCTCATACCTCTGCTGATAGACTTCCACTGTCATCTGTGATTGTTGCAGGTTAAGATATTCTCTTTCCATCTGATCACGGAAAATTCTGGGAAAATACTTGTCAAAGAAGGCTTCCTTGAATATGGACCATGTAATAACTTGATGCTTGGTTTCCAGGTATGACTTGGTAGAGCTCCACCACCCATTGGCCTCCTCTTTCAGCATATGAGTGGCATATAACACCTTATCTCCATCCTGACAATCCAGTAGCCGAAAGTTTTTCTCCATTTCAGCTACCCACTGTGCTGGCCACAGTGTTTTCCCTGACTTCCCTGTAAAGGTAGGTGGTTTGAGCTTCAAGAATCCATCCACTGCTCTAGACAGGCTACTCTGAGCATATGGTGCCTGTCCATACCATTATGGCTGATATGGATAGCCTCCCTGATACCCGCCATAGTATGCACCCTGATACGGATACTGATACCCCCCCTGATTCTGACTGTGAACTGGCGTCCCTGTGACTAGTTGGGGTATTGGATTGGGTTGATCCTGTTGTGGTGGTATTTCATTGGCTGGGCTAACTCCCACTGGTGCCGCTTGTATATTCTCCATATTTATGGATGGTATGTTAGTAGGTGTTGCCACAGGCCCAGGTGGCCTAAACACTTTCAGCATTTCTTCGAAAAATTTCTTTTGTTGGGCCTCCATATTAGAGACCAAATTTGCCATCATTGTTTCTGAGCTGGTAGAAGGTTGTCCCTGTGACGGACCTTCTTCATTTTCCTGTATCAAACCCTCAGTATCATTTAGGAAATTAAGTTCTTCCCCTCTCACTCTTTCGGCATTTTCTTCTGAATTCTCTGTCCCTGAACTTCTATCCACAGTAGGCGCCCTTGAGTGACGGCGCCTGCGATGAACTCTTCGTCCGTTTCCTCCCACCATTGAAGCAAGTTAACTTCTTCCTGTACGATATCTGAATACCTGGAACATTTAAAACACTTTAGAAATTAATTCCAACAATTTAGTCTCACGTATGCATCACAGGTAATCATTGACAGATTAAAATGACAAGCAAAAATTTTTCCAGTTATTTTGTCGAATTTCCCACATGTTCCATATCCCATTATGCAAGCATGCGGTTTGGAATCAAGCTTCGATGGTTTATCGAGATGATTTTATATCACCTCTCTTTATAGGGTTTCCATTGGCGGTACCGGCCTCTCCTGGAGTGAGGCCGGTATGGCTATTCAGACATACCGGTTGCACTATACCGCAGAGGGGATACCGGTTGCCCAATTCCGGCTGAACCAGAAGTGTGAGTAAACTGGCTATAAGTCACGGTTCACACCAGGATCTCAATAGACCGTGTCAACCAATCATTCCCAAGCAAACTAACATGATCAGAGAAATAATACATAGCAGCGGAAATAATAAATGAGCCAAGAACTAAATTGTAATTTAAATAAATATCCAAGTTATACCATCATCCATCAAAATTAAATAATATTTATTACAAGATTTAACAGAAAATAATCCCAAGTCACTGTGAGTAGACACAGAACGAGCACTCGCATGACACATCATGCTCGTCCTCTTCTGCTTGGGTATCCATGGCAGCAACCGTACCATAAACGGGAGCAGTCACGAAGTCGTCAACAGTGTATCCTGCATCCAAATCTGAAAAGAATATAGATATATCTGGTGAGCTCACAACTTAGCTCAGTAAGTACAAAACCAATGCAACAGTACAATATGCATGAGATAACATTACAATTTGGGCCAGGTATAACTTGCAAATGTGCTATGGTAAGGTTTGGCGGCCACCGCACCTCCATGCACGAGAGTGTGAGCACACCCAACAGTCAGGCACCTACCACACTACTGTTGTTGCCCCACATCACTTACTCCGCTATGGAGATAGGACTCGAGTCCGCGGGCGGGAAGAACCACAATCCCACGTCCTCCCCCCGATACCCCTAGACATACCAAGCCCCATCAGGGCTTATGGGTCACACCACCTGATTCCGTACACTTCATTGACCTGTGTGATGAACCGCCAAATAACCAACGGTTCAACCAGTCCTTATAGTCCGGTCCGGGATCTCTTATAGGCTATCCCCGCGTTATCCAAACTTAACACGCATCCACAATTATAATCAGAGTAATACACAATAGTGGAAAATTTATAAATAATATGAACTGAGAACTAAGATGATATCCATAAATAATGGCAAATTATTCGGTGATTAACCGAGACATAAATATTTAAATACCAAATACATGTCTTATAAATCCAATAAAGAAAATTACAAAAAAATATCTAATCGAATACACACGAGTTGCACTCGCAAGAGGAGTCGTGTGTATTGTCTTCAGCTCCAACTTCCATAGCTGCTACAGTTCCATACGCTGACAGGTTCATAAAATCTTCAACAGTATATCCTGCATCATCAACTAAAAATATTCGACGTCGAGGGGTGAGCACACAACACGGCTCAGTGAGTAGCCAAAACAATGCAACAATACATATGCATGCAAAAAGTCAATTCATATCTTTGGTCTTGGTTTATAGTTTGCAATGTGCAATAGAAAGGTTGGGTGGTCAAAGGTTAACGTTTATTGACACCGCCTCTATACACAGGGTGTGGAAGCCCGCCCGAAGGTTAACGTTTATCGTCGTCCCCATCCACCCTACCATAACATTATACAACAAAGGTTAACGTTTATTGCTATACAATGCTATACCAACACGTAAGCCCCTGTTAGCGAGGGCTTGCAAACTGGGCTCGCTGCTAACCAATCCTAATGCCAAACAGTGTATCCAAGGCCTCACCCCAACATCCCTCAGAATGCCCATAGAGATAGAGCTAAGGCCCCCCGGTAGAGTCAGAGACTACAAGGACCGAGACCACCTCCCCTGATACCCTACGACATAATAGTTCCGCTAAGATAATGGCAATACAACGATGTCAATGCACAAGACTTGAGTTAGAGATAGAGCTAAAGTGCTGAGACCCGCCAAAGGTTAACGTTTATTAACGTTCTCATCACACCTCCCCTAATACTCGCTCGCATCAAGCACATCAACCACACACATACAAGCACATGCCTATTCCTATCATCATCATCATCATCATGTTATAAACAATAAAATAAATATGCATGAACAAGTAATAGAAATATTGGATGGCATGCTGTATGCACATTGCAATCATATTCGCATAGAATCAAACATGGCATAGGACTCAAGAAAAGAAAAATAGTTTATTATTAACCAATTTAGTTTGGGGTTAAGGTTCCTCACCTTAGCTTGCTAATAGATACTTTTCCAAGTTTTAAAATCACCTTTATAATGTTATTATATTGCTAGCAAACCTAACAAAATCGATAGAATTTAATTAGAATTAATTCAGAATTTAAAAACCATTCTGTCAACTGAGGGTCGATGCTAGGGTCGATGCTAGGGTCGATGGGTCTATCGACCCTCCCAGCATTCTGGACTTCCCGAATGCCGAGGGTCGATGGTCGAAACACCTAGGGTCGGATGGTCTATCGACCCTCGGTGCACCCTTTGGTGCACTCTGGTCCAATTTCCACTTTTTAATCCATTCTTCGTGTTTGGGGTCCTATGACTTGCTTCCTACATTCACTCAACATTCATTCCATGGTCTAGAACCATGTATGATTCATCTAGATAGCTTTCGTGCATCCTCCTATGGTTTACCATGAAAGCCTAACCATGGATGGATGGTTTGGGTTTCTCCGAAATCCTACACTCAACCATATCTAACCTAAGGTCTGTAGAAACTCATGGAATTAGTATCCATACCTGAGAAGATTACTTTTCTCTGCAATTCTTCTCCTTTTTGCTAAGTCTTCCTCCTTGCCTCTCTTCTTCCTCTTTTCCTTCTCCTCTCTTTCTCTCAATTCAATTAGGGTTGTGAAAGGAGTGAAAGTGGCTTAGGGACGTCCTTTAAATAGACTAGGAATGTCCTATAATAATCCCATTGAGATTTGGAAAGAATCCCAACCGAAAATTAGGAAATTTCCTAATTTCAGTTTCGTCAGAAACCGAGGGTCGATGGGAGGGTCGATGATCCCGTCGACCCTAGGGTCTTAAGCTGTCCGACCCTCCCTTAAAAACTGAGGGTCTGACTTTCTGTTTTGGGAGGTCCGACCCTGCTTAGCTGGGTGTGCGACCCTCCCCTAAAATTAAATGTTTTTAGGTCGACTTTATACCTGGGATCTCGATCTCCTTCATGCCCTTAGTCCATTTGACTCGACCATGATGGGTAAACCTGGTTCAAGGTGGTAAGACCGGGTTAGGTTGACACGGGTCTTACAACTCCCCCCAACTTATAAAAATTTCGTCCTCGAAATTGTACGTACCTTCTGAGTCAAACAAGTCAGGGTATTGCTTCCTCATAGCATTTTCTTCCTCCCATGTAATCTCTTCCATCTCTCTACTTTTCCATGTGACCTTAACATAGTAGATATCTCTGTTGCGTAGACGTTGAACCTTTCGACTAGTGATTTCCGTTGGTATTACTTTAAATGTCAAATCATCAGTCAGTTTCGGCAAATCTACTGTCAACACATGTGTTGGGTCTTTGACATACTTCTTCAATAAGGATATGTGAAATACGTCATGCACACTTGACATAGATGGTGGTAATGCTAACTGATAAGCTACTTTTCCACGCTTAGCCAGAATCTCATATGGTCCAACATATCTTGGACTTAGTTTTCCTTTCTGTCCGAACCTCTTCAATCCTCGCATAGGCGATACTTTCAAGAATACTTTTTCGCCTACGGAGAACTCTAGATCTCTTCGTCGAGTATCTGCGTATTGCTTCTGACGGTTCTGAGCTACTCTTACTCTTTCCTCGATGATGTCGACCACTCGACAAGTCTCTTCAACAAATTCTGGTCCAACGATACTACGTTCTCCAACTTCATTCCAAAACAAGGGAGTTCGACACTTCCTACCATACAATGCTTCATAAGGTGACATCTGTATAGTAGTCTGATAGCTGTTATTGTAAGCGAACTCGATCAATGGTAACTTCTCGTCCCATGATCCCTTGAAATCAATCACACATGCTCGTAGCATATCTTCTAAAATCTGAATGGTACGCTCCGACTGTCCGTCAGTCTGTCGGTGGAATGCAGTACTGAACTTCAATGTTGTACCCATGGCCTTTTGCAGTCCTTCCCAAAATTTGAAAGTAAATCGTGGATCTCTATCGGACACAATGCTTTCTGGAACACCGTGTAACCGAACAATGTTATCCACATACAGCTTTGCTAACCTTTCGAGTGTATATTGGGGTCGTATCGGTATGAAGCGAGCTGTCTTAGTCAAACGGTCTACAATCACCCAAACTGCGTCAACTACTCGAGGAGTCAATGGTAGTCCTGTGACGAAGTCCATAGTGATGCAGTCCCATTTCCATGCTGGTTCCGGTAATGGTTGTAACAGTCCTGCGGGTCTTTGTCGTTCCGCCTTTACCTTCTGACAATTTAGGCATTGAGACACGAACTTGGCTACATCTGCCTTCATTCCCCTCCACCAATACAGTTCCTTTAGATCATGATACATTTTTGTACTTCCAGGATGTACCGAGTAGATGGTGGTATGGGCTTCTTTCATGAGTCGGTGTCTAATGTCTACACTTTCTGTTTCGGGTACACATATTCTTCCTTTGTATTTCAGTACCTTCTCGTCGTCCAAGGTGAACTCAGGGTTAGTCCTACCTTTCTCAATATCTTCTTGTACTGTTCTCAGATAAGGATCTGCTTTGATAGCTGTCTTCACTTCGTCCACTATATCCGGTATAATCTTCAATGCCGCGAACATATTTGAAAACCGATGAAGGAACCCTTGGTTGGTTGATCCATCCGGTGTATTTATCACATACTGCTCGTTGCCGTGATTAAACACCATTCCATTGGTATACATTGTTGCAGTCGTGCTGGTTTCTCCTTGAGATTTTATCATTGTTTTCCTGCTCAATGCATCCGCTACCACATTCGCTTTTCCCGGATGATACTGGATATCACAATTATAGTCTTTCAATAGTTCCAGCCATCTTCTCTGTCTCATATTTAACTCCTTCTGATTAAATAGATAAGTAAGACTTTTATGGTCCGACTTAATCTGAAATTTCTCTCCGTATAGGTAGTGTCTCCATATCTTGATAGCATGTACTACTGCCGCTAATTCCAAATCATGGGTTGGGTAATTTTTCTCATGTACCTTCAACTGTCTCGATGCATACGCAACTACTTGTTCTCCTTGCATAAGCACACATCCTAGTCTCAATCCCGATGCATCAGTATATAAAGTAAACGTCTGTTCCGGAACGGGAATGGTTAAAATTGGAGTGGATATCAATCTGGTCTTCAATGTTTGAAAGCTCTTTTCACACTTATCCGTCCATACAAACTTTTCTCCTTTCTTGGTCAAACTGGTGAGAGGTACGGCAATCCGAGAATAGTCTTCTATGAATCTCCGGTAATATCCAGCTAGACCCAGAAAACTTCTAATTTCTGAGACGCTCTTTGGTGCTTCCCACTTCACAATAGCTTCGATCTTACTGGGGTCCACTTTGATTCCTTCCGCGGATACTACATGGCCTAAAAATGCGACTTCGCTTAGCCAAAACTCACACTTTGAAAATTTGGCGTATAACTTCTCTTTCCTTAAACGCTGTAGGGCTGCGTTTAGGTTCTTGACATGGGTTTCCTTATCCTTGGAGTATACCAATATGTCATCAATAAATACTATCACCGACGTGTCCAACATATCGTGGAAAACTCGGTTCATAAGTTCCATGAACGTTGTCGGTGCATTAGTTAGTCCGAAGGACATCACTAAGAATTCATAATGTCCGTATCTTGTCCGGAAAGCTGTCTTCAGAATGTCACCTTCTTTAATCTTCAATTGATGATAGCCTGATCGAAGATCGATCTTTGAAAATACCTTCGCTCCTTGTAACTGATCGAACAAGTCATCGATCCTGGGTAGTGGATATCGATTCTTGATTGTCAGCTTATTCAACTCTCTATAGTCGATACATAACCGAACGCTACCATCTTTCTTCTTTACGAACAACACTGGTGCTCCCCATGGAGATATACTGGGTCTAATATAACCCTTATCTAGCAGTTCTTGTAGTTGCACTTTTAATTCCTTCAGTTCCGTAAGAGCCATTCTATAAGGTGCTTTTGATACCGGTGCGGCTCCAGGTATCAAGTCTATTACAAACTCCGTGGCTCGGTCAGGTGGTAATCTGGGTAGTTCCTCCGGAAATACATCAGGAAAATCTCGCACTACATCAATATCTTCCATTTGTGGCACGTCCTTGGTTAGGTCGACCACTGATACTAGATATCCGACCGCTCCTTTCTCAAGGCACTTCTTAGCCTTTAATGCTGAGAGTATGAGCTTGCGTCTCCTGGGAAGTTTGGTTCCCGAGAAACAGAATTCTGCTCCTTCTTTGTCTTTAAACGTTAGCTTCTTCTCGGCGCACAACAAATTTGCAGAGTGCCGAGCTAACCAGTCCATTCCCAAGATGACGTCAAAGTCTGCCATCTCAAGTTGTATTAAGGTTGCATCCAAGGTCTGCTCTCCAATGAGAACTGGACATGGTCCATAACCTTTCTCTAATTCCACTTCTAATCCCATCGGTGACCGTATAAGTAATTTGTAGTCTAATGTTTTGATGGGCAGATTGGTCTTCTTTCCAAACGACACAGATATAAATGAATGAGTAGCTCCTGAATCAAAGAGTACTCTGGCGGGTACGCCATTGATAGGTACGATACCTGTGATCCGTTTTTACTTAGTCTACATACTCAATCAGTGTAATTATAATCTTAAAAGTTTCGGTCATACCTGTGACCACATCGGGCGATGCGGCTGCATCCTCTGATGTAACAGCATATACCCGTCCTTGATGTAACTGCTTCTTGGGTTTTGGACACTCTCTTGCCATATGCCCTGGTTGGTTGCAGTTATAACACTTCGGGGCTTCAGAATTTGGCTTTGGCTGTGGTTGAGCTGCTGCAGTATACTTTGGTGCAGTTGCAAAATTCTGAGGACGGAAAGGCTTATATTCTGATTGTGGTTATGTGCAATGGTTTGTATGAGTGGACACAGTCTTATTGAGATCCTGGTGTGAACCGTTGGTTCAGTGACTTTTCACTCACACTTCTAGTTCAGCCGGAATTGGGGTGTGACAACTTGGTGTCAGAGCTCTTAGGCTTTGTCCAACGGACCATATTGCACTTAACTGAGTCAATGAACGGAAAAATTTAAAAGCCTTAATAAGAACACACCTTAAGCACTTGTTTGATGCCTGAGACTAAATAAGAAAGAGCATAACATACTATATTGAATATGAAATTAATAGATGCACATGCTCTAGATAGAAAAACAACAAACTTCTATTAAAATATTAAAAATGTTAAAAAGTGATAAGTTAATAGTGCTACAGGGTACAATCCACAAGCCGGACAGTTACCCTGTTACATAAACTGTACTGTGAAGAGAGGAAAAATAAGAACTCTATCATGGGGTTGGGGGCATAGGAGGAATAGGATCGGCAATATCATAATCACGCTCATAGGTGACCCTGAACCAGTGCACCTGCTCTTGAGTGACTCGGAGGCTGCGAGCCAAGCGCCCCAAGTCACGGCTCATCTCACGCTGAGCGTCCCTGATCTCCGTGAACATACCCATCACGGTGTCGGGAGGAAGCTGAGATGGTCCCGCTGCATGTGTGGGCTGTGGTGCTGGCGCTGAAACATCCTCCATCTGATCATCGCCACCCTCATCATCACCCCCTGCATCTACTGCATGAGCCGCATTGGCTGCTGCTGCTGCTGTTGTTGCGGCTGCTACCCTCCTGAGTGGGCGAGGATGAGCCTCCAAGTCCTCATCGCTGATCGGCAGGTTTTCCATCTGCATCTGAAGAATGGCATCCCAGTCGATGTCCGAAGTCATAGTATCCTCAACGGCAATCTCACCCCTCATGTCCACTCATAATCGCCGCAGAAGAGTGGTGATGAGTCGACCGTATGGAAGGTTGCTGGCCTGATCGGGCAGAGTAGCCCTGATGCATGGTCCTGATGATGATGTAGGGAAGACAGACCCGCTCCCCAGTGCAGACGCAATAGGTCAAATACTGAGTGAGATGAGACAACTCACTGTAATGGCCGCTCTGAGGCACAATATTGTGCTGGATGATGCGACTGTATACCTGAGGCACAGGTTTCAAGTTGGCAGCCTTCATAGGTGCTCCAAGGTTAAGAAGCTGCTCCGAAATCTCCCGACACAAATCATCTGTGAGGAAGCCCTTCATCTTAGGGGCACAGTAGACCAAGTCCCCATCATTGGGAATCCCTAGGAGATCGGCGAGCTGATGAGTGTTGAAGGAGATGGGAACACCCTTGACGAGACCGGTAAGGCGGAGTTCCCTGCACTGACTGAAGTCATTGACATCTCCCTCTATTTCCAGATTGGCGTAGAAATGCTTGACAAGGTTGGGGCGGGTGGGTACAGAATAAGTAATGACGGGCAACCACCCGAATCTATCAAAAGCGGCTTCCACATCAAACCGTTGAAGCTGCTCCAGGTTTACCCGCTGTCCTGACTCAATATTCTTCCCCTCGAACCAAGGAAAACGGGCTTGCACCGCCTCGGAACGAAACCACCACTCATCTAGCTGTGGAACAGGTGGATGCGGGTGGTGCATGCCAAGACCATATGAGAATTTGTCGGCACCTCTGCGTTAAGCCATTGAAACAGCAAAACAAAGACAAATAATGAGAAATTTGTTAGAATTTTCAAAATTTCGGCAGCATAATGACAGCAAATTAAGCAAAAGCCTCGAACTCACCCAAAACCTGGGGAGGAGGACTTAGGTAACCCCCAAACACTTCATGGAATCCAAACATTCATTAAAACAACAAGAAATTTAGGAATTTTCAAAAAAAAATTCGATTTTTGGGAAAAACCTAGGTCAAAAACATAAAAATTTGATTTTTTCAAAAACCGTTCGGTGGAACCTCAAATTGGTTGAGGGATTTTGCTCATAGGGGTCCCTAAACCCTTCCTAAGCCGAAGAAAAAGGATTTCTACAGTTAGAATGTCCTAAACAAAGAAAACCCTAGTTTTTGGGTATAAAACCATAGAGAAACGATGTAAAAAGTATGAATGGAAGGGAGGAACTTACTTAGAGGCGATGTTCTAGGTCTTGATCGGAAGAAAATGGCTTCTAAGATCACCGGTCGGACTGTAGCAACTCGAAGAGCCAGAGAGGAATCGCCACCGGAGAGAAAGAAGAAGATTTTGGGCATACCAGTCAACGGTTTTGCCCATACCGATCGACCGGTACCTCCCTGGTAAAGTCGACCGGTACCCCTCGGTCAGGAGAGAAATTCTGACTGGTCGACTATACTGGTCGCTCCATACCCTACAGGGTAGCGACCGGTACATCGATCGATACCCCTCGGGAATCTAAAATTTTTTTGTCCGCCTGGACATACCGGTTGCACTATCATACACAGTGCCACGACCGGTATGTTGCGACCGGACAACCATTCAAAGCCAGAAAATTTTGGGAAAAATTTTAAAATTTCCAATTTAAGTTTCCGTTACGATTCTCGTCTTGCACATGTTAAAGACTAACACTATTATGACTGTTCGATTATACCTCATGTGTTATGTCTTCTTCTCAGATCCAAGCAAGATACTTTATCTGAGATGGTAGGCGGAAACGGTCGTAGAGGCTCACGAAGGCGTCACCACTCCAGGGTACGCCAAGACGAGGGCAATGTGGAAACAGGATCTGCTGAAGAGCAAAACCTGAATTCAGAGAGTGGAGAAGGCCAGATTCCCAGGGCACCAACAAATTTGCCAGGCCCTCCTCACACTAACTCCTGGACAATTGTAACAAACTTAGTTTTTCAGATGGAAGCTCAGCAGAAAACATTCCTGAACGAGATGCTGAAGATGTTCAGGCCACCAGGATATATTCCTACAGGAGGTACGCCTGAGTATGGAAGAAATAACACCATACTGCCAATGGATGGTAGTATTGGGCCGATGAGCCAAGGACAGAATCTACAACCACCACACCAATTTCCATCGTCGTCTGCCTATCAAGGAGTCTACCCGTACCCACCACCATGGTACAGAATGAATGCAAAGGGGCAGAATGACCTAAGCCGAGCGGTGGATAGGTTCTTGAAGCTGAAACCCCCTACTTTCACATGAAAACTAGGGAAACCACTGTGGCCTGCAGAGTGGGTGTCTGAAATAGAGAAGAACTTCCGTTTGATGACTTGTACGGAAGATGAGAAGGTGTTGTTTGCTACGCACATGCTCAAGGAAGATGTCAATGCCTGGTGGAACTCTACCCGGTCATACCTAGAGGTAAAGCACACTCAGATCGATTGGGCAACATTCAAAGGAGCTTTCTTCGATAAGTACTTGCCGAAGAGCTTTAGAGATCAAATGGAGAAGGAGTTCCTCAATTTGCAACAGTCTCAGTCAACTGTTGATGCTTACCAGCAAAGGTATGAAGAGCTGTTCTTCTTTGCTCCGGCAAGCATGCAAGAAGAAGAGACCAGGACCCGTAGGTTCACCATGGGATTACGAGGAAGTATCTGAGAGCACGTCTTGGGTTTGGAGAAGAAGATATATAACGAAGATGTACAGATTGCCAGGTAATTGAATCCAGCCGGAGAGACAGTTTCTTTGCTCAAAACAGGGGACTGAAGAGGCCTGCTACTGAGACTTCAGGTGGAGGCAATACTAGACCATTCCGCCCATACGGGGCTCAGTCCACTGTGGTGCCTGCAAGGAACACTACTGCACCACCACCGCCACAGTTCGCTGGACAGAACCAGAATGTTAAATGTTTCAACTGCCAGTAATTGGGTCATTATGCAAGGACCTGTACTCTACCCAAGAAGCAACTGCTGCAGTAAGGAAAGGTATTTGCAGTCACCACTGAAGAGGCAGCCGCATCACCTGATGTGGTTACTGGTATGATTCTATCCCTTCCTATGTGACTTAGTGTTTGTTGTGTTTGAGCATGTAGAACTAAGGGATAATTAAATTTTAGGAACTATAAATATAGCTGGTATACCTGCCAGAGTACTCTTTGACTCTGGGGCCACACACTCCTTCGTTTCTATTTCTTTTGGCAAGTGAATGGAATTACCTGTCAAGTGTTTGAACCCAAGCTTGATAGTTCACTCTCCCTTGGGAGTCGAAGTGGCGTTGAATGAATACTATGGGCCGTGTACAGTTAGTATTGAGGGCCGAAACCTATAAGAAAATCTGGTTATACTCGAGATGGCAGAATTTGACGTCATCTTGGGAATGGATTGGCTAGGCCATCATTCGGCTAGCTTATTATGTGGTGAAAGAAAACTTGTGCTTAAAGATGAGAAAGGGAAAGAGTTTAGCTTCACTGGGACCAAATTACCTAGGAAGCGGAAGTTGATCCTCTCCGCCCTAAAAGCTAAGAGATGCTTAGAGAAGGGAGGAGTTGGGTACTTAGTGTCTGTGGTCGACATAACTGCTGAGGTGCCAAAGATGGAAGATCTAGATGTGGTACGAGAGTTTTCAGATGTGCTACAGAGTTCGTGATAGACCTTATGCCAGGGTTGGCGCCGGTGTCTAAAGCACCGTACAAGATGGCCCCTACCGAATTAAAGGAGTTGAAGACCCAATTACAAGAACTACTAGATAAGGGCTTCATACGACCAAGCATATCACCATGGGGAGCACCTGTATTGTTCGTTAAGAAGAATGACGGTAGTGTACGGCTATGTATCGACTACCGAGAGTTGAATAAGTTAACCATCAAGAACCGATATCATTTGCCTAGGATTGATGATCTGTTCAATCAGTTGCAGGGTGCAAAGGTTTTCTTGAAGATTGATCTTAGATCAGGGTATCACCAATTAAAGATCAAGGCCGCAGATATTCCGAAGACCACTTTCAGGACAAGGTATGGACATTATGAGTTCCTTGTAATGTCATTCGGGTTGACTAACGCTCCAGCGTCGTTCATGGAACTGATGAACCGAGTGTTTCATGACATGTTGGACACTTCGGTCATCGTATTCATTGACGACATATTGGTCTACTCACAAGATAGGGAGACTCATGCAACACATTTGAGAGCAGCCCTACAACGGCTGAGAAGAGAGAAACTTTATGCCAAGTTCAAGAAGTGTGAAATTTGGCTGAAAGAAGTGGCCTTCTTGGGTCATGTCGGTATCAAGGTAGATCCAAGCAAGATCGCAGCTATAGTAGGATGGGATGCACCGAAATCAGTTGGAAAGATTCGTAGTTTCCTTGGATTGGCTGGTTACTAAAGAAGATTTGGGGAAGAATACTCAAGGATCGCTGTTCCACTTACCAAACTAACCAAGAAGGGAGAAAAATTCATATGGACAAATGAGTGCGAGAAGTGCTTTCAGACTTTGAAGTCAAGACTAGTCTCTGCACCTATCTTGACCATCCAAGCACCAGGTTTACCGTTTACCCTATATACGGATGCCTCAGGGTTGGGTCTGGGATGTGTGTTGATGCAAGGAGAACAGGTGATTGCCTACGCATCAAGACAGTTAAAAGAGCATGAGAAGAATTATCCTACACATGATTTGGAGTTAGCAGCGGTTATACATACAATCAAGACTTGGAGACACTACCTTTACAGTGAAAATTTTCAGATTAAATCTGATCACAAGAGCTTAACTTACCTTTTCACTCAAAAGGACCAGAGGAGATGGCTGGAACTATTAAAAGATTATGATTGTGATATCCAGTACCATCCGGGTAAGGCAAACGTTGTGGCTGATGCCTTAAGCAGAAAGTGGGTATTAAAACCTGAGGCAGGACCTAGTACGAACGCTGCATTGTGTGCTGTAGCCTCAAGCTCAATAGAGAATGATGAAGAGTATATATTAGAAACTACAGGAGATCCAGTGGAACATGGCTTAATTCATAAGTTCACGTTGATGTTCGCAGCCTTGAAGATCTCATCGGATCTAATAGATGAGGTGAAATTAGCAACCCTACAGGATCCACACCTTAAGACTGTGTAAGAAGATCTAGAGAAGGGTAAAAGCAATCCTGACTTTACCTTAGATTCAGACAAGGTACTCGGGTATCGTGGATGATTATGTATACCTGATAGTGAGAACTCAAATATCAGAGATCGAGTTATGACAGAAGCTCATTACACCCCATATTCGGTACATCCAGGAAGCACCAAGATGTACCATGATTTAAGAAGATTATATTGGTGGAGGGGTATGAAAGCGGATGTAGCTCGATTCGTATTCCAATGTTTGAATTGCCAGCAAGTTAAAGTAGAAAGGCAGAGACCCGCAGGTTTGTTACAACCACTATCGGAGCCAGCATGGAAGTGGGATTGTATCACAATGGATTTCGTCACTGGCCTACCCTTGACCCAAGGTCAGTGGATGCAGTATGGGTTATAGTCGATCGACTTACTAAGACAGCTCGATTCATCGAGTTCAGACCTCAGTATACCATGGAGAAGCTAGTCAAGCTATATGTTGATAATATAGTAAGACTTCATGGCGTCCCAGAAAGTATAGTATCTGATAGAGATCCCCGTTTTACATCAAAATTCTAGGAAGGATTACAGAAAGCAATGGGAACCAAGTTGAAGTTTAGCACAACTTTTCATCCTCAGACAAACGGGCAGTCAGAAAGAACTATTCAAATCTTAGAAGATATGCTCCGAGCGTGTGCCCTAGATTTCAAAGGAGCTTGGGATGAGAAGCTATCACTCATTGAGTTTGCTTATAATAATAGTTACCAGGCTACGATCCAAATGGCTCCATATGAGGCACTCTATGGGAAGAAATATCGTACACCTCTATTATGGAATGAGGTAGGAGAAAGAAGGATTGTAGGACCGGAGTTCGTCGAAGAAACTTGTCAAGTGATTGATCAAATTAAAGAAAGAGTGAAGACAGCTCAAGTTCGACAAAAGCACTATGCTGATAATCGACGTCGAGATCTGGAGTTTGCAGTGGGTGACAAAGTGTTCTTAAAGATATCACCTGTGCGAGGTCTGAAATGGTTTGGTAAGGAAGCTATGCCCCAGGTATATGGGACCATACGAGATTTTGACCAGACGTGGCAATGTGGCATATCAACTGGCTCTACCACCATCCATGTCAAGCGTTCATGATGTGTTCCATGTTTATATATTTAAGAAGTACATCAGGGATCCATCACACATCTTGATAGCAGACCCACCAGACTTGACAGGGGACATGACGTCTGAAGTTGTACCTGTGATGCTCACAAGCCAAAAAGTACAACATCTCTGAAGCAAGGATGTCACACCCCAATTTCGACTGAACCAGAAGTGTGAGTGAAACGTCACTGAACCAACGGTTCACACCAAGATCTCAATAAGACCGTGTCCACTCATATAAACCATTACACATAACCACAATCAGAATATAATAAATACAGCAGAAGTCTTAAATAAAATGAACTGAGTAATCTATTGATAAATTTAAATAAAATATTTAATTATTCAAATTCCTAAAACTTAAATAAATATCTTTACATCACTGTATTTCCAACCAAAAATAAATAGAATAAATTAAAATCAAATCCTAAAGGTACACACAGAAAGGGCACTCGCATGATGCGTCATGCTCGTCCTTTCCTGCTTGCACGTCCAGGGCAGCCACGCCTCCATACACTGGAGAGTCCACGTAATCCTCCACTGTGTAACCTGCATCAACATCTAAAAACATGTATATATATACAAGGGTGAGCTCACAACTTAGCTCAGTAAGATAATCAGACAATGCAACAAACATATGCATGAGTAACATTCACATTATGGTCTGGTTTAAGTTTGTAATGTGCTATAAAAAGGATTGGTGGCCACCGCACCTCTATACACGAGTGTGTGAAGCCGCCCAATAGATCAAACATCACTGTCGTCCCACATGCACCCAAACATGGAATAGAGATAGAGCTAAGGCGTCTGGATCAAACACCGCCAACACCTCCCCTGATACTCTACCCATACCAACACGTAAGCCCCTATTGGTGAGGACTTGCAAACTGGGCTCGCATCTAACCAATCCTATATGTCATCACGATAGGCCCTATCCTAGCATAGCTCCCTACGGCATAGAGATAGAGCTAGAGTCTAGTGGCCAGGTCGGAGACCACAGTGCCACTTCCTCCCCCTGATACCCTACCCGCACCAAGCATGCTAAGACAGAATGATACGAAAGGTGCTAGTGTGAGGAATGATCGCAAACCTCCAGTCCTTTCCATTCCACACACCAACGAAAACAATCACATGCCTAACAGTCACAATCTAGCATAGCACGTATGAATGAACAATAATAATAACTGAAAGTAAAGGATGACATGCGAGAATGTACAAACATCAATCCATAGAACCATAATTATTAACAACGGTTTACTGTTATTAAATTATTAGGGTTTAGGTCCGATTCCCTTACTTGACGCTTGGTTGATAGTTCGCTCCGCGTCACAAGGTCCAAACATGCTATCACAAGGTCCTACACGATATTAGGGTTTAGTTAGAATAGTTCTCTTAGGGTTTACGTTGGTCGGAAATCCAACAAGATCAAAACACTTCTCACAGAGCAGACCGGTCACAGGTACCGGTCGCAGCACTGTGGGGAAAACTTGCTACCGGTATGGTCGGCCGGTCCCCACAGACCAGTCCCCGAGAGGTACCGGTCGCAGTACTGGTCGCATATGGTGCGACCGGTATGGTTTGATCGGTATGTCTCCGGAAGACCATACACTTGGTTCTCGCCTTCCGTGGGTCACCCTCTATTGATCCTAGGGTTTGTCCTATTCATTATAGGTCTGAATACTGAGTTAGAGTTGTTTCCAACTCCATTCAAGTCCTAGCCTCAATGATCTTCGACTTAGAACTTGAATCTAGGGTTTACGACTAATTTAAGGTTTGACGGCAAATAGGATTTAGATCAATACCTTGCTTTGCATGGTATTGATTCAACTACAACTAACCATCCTAGAATACTTATTGTAGAGGAAGGTTTAAGCACTTACCATTGACTTGCGGTAATGTGTTCTTCGTCGAACGGCAATGGCGGCTCTTCCCTCTCCTTCCTAGCTCATTCTCCTTCTTCAACCTCTTTCTCCTTTCTAGGGTTTGTGAGAATCAATGGAAGAGGTTTTAGGAGGTTTAAGGGTCCTTATATAGACTAGGGTTAGGTTTTGGAAGCCTCCTAACATTAGGAAAGTCCTTCGGTTTGAAATTTGGAAAGTGAGATCCGCAGAGATCCGTTTTCAGATCCATGCTACGCAGGTCATACTGGTCGACCATCGACCGGTACCATAGACCGGTACCATCGATCGGTATGAGGTTTTTCACACTTGAATTAGTCCGATTGGTCCGATTTCATACCTGGTTGTCATCCGCTCGTCCCGTCTGGTCCAGTGATGATTGGAAGACCTGTTACGAAATGAAACAAGGTTTAGATCGGGTTCATAGAGTGCGGGTCTTACAACTCCCCCACCCTTAAAAGAAATTTCATCCCCGAAATTTGCATGTAGGTTTCACAACTCCCCCACCCTTAAAATAAATTTTGGCCTCGAAATTTAAACGTACTTTGGTCGTCGAAAAGGTTAGGGTATTCCTTTCTCATTGCGTTCTCTTCCTCCCAAGTAATTTCTTCCACATCTTGGCATTTCCAATGCACTTTCACATAGTGGATATCCTTGCTTCGGAGATGTTGTACTTTTCAGCTTGTGAGCATCACAGGTACAACTTCGAACGTCAAGTCCTCTGTCAAGTCTGGCGGGTCTGCTGTCAAGATGTGCGATGGATCCCTGACATACTTCTTCAATAAAGACATATGGAACACATCATGAACGCTTGACATGGATGGTGGTAGAGCCAGTTGATATGCCACATTACAACGTCTGGTCAAAATCTCATATGGTCCCACATACCTGGGGCATAGCTTCCCCTTCTTACCAAACTGTTTCAGACCTCGCACAGGTGATATCTTCAAGAATACTTTATCACCCACTACAAACTCCAGATCTCGACGTCGGTTATCTGCATAGTGCTTTTGTCAAACTTGAGCTGTCTTCACCCTTTTTTTAATTTGATCAATCACTCGACAAGTTTCTTCGACAAACTCCGGTCCTACAATCCTTCTCTTTCCCACCTCATTCCATAACAGAGGTGTACGACATTTCTTCCCATAGAGTGCCTCATATGGAGCCATCTGGATCGTAGCCTGGTAACTATTATTATAAGCAAACTCGATGAGCGATAGCTTCTCGTCCCAAGCTCCTTTGAAATCTAGAGCACATGCTCTGAGCATATCTTCTAAGATTTGAATAGTTCTTTCTGACTGCCCGTCTGTCTGAGGATGAAAAGCTGTGCTAAACTTCAACTTGGTTCCCATTGCTTTCTATAATCCTTCCCAGAACTTTGATGTAAAATGGGGATCTCTATCAGATACTATACTTTCTGGGATGCCATGAAGTCTGACTATATTATCCACATATAGCTTGGCCAGCTTCTCCATGGTATATTGAGGTCTGATAGCGATGAATCGAGCTGTCTTGGTAAGTCGATCGACTATAACCCATACTGCATCCACTAACCTTGGTGTCAAGGGTAGGCCAGTGATGAAATCCATAGTGATACAATCCCACTTCCATGCTGGCTCCGGTAGTGGTTGTAGCAAACCTGCGGGTCTCTGCCTTTCAGCTTTAACTTGCTGGCAATTCAGACATTGGAATACGAACCAAACTACATCCGCTTTCATACCCCTCCACCAAAATAATCTTCTTAAATCATGGTACATCTTGGTGCTACCTGGATGTACCGAATATTGGGTGTAATGAGCTTCTGTCATAACTCTATCTCTGATATTTGAGTTCTCACTCTCAGGTATATATAATCGTCCACGATACCTGAGTACTTTGTCTGAATCCAAGGTAAAGTCAGGATAGCTTTTACCCTTCTCTAGATCTTCTTGCACAGTCTTGAGGTGTGGATCCTGTAGGATTGCTACTTTGACCTCATCTATGAGATCCGATGAGATCTTCAAAGCTGTCAACATCAACGTGAACTTATGAATTAAGCCCTATTCCACTGGATCTCCTGCAGTTTCTAATATATACTCTTCATCATTTTCTATTGAGCTTGAGGCTGCAGCACACAATGCAGCATTTGTACTAGGTCCTGCATCAGGCTTCGATGCCCTCTTTCGGCTTAAGGCATCAGCCACAATATTTGCCTTACCCAGATGGTACTGGATGTCACAATCATAATCTTTTAAAAATTCCAGCTATCTCCTCTATCTCATATTCAGGTCCTTCTGAGTGAAAAGGTAAGTTAAGCTCTTGTGATCCGATTTAATCTGAAACTTTTCACCATAAAGGTAATGTCTCCAAGTCTTGATTGCGTGAATAACCGCTGCTAACTCCAAATCATGCGAAGGATAGTTCTTCTCATGCTCTTTCAACTATCTTAATGCGTAGGCAATCACCTGTTCTCCTTGCATTAACACACATCCAAGACCCAACCCTGAGGCATCCGTATATAAGGTAAACGGAAAGCCTGGTGCTGGGATGGTCGAGATAGGTGCAGAGACTAGTCTTGACTTCAAAGTCTGAAAGCACTTTTCAAACTCATCCGTCCATATGAACTTTTTTCCTTTCTTGGTTAGTCTGGTAAGTGGAACAACGATCCTTGAGTAGTCTTCCACGAATCTTCTATAGTAACTAGCCAATCCAAGGAAACTACGAATCTCCGCAACTGATTTCGGTGCATCCCATCCTACTATAGCTGCGATCTTGCTTGGATCTACCTTGATACCGTCTACAGATACTACGTGACCCAAGAAGGCCACTTCTTTCAGCCAAAATTCACATTTCTTGTACTTGGCATAAAGCTTCTCTCTTCTCAGCCGTTGTAGGGCTGCTCTCAAATGTGTTGCATGAGTCTCTCTGTCTTGCGAGTAGACCAATATGTCGTCAATGAATACGATGACCGAAGTGTCCAACATGTCATTAAACACTTGGTTCATCAGTTCCATGAATGATGCTGGAGCATTAGTCAACCCGAATGACATTACAAGGAACTCATAATGCCCATACCTTGTCCTGAAAGTAGTCTTCGGAATGTCCGTTGCCTTGATCTTCAATTGGTGATACCCTGATCGCAAGATCAATCTTCGAGAAAACCTTTGCACCCTGCAACTGATCGAACAAATCATCGATCCTAGGCAGAGGATATCGGTTCTTGATGGTTAACTTGTTTAGCTCTCCGTAGTCGATACATAGCCGTACACTACCGTCCTTCTTCTTAACGAACAATACAGGTGCTCCCCATGGTGATATGCTTGGTCATATGAAGCCCTTATCTAGTAGTTCTTGTAATTGGGTCTTCAACTCCTTTAATTCGGTAGGGGCCATCCTGTACGGTGCCTTAGACACCGGCGCCGACCCTGGCATAAGGTCTATCACAAACTCTGTAGCCCTGTCTGGAGGTAAACCTGGTAGATCTTCCAGAAATATGTCTGGAAACTCTCGTACCACATCTAGATCTTCCATCTTTGGCACCTCAGCAGTTAAGTCGACCACATACACTAAGTACCCCACTCCTCCCTTCTCTAAGCATCTCTTAGTTTTTAGGGCGGAGAGGATCAACTTCTGCTTCCTAGCTAACTTGGTCCCAGTGAAGCTAAACTCCTTCCCTTTCTCATATTTAAGCACCAGTTTCCTTTCACCACATAATAAGCTAGCTGAATGATGGCCTAGCCAATCCATTCCCAAGATGACGTCAAAGTCTGCCATCTCAAGTTGAACCAGATTTGCTTCTAGGTTTCGGCCTCAATACTAATTTTACAGGGCCCATAGTATTCATTCAACGCCACTTTGACTCCCAATGGAGAGCGAACTATCAAGCTTGGGTTCAAACACTTGATAGGTAATTCCATTCGCTTCCCAAAAGAAATAGAAACGAAGGAGTGCGTGGCCCCAAAGTCAAAGAGTACTCTGGCGGGTATACCAGCTATATTTACAGTCCCTGAAATTTAATTATCCCTTAGTTCTACATGCTCAAATACAACAAACAGTAAGTCAAGTAGGAAGGGATAGAATCATACCAGTAACCACATCAAGTGATGCGGCTGCCTCTTCAGTGGTGACTGGGAATACCTTTCCTTGCTGCGACAATTGCTTCTTAGGTAGAGTACAGGTCTTCGCATAATGACCCAATTGCTGGCAGTTTAAACATTTAACATTTGGGTTCTGTCCAACAAACTGTGACGGTGGTTGTGCAGTAGTGTTCTTTGCAGGCACCACAACAGACTGAGCCCTGTATGGGTGAAATGGTCTAGTAATACCTCCACCTAAAGTCTCAGTAGCAAGCCTCTTTAGTCCCCTGTTTTGAGCAAAGAAGCTGTCTCTTTGATTGGATTCAATTACCCTGACAATCTGCACAGCCTCATTATATATCTTCTTTTCCAAACCCAAGACGTGCTCTCGGATACTTCCTCATAATCCCATGGTGAACCTACGGGTCTTGGTTTCTTCTTCTTGCATGCTTGCCGGAGCGAAGAAGAACAACTCTTCATATCTCTACTGGTATGCATCAACCGTCGACTGGGATTACTGCAGATTGAGGAATTCCTTCTCCATTTGATCTCTAAAACTCTTCGGAAAGTATTTATCAAAGAAAGCTCCTTTGAATATTGCCCAATCGATCTGAGTGTGCTTTACCTCTAAGTATGACTGGGTAGAATTCCACCAGGCATTGGCATCTTCCTTGAGCATGTGCGTAGCAAACAGCACCTTCTCATCTTCCATACAAGTCATCAAACAGAAGTTCTTCTCTATTTTGGACACCTACTGTGCAGGCCACAATGGTTTCCCTGGTTTCCCTGTGAAAGTAGGGGGTTTCAGTTTCAAGAACCTATCCACCGCTCGGCTTAGGTCATTCTGCCCTTGTGCATTCATTCCGTACCATGGTGGTGGGTACAGATAGATTCCTTGATAGACAGATGACGATGGAAATTGGTGTGGTAGTTGTAGATTCTGTCCTTGGCCCATCGGCCCAGTACTACCATCCATTGGCAGTGAGGTGTTATTTCTTCCAGACTCAGGCGTACCTTTTATAGGAATATATCCCGGTGGCCTGAACATCTTCAACATCTCGTTCAGGAATGTTTTTTGCTGAGCTTCTATCTGAAAGACCAGATTCGTCATAATTGTTTCAGAGTTTGTGTGAGGAGGTCCTGGCAAATTTTTTGGTGCTCTGGGACTCTCCCTTTCTTCACCGTTTGGGTTCACATTTTGCTCCTCAACATTTCCTGTTTCCACGTTGCCCTCGTCTTGGCGTACCCTAGAGTGGTGACGCCTTCGTGAGCCTCTACGACCGTTTCCGCCTACCATCTCAGATAAATTTTCCTGCTTGGATCTAAGAAGAAGACATAACACATGAGGTATAATCGAATAGTCATAATAATGTTAGTCTTTAATAAGTGCAAGGCGAAACTCATAAGGAAACTTAAATCGAAATTCTATAACTTTTTCCCAAAATTTTCTGGGTTTTCATTAGTTGTCCGGTCGCGGCACTGTATAAGGTAGTGCGACCGGTATGTCCAGGCGGACAAACTTCTCGGATTCCCGAGGGGTACCGGTCGATGTACCGATCGTAACTCTATGGAAAATGGAGCGACCGGTCAGGATTTTCTTTTGATCGAGGGGTACCGGTCGACTTTACCAGGGAGGTATCGGTCGACCGGTATGGGCAAAACCGTCGACCGGTATGCCCAGAACCTCTTTAAAATCGCGAAAAGTGAGATTTTTTCTTACTTTTCCTTTCTTCTCCCTCTCCGGTGGCGATTCCTCTCTGGCTCTGTGAGTTGCTACAGTCCGACCGGTGGTCTTAAAAGCTATTTCATTCCGATCCAGATCTAGAACATCGCCTCCAAGTAAGTTCCTTCCTTCCATTTACCATTTTTATATTGTTTCTCCATGGTTCCAAGCCCAAAAGCTAGGTTTTTCTTAGTTTAGGAGACTCTAACCGTAGGAACTCTTTTCCTTCGGCTTAGAAAGGGTTTAGGGACCTCTAGGAGCAAAAGCCCTCAACCAATTTGAGGTTCCACCGAATGGTTTTCAAAAAAATCGAATTTTAGGTTTTTAACCTAGGTTTTGGTAAAAAATCAAATTTTTCTGAAAATTCCTAAATTTCTTGTTTGATTGATGTATGTTTGGTTTTCATGAAGTGTTTGGGGGTTACGTAAGTCCTCCTCCCCAAGTTTTAGGGTGAGTTCGAGGCTTTTGCTTGATTTACTGTCGTTATGCTACCGAAATTTCGAAAATTTCTAACCCATTTCTCTTTGTTTGTCTTTGTTTATAGTTCAAAATGTCTCAACGCAGAGGTGCAGGTAAATGTTCATTCGGTCTTGGCATGAATCGTCCGCATCCTCCTGTTCCACAGCTCGATGAGCGGTGGTTTCGTTCCGAGGAAGTGCAAGCCCGCTTCCCTTGGTTTGACGAGAAGAATATCGAGTCAGGGCGACGGGTGAACCTAAAGCAGCTTCATCGGTTTGATGTGGAGGCAGCTTTTGGTAGACTTGGGTGGTTGCCCGTCATCACGTACACTGTGACCACTCGCCCCAACCTAATCAAACATTTCTACGCCAACTTGGAGACAGAGGGAAATGTCAATGACTTCAGCCAAGGCAGGGAACTCCGCCTTACCAGCCTCGTCAAGGGTGTTCCCATCTCCTTTAACACTCACCAGCTCGCCGATCTCCTAGGCATTCCCAATGATGGGGACTTGGTCTATTGCGCCCCTAAGATGAAGGGCTTTCTCACTGAGGATCTGCGCCAGGAGATTTCGGAGCAGCAACTTAACGCTGGAGTGCCTATGAAGGCTGCTAGCTTGAGACCTATGCCTCGGGTGTATTGTCGCATCATCCAGCACAATATCATGCCTCAGAGTGATCATTACAGTGAGTTGTCTCAGCTCACTCATTATTTGACCTATTGTGTCTGCACTGGGGAGCGGGTCTGTCTCCCCTACATCATTATCAGGACCATGCGTCAGGCTACTCTGTCCGATCGGGCCAGTAACCTTCTATATGGCCGACTCATCACCACTCTTCTGCAGCGATTACGAGTAGAATGAGGGGTGAGACTGCCATTGAGGATATTATGACCTCGGACATTGACTGGGATGCCATTCTCCGGATGCAAATGGACAACCTGCCGATCAGCGATGAGAAATTAGAGGCTCGTCCTCGCCCACTCAGGAGGGTAGCAGTCGCGGCAGCAGCAGTAGCAGCAGCCAATGCGGCTCATGCAGTAGAGGCGGGGGGTGATGATGAGGGTGACGATGATCAGAGGGAGGATGTTCCAGTGCCAGCACCACAACCCACACATGCAGCGGGACCATCTCAGCCTCCTCCCGATACCGTGATAGGTATGTTCACGGAGATCCGAGATGCCCAGCGGGAGATGAGCCGTGATCTAGAGCACCTTACTCGCAGCCTCAGAGTCACCCAGGAGCAGGTGCACTGGCTCAGGGGAGCCTACGAGCGTGATTATGACATCACTGATCCCATTCCTCCTAGGCCCCCAACCCCATGATAGACCTCTTATTTTCCTCTCTCTCTCGACATGGTTTATATAACAGGGTAACTGTCCGGCTTATGGATTGTACCCTGTAGCACAATTAACTTATCACTCTTTGGATGATTATGATTATTTTTACTCTTGATACAGTTTTCTTTTCAATTTAGTGAAAGTTTATGATTTTTCTCACTTGTCATTCAGGTTCCTATCTAGAGCATGACTGTTTATTAATTTCACCCAATAACGATGTAATCATTGGGGATAACACACTTAGTATAGTACATTATGCTCTTTCGTATTTAGTCTCAGGCATCAAACAAGTGCTTAAGGTGGGTTTTTATTAAAGTTTTTAATTCTTCCTATCTCAGTTGATCGACTTAGTTAAGTGCAAATATGGTCGGTTGGACAGAGCCTAAGAGCTCTGATACTAAGTTGTCACACCTTAATTTCGATTGAACCAGAAGTGTGAGTGAACCATCACTGAACCAACGGTTCACACCAAGATCTCAGTAAGACCGTGTCCACTCATACAAACCATTGCACATAACCACAATCAGAATATCATAAATACAGCGGAAGTCTTAAATAAAATGAACTGAGAAATCTATTGATAAATTTAAATAAAATATTCAATTATTTAAATTCTCAAAACTTAAATAAATATCTTTACATCACTGTATTTCCAACCAAAAATAAATAGAATAAATTAAAATCAAATCCTAAAGGTACATGCAGAAAGGGCACTCGCATGAAGCGTCATGCTCGTCCTCTCCTGCTTGCACGTCCAGGGCAACCACGCCTCCATACACTGGAGTGTCCACGTAATCCTCCATTGTGTAACCTGCATCAACATCTAAAAACATGTATATATACAAAGGTGAGCTCACAACTTAGCTCAGTAAGACAATCAAACAATGCAACAAACATATGCATGAGTAACATTCACATTATGGTCTGGTTTAAGTTTGTAATGTGCTATAAAAAGGATTGGCGGCCACCGCACCTCTATACACGAGTGTGTGAAGTAGCCCAATGGATCAAACACAACTATTGTCCCACATGCACCCAAACATGGAATAGAGATAGAGCTAAGGCGTCCGGATCAAACACTGTCAACACCTCCCCTGATACTCTACCCATACCAACACGCCAGCCCCTATTGGCGAGGGCTTGCAAACTAGGCTCGCATCTAACCAATCCTATATCTCATCACAGTAGGCCCTATCCCAGCACAGCTCCCTACGACATAGAGATAGAGCTAGAGTCTAGTGGCCAGGCCCGATTCCACAGTGCGACTTCCTCCCCCTGATACCCTACCCGCACCAAGCATGCCAAGACAGAACGATACGAAAGGTGCTAGTGTGAGGAATGATCCCAGACCTCCAGTCCTTCCCATTCCACACACCAACGAAAACAATCACATGCCTAACAGTCACAACCTAGCATAGCACGTATGCATGAACAATAATAATAACTGAAAGTAAAGGATGACATGCGAGAATGCACAAACATCAATCCATAGAACCATAATTATTAACAACGGTTTACTGTTATTAAATTATTAGGGTTTAGGTCTGATTCCCTTACCTGACGCTTGGTTGATAGTTCGCTCCGCGTCACAAGGTCCAAACGTGCTATCACATGGTCCAACACGATATTAGGGTTTAGTTAGAATAGTTCTCTTAGGGTTTACGTTGGTCGGAAAACCAACAAGGTCAAAACACTTCTCACAGAGCAGATCGGTCATAGGTACCGGTTGCAGCACTGTGGGGAAAACCTGTGACCGGTATGGTCTGCCGGTCCCCACAAACCAGTCCTCGAGAGGTACCGGTCGCAGTACCGGTCGCATATGGTGCGACCGGTATGGTTCGACCGGTATGTCTCCAGAAGACCATACACTTGGTTCTCGCCTTCCATCGGTCACCCTCTATTGATCCTAGGGTTTCTCCTATTCATTTTAGGTCTGAACACTGAGTTAGAGTTGTTTCCAACTCCATTCAAGTCCTAGCCTCGATGATCTTCGACTTAGAACTTGAATCTAGGGTTTACGACTAATTTAAGGTTTGACGGCAAATAGGGTTTAGATCAATAACTTGCTTTGCATGGTATTGATTCAACTACAACTAACCATCCTAGAATACTTATTGTAGAGGAAGGTTTAAGCACTTACCGTTGACTTACGGTAATGTGTTCCTCGTCGAACGGCAATGGCGGCTCTTCCCTCTCCTTCCTAGCTCCTTCTCCTTCTTCAACCTCTTTCTCCTTTCTAGGGTTTGTGAGAATCAATGGAAGAGGTTTTAGGAAGTTTAAGGGTCCTTATATAGACTAGGGTTAGGTTTAGGAAGCCTCCTAACATTAGGAAAGTCCTTCGGTTTGAAATTTGGAAAGTGGAACCCGCAGAGATCCGTTTCTGCATCCATGCTTGACAGGTCATACCGATCGACCATCGACCGGTACCATAGACCGGTACCATCGACCGGTATGAGGTTTTTCATACTTGAATTAGTCTGATTGGTCCGATTTCATACCTGGTTGTCATCTACTCATCCCGTCTAGTCCAGTGATGATTGAAAGACCTGTTACGACATGAAACAAGGTTTAGATCGGGTTCATGGAGTGCGGGTCTTACAAAGGATATCCATTATGTGAAAGTGCATTGGAAAAGCCAAGATGTAGAAGAAATTACTTGGGAGGAAGAGAACGCGATGCGAAAGGAATACCCTAACCTTTTCGACGACCAAGGTATGTTCAAATTTCGAGTCCGAAATTTATTTTAAGGTTAGGGGATTTGTAAAACCTACATGTAAATTTCGTTACATTTCGGGGACGAAATTTCTTTTAAGGTGGGGGAGTTGTAAGACCCGCACTCCATGAAGCCAATCTAAACCTTGTTTCATGTCATAACAGGTCTTCCAATCATCACCGGACTAGACGGGACGAGCAAATGACAACCAGGTATGAAATCGGACAAATCGGACCAATTCAGGTATGAAAAGTTAGATACCGATCGATGGTACCGGTCGATGGTCGACAGGTATAGCCTGCGCAGCATGGATCCAGAAACGGATCTCCGTGGGTCTCACTTTCCAAATTTCAAACCGAAGGACTTTCCTAATGTTAGGAGGCTTCCTAAACCTAATCCTAGCCTATATAAGGACCTTTAAACCTCCTAAAATCCCTTTCATTGATCCTCACAAAACCTAGAGAGGAGAAAGAGATTGAAGAAGGAGAAGAAGCTAGGAAGAAGAGGGAAGAGCCGCCATTTCCATTCTACGAAGAACACATTACCGCAAGTCAACGGTAAGTGCTTAAACCTTACTGTACAATAAGTATTCTAGGATGGTTAGTTATAATTGGATCAATACCATGCAAAGCAAGGTATTGATTTAAACCCTATTTTTGTCGACAAACCCTAATCTAGTCGGTAAACCCTAGATTCAAGTTCTAGGTTGAAAATCATCGAAACTAGGACTTGAATGGAGTTGAAAACAACTCTAACTCAATGCTCAGACCTAGGATGTGTAGGAGAAACCCTAGGATCAATAGAGGGTGACCGACGGAAGGCGAAAACCAAGCATATGGTCTTCCGAAAACATACCGGTCGCACCCTATGCGATCAGTACTGTGACCGGTAACTCTCGGGGACTGGTCTGTGGGGACCGGTCGACCATACCGGTCGCAGGTTTTCCCCACAGTGCTGCGACCAGTACCTGTGACCGGTCTGCTCTATGAAGAGTGTTTTTGACCCAGTTGGTTTTCCGACCAACGTAAACCTAAGGAAAAACTATTCTAATTAAACCTAACATTGTGTAGGACCTTGTAATAGCAAGTTTGGACCTTGTGACGCGGAGCAAGATATCAGTCAAGCGTCAGGTAAGGGAATCGGACCTAAACCCTAATAATTTAATAAATAGTAAATCGTTGCTAATAACCATGATTCTATGGTATGATGTTTGTGCATACTCGCATGTCATCTTTTACTTTCAGTTATTATTATTTTTCATGCATACTTGCTATGCTAGGATGTGACTGTTAGGCATGTGATTGTTTTCGTTGGTGTGTGGAATGGGAAGGATTGGAGGTCTGGGATCATTCCTCACACTAGCATCTTTCGTATCGTTCTGTCTTAGCATGCTTGGTGCGGGTAGGGTATCAGGGGGAGGAAGTGGCACTGTGGTCTCCGACCTGACCACTAGACTCTAGCTCTATCTCTATGCTGTAGGGAGCTGTGCTGGGATAGGACCTACTGTGATGACATATAGGATTGGTTAGTTGCGAGCCCAGTTTGCAAGCCATCGTCAATAGGGGCTTACGTGTTGGTATGGGTAGAGTATCAGGGGAGGTGTTGACGGTGTTTGTTCCGGACGCCTTGACTCTATCTCTATTCCATGGTGGGTGCATGTGGGACGACAGTGGTGTTTGATCCATTGGGCGGCTTCACACACTCATGTATAGAGGTGCGGTGGCCGCCAATCCTTTCTATAGCACATTGCAAACTTAAAACCAGACCATGATGTGAATATTACCCATGCATATGTTTGTTGCATTGTCTGATTGTATTTCTGAGCTAAGTTGTGAGCTCACCCTTGTATATATACATGTTTTTAGATGTTGATCCAGGATATACGATAGAGGATTAACTGGACGCTCCAGTGTATGGAGGCGTGGCTGCTTTGGACATGCAAGCAAGAGAGGACGAGCATGACGCTTCATGCGAGTGCCCTTTCTGCGTGTATCTCTAGGGTGTTTATTTGGATTATTTTATTTATTTTCAGTTGGATTTACAAAGTAATGTAAGGATATTATTTATGTTTTGGTGTAGAGAATAACTTGATATTTTATTAAATTATCAATAGATCACTCAGTTCATTTTATTTAAGACTTTCGTTGTATTTTGTTATATTCTGATTATGGTTATGTGCAACGGTTTGTATGAGTGGACACGGTCTTATTGAGATTCCGGTGTGAACCGTTGGTTCAATAACGGTTCACTCACACTTCTGGTTCAGTCAAAATTGGGGTGTGACACACACCACCGCTTATTCGGTACATCCTGGAAGTACAAAGATGTATCATGATTTGAAGAAATTATATTGGTGGAGAGGAATGAAAACAGATGTAGCTAAATTTGCATCTTAATGCCTAAATTGTCAAAGAGTAAAGGCTGAAAGGCAAAGACCTGCAGGATTGTTGCAGCCACTGCCAGAACCAGCATGAAAATGGGATTGCATCACTATGGACTTCGTCACCGGGTTACCATTGACTCCCTGAGTAGTTGACGCGGTCTGGGCGATTGTAGATCGTCTGACTAAAATAGCTCGCTTCATAGCTATACGACCTCAGTATACCCTAGAGAGGTTAGCCAAGCTATATGTGGATAATATTTTCATATTACATGGTGTACCTGAAAGCATTGTGTCCGATAAAGACCCACGCTTTACCTCAAAGTTTTGGGAAGGATTACAGAAGGCTATGGGTACAACGTTGAAATTCAGTACTGCATTCCATCCTTAGACAGACGGACAGTCGGAGCATACCATTCAGATTTTAGAAGACATGCTTCGAGCTTGAGTTATTAATTTCAAAGGATCATGGGATGAGAAACTACCATTGATCGAGTTTTCTTATAACAACAACTATCAGGCTACTATACAGATGTCACCCTATGAAGCACTGTATGGTAGGAAGTGTCAAACTCCTCTGATTTGGAATGAAGTTAGAGAACGGAGTATCGTTGGTCCAGAGTTTGTTGAAGAAACTTGTCGAGTAGTAGACATTATTAAGGAAAGAGTTAAAACAGCTCAGAATCGGCAGAAAAAATATGCAGATACTCAACGTCGAGACTTGAATTTATCGTAGGTGATAAGGTATTCTTGAAAGTATCACCTATGCGAGGCTTAAAATAATTCAGATAGAAAGGGAAGCTAAGTCCAAGATATGTCAGGCCATATGAGATTCTAGCTAAACGTGGAAAAGTGGCGTATCAGTTAGCACTACCTCCATCTATGTCAAGTGTGCATGATGTCTTTCATATCTCATTATTGAAGAAGTATGTCAGATATCCAACACACGTTATAACAGTGGATCCATCGGGTCTAACTGATGATTTGACATTCGAAGTAGCACCAACTGGAATCACCAGCCGAAAGGTTCAACGTCTACGCAACCGTGACATTTATTATGTTAAGGTTACTTGGAGGAGCCAAGATATAGAAGAGATCACATGGGAAGAAGAGAATGCTATGCGAAAACAATATCCTCACATTTTTTATTCGAAAGGTATGTGCAAATTTCGAGGACGAAATTTCAAATAAGAGGGGGGAGTTGTAAGACCCGTATCGAACTAACCGGTCTTACCACCTTATATCAGGTCTTCCTATCATGGTCAGGCTAAGTGGACCAAGTGCATGAAGAAACCACAAGCCCAGGTATGAAATTTAACCCAAAAATAGTCAATTATGAGTGGTCACATACCTAAACAGGTGTGATCGACCACACCTCAAAATAGTGCAACCACAAGAATTTTGGTCGTGTGGTCACATGTTTCAGAAGGTGTGGTCGACTGATTCTGTGACCCCACCTCCGACCACACGGATTCTAGACAGAACCGAATTTAGGAAACCTTCCTAATCCGAAGGGGGTTCTTTCCTAAACTCAGTAGGGCTTATTATGGGGGTTTTCCTCTATAAATAGGACGTCCCTTAGCCTCTTTCACCCTTTTAGAACTCAAACTAAAAGTGAGAGAAAGAGAAGAGAAGGAAGAGAAGGAGAATTGAAGAGGAAGACTAAGGAGGAAGAAAATTCAGAGAAAACTCTGAATCTTCAACAAGCTTAAGGTATGAAAACATTCCCCATGTTAAATTAAGAGCCTAGAATAGTTCATGAAAGAGATAGGATTTAGGTGAAACCCAAATCATCAATCCATAGATAAATTCTAAGAGAATCCATGGGAGGAAATTATGTGGACAATGGATTGTGTATAAAATAATAGTTCTGAGCCATAGAACAATCATAGGAAGGACCATGATGATAAGCCAAGGGATCCAAACATGAAGGAATGGAGTTGAGGATGAAAAAGTCGATCATCACACGTGTGGTCGCACGTATGGTCTCATGATGTGCAACCACACGAGACACACATATCCGACCACATACCCTTGGGAAGTTTCCAGGGAGGGTGTGGTCGCATGTGTGGTCACAGGATAAGAGACCACACCCTGCGACCACACACCCTGTGGTCACAGAAACTGAGACCACAGGTGCTTCTACACCTGCGACCCCTCAGTTTCTGTTAGTCTAAATTCATGGGAATTAATTCCAATTTAAAATCTATTAATTTGTTAGGTTTTCAAGTGGTTTAAAAGTGAATTACAAAGCTTGAACGAGGATCTATTATCGACCAAAGGTGAAGGAACAAGACCTAAATTAATTGGCCAATAATAAACTGTTTTTATTTATTGAGTCCAATGCCATGAATGATTCTATGCTTGTATGCGTGTATTGTGCATTTCACATGTCATCCAATATTCCTATTATTACTGTTCATGCATATTTAATTCTGTTTATTTATAACATGATGATGATGATGATGCTAGGAATAGGCATGTGAATGTTTGTATGTGGTTAGTGTGCTTGATGCAAGTGGGGCATCAGGGGGAGGATGTGACACTGTGGTTCATCCTGGTCACCAGACTCTAGCTCTATCTTTACTCAAGTCTTGTCCATTGACATCGTCGTATCGCCATTACCTTAGCAGAACTATTACGTCGTAGGGCATCAGGGGAGGTGGTCTCGGACCGTGTAGTCTCTAACTCTGCCGGGGGGCCTTAGCTCTATCTCTATGGACGTATTGAGGGATGTTGGGGTGAGGCCTTGGATACACTGTTTGACATTAGGACTGGTTAGTTGCGAGCCCAGTTTGCAAGCCCTCGCCAATAGGGGCTTACGTGTTGGTATGGGTGGGGCATCAGGACAAGTGTCATGCGGTGTTTGATCCAGGCACTTTAGCTCTATCTCTATTCCATGATGGGTGCATGTGGGACGGCAATGGTGTTTGATCCATTGGGCGACTTCACACACTCTTGTATAGAGGTGCGGCGGCCACCTATCCTTTCTATTGCACATTGCAAACTTATGAACTAGACCAAAGATATGAATTGAATGCATGCATATGTTTGTTGCATTGTTTTGTTTGCTCACTGAGCCATGATGTGTGCTCACCCTTTCGACGTCGAATATTTTTAGTTGATGATGCAGGGCCTACAGTAGAAGATTATATGAATGCTCCAATGTACGGGCATGTTGTGGCGATGGATGCAGAAGCTATGATGGAGTCGCATGATTCGTCGTGCGAGTGCAACTCATGCGTCTTTGATTAGATTATTTGTTGAATTATTTAGAAGATGTAATTGATTAATTTATTTTATTTTATGTCTTAGTCTTTTTGAGATAATTGGATACTTTATTTATAATATCACTGTTAAATACTCAGTTCATTAATATTAAAGACTTCTGCTATTGTTTATTTACTCTAATTATGGTTGTGGATGTATATGGTTTAAGCAAAGGGACACGGCCTATTCGAGATCCTGGTTGAACCATTGGATCATAGACGGTTCATCACACCATTCTAGTTGGTTCAAAATTGGGGTGTGACATTGGGTGTAGGCCTGAACAGCATCAACCCAGACTTTGTCTCGTGCAACCTCCGAAGACTTCTTGGGTTGCCACTCGGATGACTCCTTGTGCTTCTTCTTCAAGCGCTTCCGTTGGCGGTCCTCGGAAGGGTCGGTGTCGGCCTTAGTAGCCTCGGCACCACCCTTTCCCCTTTTCTCACGAGTGTCTTTGTCGTGCTCCTTACGATTGTGGGCTTCCGCTTCTTGGTTCTTCTTCTCAAGATCCTCCCTTTTCTCCTCCCACAAGGCCTTCAGTTGCTCCTCGGTAACCCTCACTGATACACTGAGAAAGAAAATCAAGTCACTCACCATAAAAGTTTAAAGGGCCGAACATACTACAAGCAAGTATACTCATACATATAGAAAAGGGACATAAAAAAGTTATCACACAAATCGCTGACTTTGACCGGGGACCCCTCGAACGCTCATTTCATTTTTCGCTCATCCTCCTTGTTCAAGGTCATAGAGCAGTTATAGTACTCGGCATTCACCTCCAGCCAAACATTGTCAAAAGGCAGCTTATTATCCAGGGCAAAGGCAAAAAAGAACTTGTTCTTCTACCACTTCACAGAGGCCGGCTTCCCAGCCAGTATGTCCAGGAATTCCTTTCGGCGCGTGAAGAAAAAACACGCCAGTTTTGGAGCCATGTAAAAGATGAACATGTGGCGGAACATATTTAGGGTTGGCTCTTCGTTCATCGCCCGAAAAAGGATCACAAAGGCTATTATAGCTTTCCAAGAGTTCAGTGTGATCTGGGCGGGGGCGACGGCATTAAAATTAACTATATCACACACTACCGACGGTGGAGGCAGACGGAACCTTACCTGTAACATCTCAGTATGCATGCACATCTTGCCCCTCTTGGACCAGCAGGCTTGTTCGGTCTCCGCAAGTTTCTACAAAACCAATGAGGCAGGAGATATTTCTTTATCAAGCCATCAAGTTTCGCCTGGGTTAGCTTGCACCGTACGATTAGAGCATCAAAGTCTGGGTACGGCTCGACTTCTTCCCAAGACTGAACAATTGTCTCGACCAAGGCATTTTCTTCCCTGCACTTGGGAGATGTGCCGACCACATCCACCTCCTCATCTTCCCCCTCGGCGGCCTCCGCGTCCAAGTTTCATCCGACGACAGGCTCTTTTTCAGGTCGATGGGATTTACTGTTGTCGGTAGACGTCCAACTTTCAGTACTACCACTAGAGCTGCTAGTGGAAGTCCCTTCGAAAGAAGAAGAACGTGGTTTTTCCCCCAAGACCACTACACTATCCCCCTCAGGCACAGACATCTAAGCAAAAAAAAAGTGGGAAAAAGAGAAGGGAAGAACTAAGGTCAGAAAACTTACTGATGGAGAAAAACACCCTCGATCTTTGACCACAGCTTCTTCCTTGACAAGCCGAGTATTACAACTCTAGAGTTAAAGAGAATATGTTTCAAGTGGGTGACATGGTCCTACGTTCAACGGCCGTAACTGAACCCGCTTAGCAAGGCAAGCTAACTCCTAACAGGGAAGGGCCATATCGGGTTGCAAAGGCTCCTAGACTGGGATCGTATCACCTGGAGACAATGGGTGGATCGGCCATACCGTGCACATGGCATTCCAAGAACCTCAGATGATACTATGTGTAAGGCCTTTTTCTTGTTTAATGAAAAACCCTTTCCTATCTAGAGTCATCTCCATTCGGGCAAGTAAATAGCCTCAGTCGAAGACTAAGCCCATCGACTTAAGGGGTAGTCTTTGACTTTGGCTAAAAAAGGAAAGGCCTATGGGTCTCGAAAAGCGAAGGCCTACGGGTCTCAAAAAGCAAAGGCCTACTGGTCTCGAAAAGCAAAGGCCTATGGGTCTCAAAAAGAAAAAGCCTACGGGTCTCGAAAATAAAAGGTCTAAGGGCCTCGAAGATAAAGTCTTCGGGGCCTCAAAAGCTGGCCTATGGGCTCGAAGTAGATAGCCTTAGTTGAAGACTAAGCCCATCTACTTAAGGGGTAGTCTTTGACTCAGGCTCGAAAAGAAGAAAAAAGCCTAAGGGCCTCATAAACAAGAAGGTCCAAGGACCCTGAAAAGCTAGCCTACAAGCTCGAGCAGAAAAGGAACAAACTTATGCGTCATATCTATTTGATAAGGCTAGGCACAGACTCAGAGTATCAACCAAAGGGGTAGTAGTATTAGTAGTATCAGTATCAGTATCCAGTTGCAAAAACAAAAATATATGTATAAAGAGAGACAGACAATCTATTTCAATGTTTATAAAGAGAGACAGAAAATCAGTTCAATTTTCAATACCACAAAAAAAAAAAAAAAAAAAAAAAAAAAAAAGAAAGAGTTCAGTCTGAAAGAAGAAAAGAAAAAGGTTCAGTCTTGTCCCTTGGGAGGGACGTCTGCGGGAGATTCTACTAGAAAGGTTTCTGAAGGAGGTGTCTCTGAGGATATTGTTCCTGGAGTTTCTTCTGAAGGGACTGCAGAGGGATCTTTGGGAGTTGTTCCAGGGGTCTCTTGAGGAGGAACAACAGACAGAGGAGCAACTTCTTAAGGAGAGGTTACTACCATTGCCAACTCAGTACAGGAGACCGCTGGAGGAGGAAGAACAGAAGTTTGACCAAGCTTGTCTCGGATCACCTTGTTCATAAAGGGGCTGCAAGAGAAGTCGAAGGTCAAGAGATGGGCGGACAACTCCAAGTGGACCAAGATGAGGGCTTCTCTGATTGCTCGAGCCCTTTCTTTCCTGAAAAGACCCTCCATGTCGTCAGACTCCCTCAAGGTTCTCAGAGTCTTTTCTTTATCCTGGGCCAAAGATGTTTGGGCCTGAACTAATTCTTCCATCAGACGAGTTGTTGTTGACTGAGCATGTGCCAATTCTTGTGTCAGACGAGCCACTGAGGATTGCAACTCGACACCCTGGTTCTTTGTGATGGCTATCTCCTCTTTGAAGGTGTTCTCCCTAGCCAAGGCTTGGGTCAACTCAGCTTGCAACCTATCATTCTCTGCAAATAGATACGCCTTCTCCCCTATCAGCCCGTCACGGGCCTCTTGAAGATGTTTAATCTCCTACTCCAATTGATTGTTGAGGATGGTCGTTGCCCCAAGCTGATCCGACATGACTTCATTAAATAGTCGCAGCTTGGCCAACTATTTTTGGCCTGCCTCGAAGACTTTGGCACGGGTAGTGAACTACTCGTCAAGCCTTTTGTACTTGCTTTTCTCTTCAAAAAGTCACCTTCGATTCAGTTCTAGAGACACTTCCGCTGATTGCTGCCTTATCTCAGCATCATTGGCATGGGCCTCTGCCTCATTGGCACGGGCCTCTGCATCGTCCCTCTCTTGTTCGACAACCTCCAATTCAGATGACAAAGTATCCCTTTCCTCGGACCAAGTTTGCTAAACCTCGGTTTGAGTCAGTATGGCAGCATCCAGATCTCGAATGGCTTATTCATGCTCTGCCAAGACGGTCGTAAGACGGTCTCAACCCTGTTGTGAGAGGGCCTACAATTCCTTGAGCTTATGTATTGTGCCCACTAATGTCTTTCGATAATAATTAGTGCCGCACATCAACTACAAAATATACCGAAGAGGATACCAGTCAGTAAGAGTTAAAGAAGAAAAAGATAAAAAGCGCAACAAGAACAAGAGTGTAACCCACCTGGTACAAAGCCGCACATTGGCTCTGATCTATTATATCGAGCTTGCAATGCCTGAAAGTGTCCGCATCCAAAGATAAACAAGCGTGGTGGATTATTTCTTGAGCCACGGACTGATTGAATAGACCGTTATCTCTGTCAAGGACCCTCCATTGGGGACTGAACAAGGCTGGCCCTACCGAAGGGCTGGAACTGGCAGGCGTAGACCCCCTTAGAGGGGTCGAACTTTGGCTGGAGGTTGGATTAGGAGCAAAGGCTGGAGGAGGTAAGATGGCTGGACTTTTGCCCTTGGAAGCGGCATCCACGGGCATGGCAAGCGAAGAGGACTGTACTGGTACGGACAGGGTGGATATCTGTGGAAAAGTGGAGGGGGCTAATGGTGGCAAGCCCCCTAAAATTGGTCGGAAGGTGGTTACCACTGTCGAATCTGTAGCGATAGATGGTGAAGCTGATGGAAGGGTAGAAGAGCGTTGTGCTGTTGCTGCTAAACTGGAGTGTTGTGCTGTTGTTGTGGACGCTAAACTAAAATGTTGAATTGTGGTTGCTACTGTACTTGTGGAAACTGGCGTTGTGCCAGAAAGCGTAGAAGTATCAAGAGAAGTCGTACCGACCATGGAACTCATATTTACAGCCCCTGAAGGGCCAATGGGAACATCTGGAATATTGGTCAAAGACAGGCTAAGAGAAGCAATGCTCGAGAGACTGGCAAGAGCGAAACAGATGGTCGCTTCTGGCTGAAAGATAGATTGTAGTGGTTGAGGCCCTGCTGGGATCCTCTGGAGAATATCGTGGGGAGTGTCTTTGGGATAGATCATCCTCGGGCCCTCAGGAATAATCTTCCTCCTTTTCGACCGGCGCAAGGTCTCTGTGACTGTAGCTTGGTCATCATCCTCTGCAAAGATGGGAAACACAAATGCTCAGAAATATATTCAGAAGGTTATAAAAAGAATGGAACTAAAAAAATAGTGAGATAGTTCAGAACTTACCATCCTCAGGGATGTCAATAATAGGGGGGACAGAAGGCTCCTCCGTCGAAGCTGGAGGGTCGAAAGCTATGGACAAAGATGGCTCACCCACTGGTTCGGGCCCAATGGAAGGATCAATCTCAGCTGCAGGTTCAGAAGGCTGAATGACATCCTCTGGAGGTAGTGGGGGAACCTCTGTGGGAAGGGCAGGAGCTACATCAACGGCCTTCTCGAGAGCCTTCAACTTTTGGGCCACAGTGGCGATTGTCTCGTCACTTTCTCTCTTCTGGTGATGGAACAGGTCCACCCCCATTAGATCCTCCCACATGCTATCATCAAGGCCCTCCACTACACGAAGAACAAACAATTTGATATTAGGGGTCGAATGAAAACATAAGTGCAGAATACCGAATGATGTGTCAGTGTTAGCAGGGGTCGAAATGGTACTTACTCAACCCATACAAGAATAGGAACTTATTGTCGCTCAGATCCTTGTACTGGACTACTCTCCCCCTTTCTTTTAGTCTCTGGAGAGTCTTCATTTCAAGCGGTGTTAAAACAGGAGCGGCCCCTATAACCGAGGGGTTGATGAATTGCCATCGGTTGCTGATGGGAAAGGAAGACAGGCCTAGAAGGTTATGCCCCTGTTTCACTATTGCACCAAAGAATCTCTCTTTCCAGTAGGGAACGGAGGAAGGGATCGAATCTACCATTGCGGGGACTTCTCCAAGAATTGACGGAAGAAATAATATGTCCCACTTGGTTCAGACTGGTGGTTCCAAGGGTTGTTCCAGGCGATAGGGGCTATGTCAAATAGATACTAGAAAAACCTCAAGGTGGGAGGTTCCCGGCAGTGTAGGAAGAAATAATGAAAGAGTGAATGTGAGCCTAGGAATTGGGCGTGATTTGAGTCGGGGTCAAACCGTAAAAGCCCAAAATCGTACACTAAGGGGTGGCAAGGAAATCAGACACCATAGAGGAACATATTATAGTTCACCACCATCCTGTGAGAATAAAGATGGCTGGCACGATTGCTCGGATCGAGGGTTATTAGTTCCACGGAGTCAAGGACAAAAAAGGAAACCCTAAGTTCTTGGATTTTGGTCTCGGTCATTATCGACTTCAAAGCAGAAGCGATACAATGAGGGCCAACCGCACCAGAGACATCAGAGGGGGGGCTATCAGGGTTAGCACTCAAGCTACCCTCACCCTGGGTAGATCGCCGGAGTTGCGTTTCAATGCAGAGTGGGCTCAAAAGGGCAACTAACTGCGGCTTTATCGTGAGCCATGGCTGAATAAAGGTTAGAATGCAGAAATCAGAAAAGAAAGGGACTCGGGACTTACTTTGAATAAGATTGCGTCGCCGAAAAATTATTCGTAAAGAAGAAGAAGAGTCTTGAAGCGAAAGCAGATACTCCAATCTCAAAAGGCTGGGGTGGATAAACCAGGAAGAAGAACAATGTACGGTGCTATGCGAGGAAGAAGAAGAGAGGAGTTGGCAGGATTTTATAAGTTTGCAAATAGGTGGGGCCCATCTGACAGTCATGATGGGTTCGAGCTGTGCGACTGTCAATCAAACTGCGGATGTGATGCTCCGTCAGGGAAACGACGCTCGATGGACCCGATGGATGAAAAATGGTGGGATTAGTGTCGATAATTTGAAGCGACAGCTTGATCAAGTAAGGAGCATTACCATGTGCATTCAATTGGAGACAGCTCAAGCCGTTACGAAACGTTACATAGAGAACATGCACATTCAAGTCCTCAATGAGTAGGATAAAAGGTAGTGCCAGATTATCGTAATGTCTACGACTTTGATGGGATATATCCGCATGCAATAAAAGAAGCATTTTTTTCCCCATAAGTATTGTCTCCTCGAGTCGAAACGACACAACGGAGGCAAAGGGGTTCTATTGGGGGAAAATGATAACATATTTAAATCAGACCGTGGATGAGGAACCTATGAAAGGCCTTGTGGGGGCGGGACACGCGACATACATCCAAGTTATTAAGTATACGAACAAGGGAGAGTCTTTTCCGACAACATTTGGGGGATGAAATCCTGTTCGACCACCTCTTGGGCAAACGGGCCGTGATTGGACAGACTAATGGAAGTAGCTGGCTATTAAATGATCTGTCATTTATGCTCATAAATACCGACAACCACCATAAATGCCATTTAGGCGGATTTGACCTACCAGGTCACTATGTTGTAGACCGAATCAGCAAAGAAGCGAGATTTATGCTCTATAAAAGAGAAAGGACGGCAATTGTTGTCAGAGGAAGTAGAGGACGTGGACAAAAGGGGGGTCAAAAAAGCTCGACTGGGGTCGTAAACGGTTGACAAGATATCCAGGCGCCACCTTAGGGGGTCGTAATCGCTTAGACCTATAGTTCTCCATCTGACAAACGATGGAGATGGTGGTAGGTGAGGAGAAGCTTGTCCTGGAAGCTTCAACTTGGGCCTATAAGTAGTGAAAGATTATCTATTGCAAAGGATCCCAAATTTCCTAAAAAAAAAAAGAGTATCCACCTTCAGGTATCACTTTGACAAAGTTCATCTTGTATAATCCTTGTTTAACCCATTATCCAATCCCCATTTTTCTAGAGAGAAACAGGTTGCTTAAGCTCCCGTATCTTAGGAAACCCCCTCTTTAAGGAGTTTTAGTGTTTCATTAAGAGCTCCATTTTGTTTGTCTTTGGAGTCTACTAACTTTAGCATCGGAGTGGCCCCGGGGTAAATCCCGCCCACTTTACTGTCTTGTTCGTGTTTCAGCTACGTGGCCTCATCTGGAGAACCAGACAAAATCCATCGACAACAGCGCCGACCTGACTTTCATCCTAGAAGAGGTATATGATCCGTTGCAAACCGGGGCATGCTATTGCTCCAACTCCGACAAAGTCCGAGTTGGGACGTACGACTTCAAAATTCCTGCAACTCAGCATGACGAGTCAGACAAAATAAGCCTGGATACTGGGCATGCTCCTTCGAACTTGTTAAGTCCATAGAAACAAGGGCAACTACTGATACCGTATTTCATCCACCAATCAGAAGTCGACACGTGTCCAGGTATATGTCACGATGAGGGGATGACAGGTATACGTACATTTGTCATTTCCAAAGTGCTTCCGTACAGTAAGAGGAAACATGTGCAGGCTGGTACATGTTAGGTCTCTAAGTCAGCTCAAGGCGTGTACGTGACAGTTATTATGCACCACGACTCTAGAAGTCGGACTTGAGTAGGACTCCTCTACAAAGTAAATATATGCTAGCTACCTGAAATGTCAGTAATCAAGACTGCTCCTGATCGTAGACTACGGTTGCAGGACGTAACCAGATTGGATTCATCAAGGGAATACATCTCCTTATCCAACTCAATCACTTGACAATGTATCTGGCTCAAACTACAGGTATTCATCCTATATATACACTCGACGATCATAGGTATAATGACTTTTGACTTCACCATCTTCCACTGAGAGAATATTCAAGATTTCCCCACTCTAAGGAGTTTACACTCTTCCCGTAAGCTTCATACTGTGCTTTGATATTGACTTGATCGTCAGAGTGGTTGCCGGGCTACCCAGTCCAACCTCCAATAACTCTCTCTTTCTTGCAGGAGACGGGACACATCAACACACGTCAACCAGCCCAGTTTCAGTAGCAACACACTAGAAATCGGCCTTCGGTAGAGCCTGGCTGAGTGCCACTATAATGAGTGAAGTCGGCCCTCTACGTACAAAGTGCCACGTATTAGCTTTTTATTAGGGGGTATTTTCCACCCCTAACACTCTCTGACACTCAAACCTTACCCCACTCTTTAAGAAACACTTGTTCTTACTTTGCTTCATAGTGCTTGCTCTATGAACTGATTTAATCATCGAAGTTGCCACCGAATTACCCAATCTATCATTGGGTGAATTTTCTTTTGTTTTCAGGAATAATCCTTGAACTCGACTAGAACATGTGAACTTAGTTTCCACGTACACAACTCAACTAGACCAGTTTCCAACAACAACGGCCTCACTTACCTCACTTAGGGATCATGGTTCAATACACTGCCGATGTCATGGAGCATTGACACCGATTCCGTACAATAGTGGGGACAGATTTTGGTGCTAATGATTTTTGACATGGAACCAGAGTCAATAAGAAATCCCATTAATTAATAAACTATTGATATTAATAAAATGATATTGATTTGGACTTAATACCTAATCCTCTAATTCTGTCACAATCTGCAACAACGTGGTCCCAATGCGTATATTTGCCCCCTAAATTATATAATTTCATAATTCGGAATGTCGTAAAACCCCTGATTATTGCCAAACCTACGTACGTCAAACAACATAACACATGAAATGGGGAGTGGGGACTGTCTGGATGCTGTCAAATCGTCAATACCAACAGGATTAGATCTAGAGTAATGGTCCCACTGACCTTTATTAATAAATAAATAATCGGCCTCTGCGAAACAGATCCTGGACCGCTCCAATTCGAAAGATACCCCACTTATTTAGCATTTGTCTGATCCAAGATTGATTCAAATTTTTTATTAATTAAAACATTAAAATATTTTAGCTTATATGTAACAATGGATAATTGCATCTTATCCATTGAATGATTGACAATCAATCTGCGATCGATTACTAAATCCATGCCTTTATTAATGGGCGAGACCTTACTTTATAGAGCACAGGTCGGATCGGATCGGATCGGATCGGATCGGCAGCTCTGGTGGATTCAGATCAGGATCGGCCAGGGCTGACCCGTGCAGTATGCTGAGTCACTGTCAGTCCCTAGAATCAAGTAAAAACACAAGTGAGAGATGATTCCGCGTGTTTCCCAAAAAGGTAAAGAGAATCAAGTCAATTAATAGGCCATAGAGTCAAAGACAAATTTCAATCAGGGTATGGATGCAAGAATAAATTACCCCCAGCGAACGAATTCTGTTGATTTTACTGAACATCATACCTCATATCCCAGTACCACTGATTTATAAAAACAAAATCAACAGAATACCTACCACCTTATTCTTCCCTGAGATGATAATCTCTTCTGTATATTACATATATAGGTGAAACAATTCCAAAATCTTTTACATGGGCTGGCTAATATAAGTACAAAAAAGTGATCTTTGATCTAAATATCCAGCAAGCTCCTCCATGTCCACCAGTGGTTTTGATAGAGGGAACAAAAGTTTCACCAGACATCTGATACTACGATGACGACGACGACTCCTCATCATCAGAGGAACTGCACTGTTGCTGAACATTAAATCCAGGAAAAACTGGCTGCATCATCGAATTTATCGGTACTGGAAATTGACGGGCTGAACTCACTATTGTTCGGTCATTTATCTTTCCTACTTCCTTGCAGACCTGATCAAGAATGGACAGGAAGTCCCTCACCACCGTGAAGATCCTGAATGGGTGGGCTTCTTCCTTGGCTGAATTCCCATGGAAATACTCGGTTATCTCTTTTACAAGTGAGAGAGCAACACTCTCTTCAGCTTGAACCTGTATGATATCCTCCTTACCTCTTTTCAAGAATGAGTTCATTGATTCACAGAATCTACTACCCGTGGCTTCATTCAATCTGATAACCTCACTAACATTCCCAATCCCACTAGCAAGCTTTGAGACATCACTGCTAAGAACCTCAGAATCCATTGCAGCAGCTTTCTTCACATTGGTTAATTCCCCACTGAGGCCAGCAACAACCTGCAGGCCAATCTTCCTCAACTCAACTTCCTCCTGGAAAGTGGGCTGCTGGGGGTTTCCATTGGTCTGACTTTGATTTGCAGCAGAAAGACGAGAGCCTTCAACTCTAATGATTTCCTGTACAACAAAATGCAATAGTGTGGTCTTTCCATCAGTACCCTTTACATCAACAAGCTTAAGGAGGGTGTCAAGTTTGAAGGCATGGGCATCCCCACGGTTGGTTCCAACATTCATTCGGTTTCCTGTTTTAAGAACAGCTTCTAGAAGCTTCAAAAACATTCTGCTGTTTCTCAGTTCTTCACATGCTACCTGCAAAATGTCACCCATGAGAGGAGAACAATAAAGGTGACTCCTACTTCCTTTCAGCAAAAATCACATATTGCTCAGGACCAAAACAAAAGAGTTTGAAATAACTAAGTTCATAAACCATGTCGAAGAACAGGAGTAAGAAGCCCTAGCATTTGCAAACGGCTTCAACATGCTAGGGGAGGCACCATTTTATGGCTTTTGTAATTTGTCCAACTCATGAAATGAGAGAGAGATGGATGTACTTTTTATATTTCAGTTTAGCTGAACTCACAACATCAGTGTACTTCAGTATATCTCATAAAAATAACCCATATGGACACAAATACTTTAGGGTTTAACTTCTTGTCACCACATTAGTGATATCTGATTTTTGTATGTAGCATTTCTGCCATGTGGTGAGGCTGAAATTTTGTGGACAGGACCATGGCCCCTAATTCACATGTCAAGTTTCAGCTTAATTGGAGTCAGCCACATGAACAAAACATTACAAATTTTGATATTACAACAAGATGCATGGAGATACAAGGGAGGGTATGCCATTACATGACAGAGGAATTGAATTTGAGGCTGAAATTGGACATGTGGCTAATCCTGACCATTCCCTAGATACCAATGGTAGGACTTGCCACATTATTTTTCCACATAGTAGAGTGAGATCCGTGGTTACAATGCATTTGTCACCACAGGTAGTGACAACATTATTCCCAATATTATATTTCGAATAAGGTATATATTTTATGCAATCATGTTTTTATCCCACTTATTTTTCCTCCAGAAGAATTGTGAAGAATAATTGGAGTACACAGGAAATATTAGATTTTCTATTCTGTTATTGACATAAATTTCTTTTCATTAACATTCACATGCACGGTTCAGTTACAACCAGTCAAGACACCATGCAGATCCAGTAACAGCTGCAAAATAGAGCTATGGTCTATGGAGACTTCAATACACTACTCCGTTTCTTTCGCATATTAATACATTAAAATAAGAGGAGGAAAAACCAATGATGCAGATTAAAATCTAACAAAGGTATATGAGAGGAAGAAATCATTTAATAGCTTGTAAGCAATCAGGACCATTCTTGAATGATGTTAGCAAATTATCACAGAATACCTAGATTCTTATAATAGGCGAAGTCTCTAAATCAGCCAGTCTCTTCAGCTCCCAAGAACAAATCCACAGAATGGATATCCAAGACATCAGTCAGATAGTCATTAGACCATAATGCCAATGCAGAGAAGTGCCCATGACAATGGAACATCAGCTCTGATTGGACCCTACATAGGAAATCACTTGCAACTCATATCACTCCATCAAGTAGAAGATTTAGTTTCATTTGTATGCTTTGGTTTTTTGTCCCATAATTTGTGCGAAGAAGTGAAAAATCTACACTTGGATTTGTAAGTGTAAGCACAATGAGTTGACTGGAGAAGATGGGAAAGGGAAATGCTTTGTCATGAATTCAGGGTCAAGTCTAGGCATACCATAGCCAGTGATTTCCACCCCACCACACCCCCCCTTTTTTTAAGAGGGGTTGGGTGGGGGAGGGGCGATATGTTGAAACAGGAATAAAAAGGCATTCTGTATACGTGTTTTCAGCAGCATAATTGCCAAAATGAAGCAAGAATTTGTCTTACCTTCAGAGTTTCAAACGACTTCGTTAGGTACTCAACCTCTGAATCAAAATTGGCTATGTAGAGCATTGCATCTACTCTCTTAAATGCAAAAGGAATATCAAGCACTGCCTTGAGAAATTTCTCAGCAGGCCCAAGCTTGAATGGTGAATCATCTTTGTACTCTTTCAGTTTACATTCTTCTTCTTTGGTTGGAGCCATCTTCAATAGACTTTCAAGAAGCTCTGTCCCCAAGGTATCTGCATTACCTTTGTAAGGAAAGGAAAAAGAAGGAAAAAATATTTTAACCATGCCAAAACTTCTACAATAAAATATATATACTTCACAAATTCAATACAATGTCATTGAAATATTGGTCCTATTTGTTTGTAAAATTTTCCATATAAATTATATTTTACATGATTTTTTTTCCTTCCGTGTAAAATTTTCCTACTTTTTCAATGCATTTCTCTGCATTTTAAGGTAAAACAAACAGCAGAAATTCCTTCTTTACTGGAAGAGTATCTTTTTACACCAGATCAGGAAACTCCCTTGAAAAAAAAATCCTAATAAAAAACCAAAGTAGCATAATATTAAACAACCAGCCAAGAGAAAGAAAATTTTGATCTATGATGCTAAATTGTAAAACAATGAGTCTAGGAAACAGCAGAGGGGGTTCAAAGGAGCCTGCTCCTCAAAGAAAGACTATTACCTTCCCAAAGGGCTTCACAGACTTCTTCTGCAGTCACATTGAGTGCCCTCAGCAAGATTGCAATATTTTGAGACTTCTTTGGATCAAGTACCCTATTCTCTTGGTTTGATGAGGGAACAGCTGGACGCCAAGTCACCTCCTTTGGATTCAAGTTCGTGGCGTTTACAACAAAAAGTGTCTCAATCATCTCCTCATTCAGTCTGCAACCAAAACCAAATTCTACAAACTTACACAAGAACCACTACTGAACCCTCCAAAAACAAGAGGAAAGAATCAAATTTACGACGGGCATATAAAAATTGTTCAAGATCATACTGGAAGGAGCTCGATTTCAGCTGATCCCACACCATAGCACGATCAGAGCTCGCTCGGACCTTGTCCCAGTGCAAAGGCTTTAACTTTGGTTTCCGAATTTCTTCGTTTCTTTCGACAGAATCTGAATTCTGTGTCAATTCAGCTGGAGAACATGCAATAGGCATCTGGAACCCTACAGGTCTGGAAGGAATAACAAGCTCTGGAGGCAAATCGACGGGTTCACGGATTGGCTGAGAACGAATGGGGGCTTCCCAGAATCTATGGGGTGGAGGTGGCGGCGGCGGAGGTGGCAGAACAGACGCTGGCAGCTCGGAAATACTGCCTATTCCCGTTGGAGACTGAGGATTTTCCTGAGATATAAAAGGATTCCTCTCCGGAGATTGAGGGTTTTGCTCCGAAACACTGGAATTCCTCGCTGGCGACAGTGAGTTCGTGCCCACTGAGCTTCTTGCTGGCGAATGTGAGTTCTTCTCCAAAGAACTTCGTGCAGGAGACGCTGTGTTGTTCTCCAGAATATTTCTTTCAGGTGAACACGTGTTCTCTGAAACTCTCCCTGGAGAGGGAATAAATGAACGAGGACCAGGCGGTGGAGGAGGAGGTGGGCGCGATGGAGGAGGAGGTGGGCGCGGTGGAGGAGGCAACTTGGTCACAAATTCCCCCGATTTCGACTTCGAGCTTCTCGAGCTGAAGCTAACCGGCGGAGAAGGACTGTTAGAGACTGAAGGACTCTGTGATGCTGAATCTGAAGAAGGGTAAGACGGAGTACTCGACTTCGAACTCCTTCTCTCGAAATTCTCTGCAACCACAGCTTGAAACAGTCTTCTAGAGCTCGATCCAGTAAGTGCCGGGCTCCCTTTACTATCTACAGAGCCTTTCGGAGAGTAAAACTCCTCTTCTTCCTCATTTTCCGTCGAACCCTCTCCAGCATTTCCAAAACTCTGACTGAAATTTGGCCTTGACAGCGGCGGAAGCGGGTGGAGCTCAGGGGAACCGAGCTTCCGATGAGGCGATGCACCGGCACCGGCACTGGTTCCATCATCATCTCCATTTCCATCGATACCACGAGAGTTCACAAGAGTACCCAGATAGAGAAACTCGGAGCTGGTTGCAGAGACGCCAGGACCATTATGTTGACGGGCGTCGGAAGGGGCTGTGTTCGCCGGAAACAAGCGGTGGCTGTCGGATCTGGAGGTCTTGCCATTGGTAAAGCTGCTGCTAATAATGCTATGGTGTCTTCTGTGGTAGACTAGAACAGCGAAGGCGAAGATGAAGGAGATGGCGAGGAGAGAGAGGATTACAGTAAGTATTACGAGCTTTGGAGAGAAGGGTTTGTGGTGAGAGGTTTGGGGGAAGATGAGAGAAGAGATGTTTGCAGGGAATGTGACGTAGGTGGAGGTAGTGGGAGGGGGAGGTGGAGAAGCGTATAATGGGAAGAATGGTTGGTTGTTGGAAGCAGAAGAGGAAGGAAACTTGGGTTGTTGTTGAGCTGGGGGAGAGGAAGATGGGGGTTGGGTTGGAGGGAAGGCCTCTAGAGGGAAGAAGGGTTGGTGGAGGATCCGACGGTGGTGGTGGTGGAAGGGAATGGAGGTGGAGGACAAGAAGGGGATGTTGCAGAGGAGGAGAAAGAGAGGGATGAAGAAGAAGGGCATTATGGATTAAAGTTTGAAGAATCTCTCTCAGGGTGAGAGAGAGGAAATGTGTGGAGAAATGCAGCAACGGTGGATGCTTTGCGGAAACAATTTTAGTGTGAAGTGGATACAGAAAGAAAGCTTCAGTTCCCCCACATACAGAGAGAGAGAGCACAGAGAGTCTTGAGAAAATGTATCTAAGCCATTTAACACAGAAAGACAGAGGAGGTACCATGTAACGAAGAGAGAGGGACAGAGATCAGTGCCAATTCATCGGATGAGTGAGAGAAGAAGTGGAATCGGTGCCAATTCATCGGATGGGCTGGAATCGGCCGATTCTACCCAACAAACTATTTTGTTTAGTCGGACATTGAATCGGTTTGGAATTACCACCTCCACACTCCTTCCTGTTCGGTTCTTTCCCATGAATATGTAGTCTTTTTTTACACTTACTGGTCTTCCCTTGGAAAAAGATTGTCGTCAGTCCGTCCAGTCGTCCAATTACAATCGTACGGACTGGAATCACAAGACATGCCCCCCAATGTATTGGTAGACGTATCATTTGATTCCAGTCCGTCCATTCACGACTAGACGAATTGGACAGACTGGAGACGATCTCAATCCTCTTCCCCCCTCTCCTTTAGAGAGGTCAGGATCGACTGTAGTACTCTGGTGTACCAGTATTAATCTTAACAATTGAGAGTGTATTGAGATATGTGATTGATGCATTTTCAATGGTCAAGATCAAGAATATTATACCAGATTAAGAAGAATGATGTGAGGAAAAAGAAGAAAGAAAAAGACATTTTTCCTGAGATGCAGAGTTCAATCGCAGATTTTGGAGTTTTCCCTCCTCATTTGGACATGAAAACGATTTTGAAGGAGGGATTTGATATTTTAATCCAGTGAAAACAGTTTATAATTGTTATTTTACAGTTTTAAGTGTTTTGACCGTTGGATTAAAGGGCTGCCAATTATCGTTCATCGAACAACATTTTGGTTTTCCTTGTGTTAATCCTAGTTTGATAACCATCCTGTTCACAATACTTTGATCACAATGGGAAGTAATTTTTAATGATCTCATCATTTTTTAGATTAAAACAGTATTTGGTAATAGTTTTGATACCAACTCTGGAACAGAAGGAGAGTAATCTATAATCGATTTTACAATAGTGTGAGATTAGAATTGGCATTTGATTAACATTAATCTTATAAAACCACCTCTACTACTACAATTATTTATAAGGAAATGCCATTTTAATAATTGAAGTATCATTAACCACTTACGCATCCTTAATTTCAAAAAAAAATAAAAAATCCAATCATAATAACATATGAAAGTACTATAAAGAATTAATATAGACTAATAGCACAACCATTAATTGTATCATTACAATGATATTGAAGAAATCCAAATCAATTCTTTATATATATATAAAAGCATGACAAAATTAAAAGCCGAATGGCCAACAACATCGTTACTTTGTAGAGTGGGTATAGTAAAGTCGTATAGAAATCCTTTCCTATGACAGTTCTGGTTATCGAAAGCTGGATGAACTCTAGCTGTTGGATTAGTCGACAGTTCTGACTACCGTAGGAGAGGATGTAGATCCTAGTAAAGTCCGGTATATATACATTTCATGGCATACATGCTAGTGGGTATCCTTATTCTCATTTGAATGAATTGCTGACTCTATTTATTTTGTAATCATCCATCCAAAAAAAAAATTCCACCCTCATAAATGACTATCAATGTTTCTCTTGTGCTAGGCATGTGTAAAAATGATGGTCCAGATTTTTATCTATATATGTTGTATAAATAACAAATCATGACAAAAAAAAAATAGAATTTAGACAAAAGAAAATTTAATGAGTTTTGATGGACTCCATCATTGTCTCTTGGGAACCCCAAGTCCTCTACCTGTTTGAGATAAATTCATATACAAGAAAAAGTAAATGAGAGTACAAAGAAAGAACGACTTAATAGAGATATATTAATATACATACCATGACTCTCCAAACTTGAGAGCTTGTGATTCATCAGAATGCCGAAGGACGACTCTTGAGGATCAAATCCCTTCAAACCAGTGTGCATTAACAAATATGTATATAACTTGAAACAAATATACTTTTACTCAGCTAGAAGATTGAAATGGAAGTGGATGGTACTTGAAGAGGTTTGTAACATCTAAATTCTATTTACGATTGAGGCCAACATCTTTTTCTTCAAACACCACTCATATTCCTCTTTCACGTCATCACTGTCATAATCACTACCACCATCATCACCCCCGTAATTTTCTCTCTCCTCCTCTAGTTTGAACTCTCTCTCTCTTTCCTTGCCCAGTTTCTTCCGTCTTGATATTTTTTTTTTTTGGAAGTTTCAGTATTTTTTTTAAGGGAGAAGAACCTACAAATATGCGAATAAATATATTGAAATCTTATATACTAATAAAAGATGAATATTTAGGGAAAACTAATAAACGTTCAGTAGAAAGATAGAGAGAGAATGTGATCGAGAGGGAGCTTGTACTTCTTTGTCTTTTTTTTGAAATTGTTAATTAATTTACTTTCACGTGTCCAAATGCATGTGTGAATCGGTGGATCAGCCGACTCCTGACCCGGGACGGGAATCGGATCCATTCGATGCTTATTCCTAGAACCATGGGTTTGACTAAGGTAGTTAGAAAGTTGAATGGGGGTTTAAAAAGAACACAAAAACTACTTTTATATAGTACTTAATAAGAGATAAATAATAATACCCAAAAAAAAAAAAAAAAGAAAGAAAGAGAAACTCCATTATTTTACAGCAATTTTAGAGTAGGAGATTATAATTTATGTGGGACCTTCATCCCCTGAAGAGAGAGAGGGGGAATGAGTGTGGTGTGTGGACTGAGATAATAAAGAGAATCTTTCACAACACTTGACCATCTTTTGAAAAGAGGTGAAAAGCAGAGAGAGAGCTTGGGATAATGCAAAGAGAGAGAAACGTTTTGTCGGGGTTTGAGATAGTGCATATATGCTGGAAGCCAGAAAATGAGCAGTTTTTAGTCTTTTCGATACAGAGTGCTGCAATCTTTGACACCCAAACAACAACAACAAAAAAAAGTGCAATGGGATTGAAAATGGTACTCATCCCGATTCGTTCATTCAGATCCCCGATTCGTTGCTTTTGTGGTGAAATCTGTCATTAAAGGTGGTGAAATCTGTGTATGTAAAAGAAACTCTTTATCAATAAAATTTTCCAAAAGATAGCGAATTACATCATGACTGTGATAATCTCCGCTCTCAAATATCAAAATTATGGTCCCAAATTGATATCGAAATCAGTTCCATACTCTTTATATTTATATCGGTTTCAGTTTATCGTTTTCAATTCGGTACAGAAATAGTATCGTATTCTTATTCAGTATGATATGATATTATATAGATATATTGATAATACATTTCATTTTTATATTATTTATATATTACCGTTTATATCAATTTATATATTGTATATTGGTTAAAAATTAATATTTTCAAGATGATATATATATTGAAAAAAAAAAATGAAGATGACAAATGTTCAAGATAATACCGAATTAGAAACTAGAGTTCATATTAAATCTGAAATCTTTTTCGTATGATATAAAAATCGTATATCATACCAACTAAAAATCGTATGGAACCAATATGATAATATATAGTTTAAAAAAAATCATATTTCTATCACACCCTTAATCAAAATACTTTTTTTTTTGTATTTTGGGGTTTCATGAAAAGAATTCGATGTAAATACGGTATTGATACAATCGATGTGGACCTGTTGTTGCACCAAACTGGATAGTCCTTTAGCTCGTCGAATATTTGCACAGACGAGAAGAGACACCGTGTGATGTTCGGGTTGGATAACCCTCAGACCACTTCGATGCCTAAGTAAGTCCGGTGAAACAAGCAATATAGAATAGACGGAAGTGTGGCTATTCCTTTATCAAGAAGGGATTCAGGTAGCTTTCTTTGCTAGAGTTCTAAGTGTAAAATTTTCTGTGCATTTACCTTAGCTTATCATTGACATATAGGTTGGTGGTGGCCTGAATTGGAAGGTCTAATATCTCGCCGGAAAAGGTAAGATATTATCGTAGATGGCGTGGATCATGCTCCATGCCATAAGGATCTTGCAGATCTTTCCATATGTGGTTCAATCGTGAACGTTCAGATCATATCTCTCTGTTGACATATTCCGAAGATTGCTCCCGGATATCACGCCAACAAGGACTTTCCATAACAGGCTTTGCACTCTAGATAAGGTTCTCGGCCGTGCACGCCAAGCTCCGAGACATGCTGGTAACTAGACGAGGTTTTGACCTTCGGGACATACCATGATGACGGGTAAGGCTCCTAGCTCCGGAGCTCAGCTTTGGCTATTGACGAGGTGTCGAGGTCCGAGGATGGACCTAGGCAGTCTCTCATCGGGGGCTTTGGCACATCTCTGAAAGGGGACCTCAAAAACCTCGGAAGATGAGGACTCCATACCATTTGTAGACTATTTCTTTAACGATCTTGAATACACGTTGCATAGCACTATTGGAGGGATATAATCCTCATAACGGATGTCCCTTGCTCTTGGAGGCTTGCAAAGGCTGGGAGAGCAATAAAAATCGAGCTATCTTCATCTTTGATGCATTACTACGAAAACTTGGCGGTACTCACGTTCCGAGGCCTATAAGGCACCCCACATGTCGCGGAGTGGTGATGTCATGCGCTCCGATGTTCTCGAGAGGATTCAAAAAGTTGTAATGAATCGGTGGGACCGACCTGTAGCTTCGATTCCCCAAAACGCCACATAACTGATTTGCTCCCTTAAATGAGACTGATCTCGGACAAGCGGGGTGTTGACACATGGCGGTCCGACAGCAGTTCGTGAAATGACGCTTCAATATCTAGTGTGTGGCCATCATTACATAGGTTTGGACTCAGGTTCGGCTCCGAAGCAAGTCCCAAAGCTCGGCTTTGGGTGAGAGGGTTAGATAAACCTTGCCTTTTCATCTTCTTCCTTCTCTCTTACGCTTCTGCTACAGTTTCTTCATGACAAAGGCTTCCAAGGACCTCTGAGCTTCCGACAAACCCGGCGACTACCTCTCTGACTCTCCACTCTCCCAACTAAGTAGAATGGCTAGAATCAAGAGACCCAACCGTAGTTTAGAGTTCAACGACCCTACGAATCCCGCTGTTGAGTCGACTGCCGCTAGGAGTGGTGGCCCAACTTTAACTTCTGGCCCCATCTGTCACACCCCAATTCCGCACTGTTCAGAATGGTGTGATGAACCGCTAGCAAACCAACAGTTCAATCAGGATCTCGAGTAGGCTATATCCGTGTTATCTAAACTTCCATACATCCATAATCATAATCAGAGTAAATACACAATAGCGGAAATCTTATAATAAAATGAACTGAGAATCTACTGTGATATAAATCTTAAATAGCAAATTATTCTGTATCAATTGAGACATAAATAATTATCAAATATATGTCTTTATTAAATTCAAATAAAGAAACCTAAGAAAAATTTAATCGAATACACATGAGTTGCACTCGCAAGAGGAGTCATGTGTATCTACTTCAGCTTCAGCTTCTATCGCCGCCACGTTCCCGTATGCTGGAGCATTCATATAATCTTCAACCGTATAACCTGCATCATCAACTAAAAATATTCGACGTCGAGGGGTGAGCACACATCATGGCTCAGTGAGTAGACAAAACAATGCAACAATACATATGCATGCAATCAATTCATATCTTTGGTCTGGTTTATAGTTTACAATGCGCAATAGAAATGTTGGGTGGTCAAAGGTTAACGTTTATTGACCTCGTCTCTATACACAGGGTGTGGAAGTCCGTCCGAAGGTTAACATTTATCGTCGTCCCCATCCACCCTAACCATGACATTATACAACAAAGGTTAACGTTTATTGCTATATAATATCATACCAACACGTAAGCCCCTATTAGCGAGGGCTTGCAAACTGGGCTCGCAACTAAATAATCCTAATGCCAAACAGTGTATCCAAGGCCTCACCCCAGCATCCCTCAGAATGTCCATAGAGATAGAGCTAAGGCCCCCCGGTAGAGTCAGAGACTACAAGGACCGAGACCACCTCCCTTGATACTCTACGACATAATAGTTCCCGCTAAAGTAATGGCGATACGACGATGCTAATGCACAAGACTTGAGTTAGAGATAGAGCTAAAGTGCTGAGAACCCGCCAAAGGTTAACGTTTATTGACGTTCTCATCACACCTCCCCGATACTCGCTCGCATCAAGTACACCAACCACACACATACAATCGCATGCCTATTCCTATCATCATCATCATCATGTTATAAACAATAAAGTAATATGCATGAACAAATAATAGAAATATTGGATGACATGTTGTATGCACATTACAAACATATTTGCATAGAATCAAACATGGCATTCGACTCAAGAAAATAGAAAACAGTTTGTTATTAACCAATTAGTTTAGAGTTCTGTTTCCTCACCTTAGCTTGCTATTAGATACTTTTTCAAGCTTTATAATCACCTTTATATTGTTATTATATTGCTAGAAGACCTAACAAAGTCGATAAAATTTAATTAGAATTAATTCTGAATTTAAAAACCATTCTCGTCAACCGAGGGTCGGAGGTAGGGTCGGAGTCATGATCGACCCCCGGGTGCGACTCCTCCCCAACTGACTTCCCGAACACCGAGGGTCGATAGTTAGGATCACCTAGGGTCGGATGGTCATCGACCCTCGGTGCGACCCTCGATGTACTTTGGTCAATTTCCCTCTTTTAGCCCATTCTTCGTGCTTGGGATCCTATGGCTTGCTCCTACATTCCATTCAACATTCATTGCATGGTCTAAAATCATGAATCATCCACTAAAATAGCTTTCATACATTCTCCTATGGTTTCCCATGAAAACCTAACCATGAGTTGATGGTTTGGGTTTCTCCGAGATCACACTCTCATCAATATCTAACCTAAGGTCTGTAGAAACTCATGGAATTAGTATCCATACCTGAGAAGAATACTCCTTCTCTGCAACTCTTCTCTTTTGGCTAACTTTTCTTCCTTGCTTCTCTTCTTCCTCTTTTCCTTCTCTTCTCTTTCTCTCAATTCTATTAGGGTTGTAAAAGGAGTGAAAAAGGCTTAGGGACGTCCTTTAAATAGAGTAGGAACATTATAAAATAAGTCCCTTTAAGATTAGAAAAGAATCCAAATAAAAAATTAGGAAATTTCCTAATTTCAGTTTCGGTAGAAACTGAGGGTCGATGGGAGGGTCGATGATCCCGTCGACCCTGGGTTCCTAATGAGTCCGACCCTCCCTTCAAAACTGAGGGTCTGACTTTCTATTCTTGGGGAGTCCGACCCTCCTTGGCTGGGTATGCGACCCTCCCCTTAAATTAAGTGTTTTTGGGTCGATTTGATACCTGGGATCTCGATCTCCTTCACGCCCTTGGTCCATTTGACTCGACCATGATAGGTAAACCTGGTTCAAGGTGGTAAGACCGGGTTAGATTGACACGGGTCTTACAACTCCCCCCTACTTATAAAAATTTTGTCCTTGAAATTGTACGTACCTTCTGAATCAAATAAGTGAGGGTATTGCTTCCGCATAGCATTTTCTTCTTCCCATGTAATTTCTTCCATGTCTCTACTTTTCCAAGTGACCTTAACATAATAGATATCTCGGTTGTGTAGTCGTTGAACCTTTCGGCTGGTGATTTCAGTTGGTGTTACTTCCAATGTCAAATCATCAGTCAATTCCGATAAATCTACTGTCAACACGTGCGTTGGATCCTTGACATACTTCTTCAATAGGAAAATGTGAAATACGTCATGCACACTCGACATAGATGGTGGTAGTGCTAACTGATAAGCCACTTTACCACGCTTAGCTAGAATCTCATATGGCCCGACATATCTTGGACTTAGTTTCCCTTTCTGTCCGAACCTTTTCAATCCTCGCATAGGCGATACCTTCAAAAATACTTTATCACCTACGACGAACTCCAGATCTCTGCGTCGAGTATCTGCATATTGCTTTTAACGATTCTGAGCTGTTCTTACTCTTTCCTTGATAATGTCGACCACTCGACAAGTCTCTTCAACAAATTCCGGCCCAACAATACTACGTTCTCCAACTTCATTCCAAAACAAAGGAGTTCAACACTTCCTGCCATACAAGGCTTCATAAGGTGACATACGTATAGTAGCCCGATAGCTATTGTTATAAGCCTAACTCGATCAATGGTAACTTTTCATCCCATGATCCTTTGAAATCAATTACACATGCTCGTAGCATATCTTCTAGAATCTGAATTGTACGCCTCCGACCGTCCGTCCGTCTCGTGGGTGGAATGCAGTACTGAACTTCAACGTTGTACCCATAGCCATTTGCAATCCTTCCCAAAATTTGGAAGTAAATCATGGATCTCGATCAGACACAATGCTTTCTGGAACACCATGTAATCGAACAATATTATCCACATACAGCTTTGCTAACCTTTCCAGTGTATACTGAGGTCGTATCGGTATAAAGCAAGCTGTTTTAGTCAGACGGTCCACAATCACCTAAACTGCGTCAACTACTCGAGGAGTCGCTGGTAGTCCCATGACGAAGTCCATAGTGATGCAGCCCCATTTCCATGCTGGTTCCGATAATGGTCGGAATGGCCCTGCGGGTCTTTGTCATTCAGCCTTTACCTTCCGACAATTTAGGCATTGAGACACGAACTTGGTTACATCCGCTTTCATTCCCCTCCACCAATATAGTTTCTTTAGATCATGATACATTTTTGTACTTCCAGGATGTATCGAATAGATGGTGGTATGGGCTTCTTTCATCGCCGGTGTCTAATGTCCATACTTTTGTTTCGTGTACACATATTCTTCCTTTTGTATTTCAAGACTCTCTGTTCATCCAAGGTGAACTCGGGATTAGTCCTACCTTTCTCGATATCTTCTTGCACCGTTCTCTCGATAAGGATCTGATTTGATAGCTGTCTTCACTTCATCCATTATGTCCGTATAATCTTCAATGCAACGAACATATTTGAAAACCGATGAATGAACCCTTGGTTGGCTGATTCATCCGTTGCGTCTATCACATACTGCTCGTTTCCGTGATTAAATATCATTTCCGTAGTACACATTGCTGCAGTTGTGCTAACCTCTCCTTGTGATTTATCATTGCTTTTCGGCTTAACGCATCCGCTACTACGTTCGCTTTTCTCGGATGATACTGGATATCGCAATCATAGTCTTTCAACAGTTCCAGCCATCTTCTTTGTCTCATATTCAACTCCTTCTGATTAAATAAATAAGTAAGACTTTTATGGTCCGACTTAATCCGAAATTTCTCTCCGTATAGGTAATGTCTCCATATCTTGACAAAGATGCACTACTGCCGCTAGCTCCGCATCATGAGTGGGATAATTTTTCTCATGTACCTTTAACCGTCTTGAAGCATAAGCAATTACTTGCTCTCCTTGCATAAGCACACATCCCGGTCCCAAATCCCGACGCATCGGTTGTATAGAGTAAATGTCTCGTCCTGGAACGGGAATAGTCAAAATCAGAGCGGATATCAATCTGGTCTTCAGCGTTTGGAAACTCTTCTCACATTTATCGGTCCACACGAACTTTTCACCTTTCTTAGTCAAACTGGTAAGAGGTACGGCAATTCGGGAATAGTCTTCTACGAATCATCGATAATAACCAGCTAAACCAAGAAAACTTCTAATTTCTGAAACGCTCTTTGGTGCTTCCCACTTTACAATAGCCTCGATTTTGCTGGGGTCCACTTTGATTCCTTCAACGGATACTACATGGCCTAAGAAGGCGACTTCACTTAGCCAAAACTCACACTTTGAAAATTTGGCATATAGCTTATCTTTCCTTAAACGCTGTAGGGCATCGTTTAGGTTCTTGATATGAGTTTCTTTGTCCTTGGAGTATACCAATATATCATCAATAAATATTATAACCGACGTATCCAACATGTCATGGAAAACCCTGTTCATTAGTTCCATAAAAGTTGTTGGTGCGTTCGTTAATCCAAAAGACTTGACCAAGAACTCATAATGTCCGTATCTGGTCCTGAAAGCTGTTTTAGGAATATTACACTCTTTAATCTTCAATTGATGTTAGCCCGATCGAAGATCGATCTTAGAAAATACCTTTGCTCCTTGCAACTGATCGAACAAGTCATCGATCCGTGGTAGTGGGTATCGATTCTTGATTGTCAGTTTATTCAACTCCCAATAGTCGATGCATAATCGAACACTACCGTCCTTCTTCTTCACGAATAACACCGGCGCTCCCCATGGTGATATACTAGGTCGAATATAACCCTTGACCAGTAGTTCTTGTAGTTGCACTTTCAGTTCCATAGGAGCCTTCTATAAGGTGTTTTTGATACGGGTGCGGCTCCAGGTACAAGATCTATCACAAACTCTGTGACTCGGTCGGGTGGTAAACCTGGTAGTTCCTCCGAAAATACGTCGGGATAGTCCCGCACGACTTCAATATCTTCCATTTGTGGTGCTTCCTTGGTTAGGTCGACCACTGATACTAGATACCCGACTGCCCCCTTCTCGAGGCACTTCTTAGCCTTTAGTGCCGAGAGTATGAGCTTGCGCCTACGGGGAAGTTTGGTTCCCGTAAAACTGAATTCTGCTCCCGCTTGGTCTTTAAATGTTAGCTTCTTTCCGCGCATAGTAGGTTCGCGAGAATGCCGAGCTAACCAGTCCATTCCCAAGATGACGTCAAAGTCTGCCATCTCAAGTTGTATCAAGGTTGCATCTAAGGTTTTCTCACCAATGCAGACTGGACATGGTCCATATCCTTTTTCTAATTCCACTTCTAACCCCATCGGTGACCGTACAAGTAATTTGTAGTCTAATGTTTTGATGCGTAAATTTATCTTCTTTCCGAATGACACAGATATAAATGAATGAGTAGCTCCTATACCCGTGATTTATTTTAACTTAGTCTACATGCTCACACAATGTAATTACAACTTCAAAAAGTTTCGGTCATACCGTGACCACATCGGGTGATGCGGCAAGCATCCTCGGATGTAACAAAGCATATACCCGTCCCCCGATGGAACTGCTTCTTGGGCTTAGGGCACTCCCTTGCCATATGTCCCGGTTGGTTGTAGTTATAACACTTTGGACTTTCAGAATTTGGCTTTGGCTGAGGTTGAGTCCCCCGGAGTAGTCTTGGTTGCAGCATTAAAATTCGAGGGCGGAAAGGCTTATATGTCTTGTTATTGCCTCCGTTATAAGAATTTCCAGCTGGCCTTTTGATACCCCGGTTCTATGTGAAATAACTCTCCTTCCGCACGATTCAATAACTCGAGCTATTTGGACAGCTTCATTATAAATCTACTTTTCTAAGCCCAAAACATGCTCTCCGATGCTTCATCTCGGTCCCGTGACGAACCTACGGGTTTTGGTTTCTTCTTCCCGCATACTCGGTGGTGCGAAGAAAAACAGCTCTTCATAACGCTGTTGGTACGCATCCACCGACATCCGCCCTCGATATAGACTCGAAAACTCCTTCTCCATAGAATCTCCAAGCTTCGTGGAAAATATTTCTCAAAGAAAGTTTCTTTATAAACAGCCCAAGTCGGTTTGGCGTGCTTGGTCAATAGATAGGCCCGGCTGATTTCCACCAATGATGTGCACGCCTTTGAGCATGAAGGTGGCACATAATACTTTTTCTTCCTCTCGTAATAGTCATCATGAGGAAATTTCTCTCCATCTTGTCTATCTAGTGTGCTGGCCATAATGGATCGACGGCTTGCCATTAAATTCCCCGGGCTTCATCTTCAAAAATCTCTCAACCAGTCGAGTGATCCATCTGATTTTGGGGGTATGCCCCAAACATAGGGGGTGGATACCGATAATTAACCTAAGCCGCTCCGGACCGGGTACCGGAATTTGTGCAAAGCAGTTGTTGTGGTGTTTGAGGTGCTGGGGTGGTTACCCACCGGTGCTGCACCGGCTTGTCCCGTCCCGCATGGGTGTAGCATGAGTAGTCCGAAACATGATTCCCATTGCAACCTGCATCCGAGCCTCGTGCGTGTTGCATCCGTTGTAGCCGCCGAGCTAGGTTCATAACTACGGTTGCTAGTTCCGGTGGTAGGAGGTGGCAAAATTGTAGGATTTGCCCTGTTCGGATTTCCTGGGACATCTACATTCTCCTGGCTAGTTTCCTCCACGTGGTGGTGGTGGAACTGCATTTCGGCTCTGTCCCGGTTACTCTTCTTCCGACATATTTTCCTTCGAGATGGGTGGTGCGAAAATCATCAAAATAAGTGAGAAAATCATTGGTACTCCATGTAGGCACGTTAACCCGATGTAAATTTTCAAATTTCAATTCATTTTAAAAAAATATTGTCTTTTTCAATGCAGGGTCGATGGTGAGGGTCGATGGTATGTCCGACCCTTAGTATCCGACCCCTGGGAATAACCTGTTCTTCCCTAGAGCTGAGGGTCGATGTGAGGGTCGATGGGTGTAAGACCCGTGTCAATCTAACCCGGTCTTACCACCTTGAACCAGGTCTACCCATCATGGTCGAGTCAAATGGACCAAGGGCATGAAGGAGATCGAGATCCCAGGTATGAAATCGACCCAAAAACACTTAATTCTAGGAGGGTCGCACACCCGGCTAAGCGGGTCGGACCTCCCAAACCGGAAAGATCGACCCTCGCTTTTGAGGGAGGGCCGGACAGCTTAAGACCTCTAGGGTCGACGGGATCATCGACCCTCGGTTTCGCAAAAACTAAAATTCAGGAAATTTCCTAATTTTCGGTTGGGATTCTTTTCAAATCTCAATGGGATTATTATAGGACATTCCTAGTCTATTTAAAGGACGTCCCTAAGCCACATTCACTCCTTTCACAACCCTAATTGAATTGAGAGAAAGAGAGAAGAAGGAAAAGAGGAAGAAAGGAGGCTA